>OV815284.1:13594644-14194644 GCA_929108145.2 Limnephilus rhombicus
TTTTCTAAAAACCAGATGACAACGCGCAATTAATTGTTCTTTTAGCCACATGTACCTACAGAGAAGTTTGTACGAATAAATTTTCATGAAAAATGAAAATATCTATAATTTTTTCTAATGATTGGTTCTGATGTTTCTCGCAATTTCCCGCCAATTGCAGTCACGTGCCAGACGATAATTAGTTATAGAATCTGCCGCCAGTCTCCGCGCCTAAATAAACACAACATACACTTGCCGCCTCTAATCCAATTACAGGGTACCTACCTCCCATGTGTGGGGGTACCTGCCCCCCTCCCACAGTATGTATGGGCCACTATTTGCTCAGTCTAATCTGAAGGCTGCGTTAGAAAATGAGGTGTTTCGAATAAAGGAGATGAGTAGTATCGTTATTACGAAGCAAGTAGGTAGTAGAGATGTATATCTCTTTTATTTTTTACAGATGCAATGCCGCGTCATGGAGTCTCATGAATGAGTTTTTCTTTTGCCCTGTTTAATTTATCTTTGTCTTACTAACCTATTTTTTTGCATTTTGTTTTTCCTGTTAAGCACTTGCATACTGCTTACTAACAACGTATGCATGGACACTGGAGGTCTAGATTCGTTCAAAATAAATAAATGTAGCTTCGTTTAATCAAAAAATTAGAATCTTGCGAGAGCCTTGAAGGAGTAACCATCAGTTACTTATACCAGGGCGGGTAAGAGGTGGATTACCTCCACTGTTATTTGAACTGCCCCTCCCCCAATGACATGTGCAGCTTTGAGGTTTGATCAGACGACCTTGACTGTCCTTTGTCCTGCCTCTGACTACCCAACGCTGAATTTTCTTTTAGTCTTCGGGTATTTTACCCCAAATATTCAGTTAACATTCTTTGAGGCTTCACTGAGTGGTTGGCTAAGGGACACGGAAGCTAAGTGTAGTTTATGGTCAGACCGAAAGCCATTCACATTTTTTGTTGGTACTTGCCAATTGATTTGAGATTTATTTTATTTCTTATGTTCTCTATTTTATTCAGGTGCTTGCAGGTTTTTTACAGATGCAATGTCGCGTCATGGAGTCTCATGACTGAGTTTTTCTTTTGCCCTGTTTAATTTATCTTTGTCTTACTAACCTATTTTTTTGCATTTTGTTTTTCCTGTTAAGCACTTGCATACTGCTTACTAACAACGTATGCATGGACACTGGAGGTCTAGATTCGTTCAAAATAAATAAATGTAGCTTTGTTTAATCAAAAAATTAGAATCTTGCGAGAGCCTTGAAGGAGTAACCATCAGTTTCAGGATTACCTCCACTGTTATTTGAACTCGTAAACAAGCATGCCCTGTATAAAGCCATTTTGGTACAATAGACGTATAAAATTTTCTGTTGAATTGGGGGCGTTTTTATTGTGGTTTAAAAATACTCGTAAATAGGTACATGGATTCATAAAATAGTTATAACAATAGTTTGTTTCCTATTTTGGCGCTTGCACAGATATGCTAGAAAACTTGTGTTATTTATGTTCTACCATTATTTTATTTTAATACAAAGCCTACACCTAATTTCCGAAGCCTCAAAAACCCTACAAGAGTGAGGTTAGGTGTGCTGAAATTAACTCAGCAGTTCATATCAAATAATAATTCTTTTTAATTACTGTCATTAGTTATGGAGCTTCGAAAAACCACAACCGTCGAAAAATGATAAGATGTCGATTGGCTTTTGTTAAAAAAATCAACATTTTAAAATTTTAAATAAACAAGTTTTTTTTATTATTATTAATTTTTGCAAGTGTTTTATTTATTCATTATTATAGTGACAGCTGTTTCGGTGTTCAAGACTATTTTCAAACTGTGGATATGCCAAGTTGAGACGATTCACTTTAATATTTTATTTATACCTGCCAAATTAATATTTTAATGGTGCTTAAAATGATTTATTAGGGCCTTCGCTCATGGAGAAACTGAAAAAAAAAAATTTCGACGCAATCGCAATCAACCTCCTAAAAAAAACGATATTCTGAAACGATATGTCAAAACATGACAAAACTTGACAGTTCGTGAGCCACTTTCATAGCAATCTGTCAACAATGCAACTGAAACGCGACTGCCGCGGCGACCATTACTGCCGGTCGTATTTCAGTTGCATTATTGACAGGTTGCCATGGTAGCGGCTCACGAACTGCCAAGTTTTCGAGTAATCTACGATAGTCAGTTCAAAATCGATATCAGTAAAATGTCGATTTTGTTCAGGAGGTTGATTGCGATAGCGTCGACAACAGTTTTTTTTTAAGTTTCTACATGAGGATGGCCTTACTGGTTAAAACGATTTACTCAAAAAATAATAGCGACAATAGATTTCAAATGACTTGACTTCTTTAAATGTGTTATATTGTTAAGGACTTATGAACATACTTAGAAGCCAGGAATAAGTTATTTTCTTTAATTTATTAATTAATATTATATTAGGATCATTCGTTTATTTATTGATATATATTTGTTCGAAAAATAATGTTAAAACTCTGACCAAAAGGGTAGTAAATCCATTAACAAATAATTTTTTAAAAACATTTTTCTTACAACATGACCAATATCAAGCATTTCACTATTGTTGAGTCGGCGATACTTCCATTGCACCGCCTGCGATTAGTTTTTTTGTTTATTTATTATTTACGACCTTTTTTGCCCCTTTTCGGCCATAGACAAAATTGATCCAGATAACTCGTTTTAAAAATCGAAGGGATCAATAATTATTTAGGTACTTGGAAGTTGTTCGTATTTCATAGGTTTTTTCGAAAGGCATATTATTTATGGTAGTAATAGCGATTGTTTTAAAGGTTAAACAGCCGACGTTTATTATTATAAAGATAATAATATGTATTGATCGGTCGCAAAAGGCTTCCATTGCTAGACTAGGTAGGTTTCCGGCGTCAAACATCACAGCTAGGAGTGTTTTTTTGTCTTCAAACGTGTAGTAATAAACGGTCGACCTATATTATTTTCACAATTTCCATATTTGCTTTTATAATGACTTATTTTGGAAATAAAATTCAGCGAAAAAAATGGATTCAGTGTTTTTTAAGGGTATTTCGCGTGGTGTTTGGTTGCAACACTTTTCGGAGGAATCAAGAATTTTACATGAATAAAACATTGTCAATTTTTTGTAAAGCTTACCTACCCACTGATTTTGGTACAGGTAATACATATTTCTGAGAGAAAATATATTATGATTTATAAACATTATTTTAATCGTAATTATTAACTTCAAAAGGCAGTATTTTAAACTCAATTTTTCAACGAAGTAAACATTGTATTTTTTATTATTTTTTAATTGTTAAACTAATTTTTATGCATAGCACAAAGGGTAACAATTATTATAAGCAATAATTATCAGCCTGAAACACTCATCCATATTGAAAAATCTTCCGATAAAAGATACATGACGCCAACGGGACTTGAACCCGTGCCCTTCTGATTGCCGGTCAGCTGCTCTCCCAATTGAGCTATGGCGGCTTATCTTATACCAGCCAAATGATTCAATGTATACTAGTGTTTCATTCAACAATTACTGCTTATTATATTTTTCCACCTGAAAACAACCAACTTTATTTTTGCGAGAGAGACAAATATAATAAGATATAGAGAGGTGGAAAAATATAATAAGCAGTAATTGTTGAATGAAACACTAGTATGTATTGAATCATTTGGCGGGTGTAAGATAAGCCGCCATAGCTCAATTGGGAGAGCAGCTGACCGGCAATCAGGAGGGCACGGGTTCAAGTCCCGTTGGCGTCATGTATCTTTTCTCGGAAGATTTTTCAATGTGGATGAGTGTTTCAGGCTGATAATTATTGCTTATAATAATTGTATTTTTTACTAAGAAATATTATGTTTACTTTGAAATCTGTTAGATTATTATAAACAACGTATAATTTTATCCTTATAAGTTATCAGAACGTTTGAGATAGCATATTTTGGGCCTTACTATTAAATATGTTAAATTTTACATAACTGATAAACAAATATTAATGTATCGCAAATGGTTGTCAGTTGTTTAAAATGCAAAACACGTTTTTTAGTAGTAGTGTGGAGTTTAAAAATGTTAAAATTGTTACAGCTTAAATTTAACCATTTATTGGATTACCAAAACCTCTGCCATAGGTTACTAAATGTGATTTGTTACGTTTGGTGACTTAGCACTGCTGCCCGAATTGATAGGGTGAGGTGTATCCAGGTCTAGAATCGGGTGAGGAAACTTCAGGGAGATCCTTTCACCTCTCCAGCCGGACTCTCTCAAATCGCCTTGCACCGCAGTGGGAGGGATGGATTCATACGTCCGTCACTCACTGACTCCCAAATTTCTACTCACTCCTCATACCTCCTTTCATTGCGTAAAAAATTATAAATAAATAAATTCTTGACTGTATTTTTGTTTTAAATCTCGCGTTCGGAACATTTGGCGAAACTTTTTTTGTTCATAGACAAGTAGTAGTATAATTGTTGCGAATTTAGAGTTTAAGACGTAGAGGCGTATTATTAATTGTCAAGATGTCGCGTTTAAGTCCCGACGTACGATTTTTTAATTTTTTAAATGAATACCTCACAAGAGTCTCGGCTGCTCCTGTGCGTCTATTGTATCCCCAATTGGGGTATGTTGCGAGGCTGAAGGCAGTGGGGGAGGAAAGGAGATGGGGAAGATGAAGGTAGGGAAGTACCTGGCTATTCAGATCTCGTCACCAGGTACGTACACCAGGGCGAAACTAGGAGTATCTTTCACTCTGGAATTGATCGTGTAAAAACACAAATAAAATTTATTCGATCCCTCGACCTTCGGATTGCGAGTCAAAAGCCTTACCGTTAGACCACGCCGGCCGGTGCCTAGAAGTTTCCACTGAAAACAACATCATCTAGAAATCTGATTTAATATAAAAAATATTGATAAAAAGTTGAATAGGTACAAAATATTCGAATTCAGAGTAAAATAAGTACTTTTTTATATATTGGTAGATATCTACCTATCCCTTTCATTTTTAAATCTGTTATTGGTATCATAGACAGACCTGATTTAATAAGCTTAATTGCCTTCCGTATATCATCAAGAAGTACTGGATGTAAAATTATTTTTAAGGCTCTGCAACCGGGCTCGAAAAGAAGAAGATGGAGAGATACAAAATTACGAATGTTAGAGGAGAGCGCTAACATTTACAGCGACAAAGTCGATGCGAAAAATGCGAAAATGTTTAATAAAACACGACTCGTTTAAAATATAGCAAAAATCTTGCTGGCATTATCTTAAACAGCATTTAAAGAAACACTGTGAATTTTTTCATACATATAACTTGTAAAATAACTGAAACAAACGTGTTTATAATAATTTTTGGAGCATACTTTGATTTTATATAATTTGCGTTTCGGCGCGGGCAAAGTCTAAATATTATCTTCAAGAAAAACATATATTTTTTTAAGAGCTTTAAAACTTATCGTGTGTAAGTGAAATATGTAATAAATCGGTAGAAATACGGGTTGCGGGCCCTTAATTAGAACCACAATATCAGGAGTGAGTCATTTAGACCCTGGCTTATACCTAGATTGCATGCAGTTGGCAATACTTTCTAAGAAGTAGTAGATGTATTCAACTGCACGGAATATAGTTACAAACAGGCTATAATAACATATTTCAATAATAATAATCTGCAATGTTAGCGTAATAGGTATCTAATATTCTTCTGCATGGATCATGTATAATTTAATTAGCTTATTTTATTATTATTCCATTATTACTGTTCCACAATATTATTATGTGTATCAAATGTGTGTAAAGGCCCATATAGTCGTATATTAATATAAATAAATAAATAATCGATTAATTTACAAAGATAATCCCTCAGTGAGTCATTTCAAAAACATACTTCAAATACAAAAGCTAGCTAAATATAAAAGATATAACAAAATATTATTTATAAATTAAGATGTTATTTAGAAAACTGTTTACATTTTTCAGAGTCTTGTGCATTCCAAAGTATGTACATAGGTCCTCGGATTTCAAAAGTAAAAATTTGAAAGAAAACACAACGAAATATATTGGAAAATAATATGTTGAAATAAGCTTGTTTTTAGAAAAAAATTATTCCTACCTCATTTGTTTTAAAGTTTTTGTTTTATTTTTTAAGGATGATTTTAAAGAGGCAACATGATTTAAAGTCTGAAATTGACCAATTTGGTAATAATCATGATAGATTAAAAGTCATCAACTAATCACCGGGATTTATTTTGCCTCATTCACCTCCGTCAAGGGTTCCATCCCGACTCAAATTAGTCTATCATGTTATGCTTTCTCCATCCTGCTTAGAGGAAAGGGCAATACTTAGTGAAACACACGAATCAATTGATTCCTGCTGACTTATTCTCTGAAATATTACTTGACAATTTAAAGTGAAATATACTCGCAGGATGGCTCCAGTAAAAGACCCCCATTCAGATTTGCTTAAAATGGCTCAAGTCGTGTTTGGTGACCATATCTGAATAGTCAGGTATTTAAACCACTTCATCATCCCCATCTCCTTTCATCCCCCGTTAAATTTTTTAATTGGAATTCAATTTGAGAAGCGGGTATGGGTACCACCGCGACCATCTACTTGACACCTGCCGCAGGTCATCGTATTTTTGACAGTGATAGAAATACATTTTGTCATATCCATAAATGTACCTACCTAATATATCATTGGACAAGAAGATTATATTATTTTAGAAAACTAATGTAGACAAGAGTGGGGAGGCTATAAAGCACCGCACAAAGAGGAGATCGGTAGTACTACCTCATTCTCTCGCAGAGTAAATCTTATAGAAGTATGTGTTTGTCTCTTTTTAGTGTCGCTATTTTCTGTTTCATCGAGTTTCAAATCACAACGGAGTTAAAGGAGTTTTCACTTCAAAATATTTGGGAAAAACTAGTCGAAGATAACGTTGTTAATTCTGAATTTGAAATATGAGATCGATAAAAATAATTTCAAATGAGAGGTCCCGATGGCGTTTACGAACGACGTTTGTCTGGTAAGAATTGAGTTTTTGGGTTCGAGTCCCAGTTGCGACCGTTTATTTTTTCATATTTTCGTTTAGATTTCTTAGTATTATCTTCTTCTTCAAGAATTATCTATTTAAACGGACGTTTTGAACAACATTAAAAAATCTATACTGAATTGGAGAAAGTCGTGTGCTTCTCACATCACATTTTATGATTTATCTTAACTACTGAAAGGATTTGATGCATTCGGTAGGAAATTTTGGATCAAAACTGAAAAGTACAAAACCATTTCATAAAAACCAAAATCTGTGATCCAAGATCCACTTGTAACAGAATGCACTACATGGACACTGAATTAGAGCGTGTTTACGGTTTTGTGAACTGACTAAAATAAAATTTGCATATTATTGAATTTTACACGATGTCGAGGAAACTAACAAAATATATTTTTTTAAAGTAGGTACTATGTGGATTCGGTGTGTTTCATTCAAAGCTGTGTATTAGCGTAATTATTTATCAACATTCTTATAAAAATAAATGTTTTTATCACTGTAGATAAGTAGTTACAATTTGGGAGGCGGATGTGAGTACCGCCGCTCAGGGAACTGTTTATTGGAAAATAACACCTCTACCTTGTGTTTCTAATTTCGCAGGGGTACCCGGGTTCATGAGGTGAGGTTTGTCCGGTTCTTGGCGGTGGATGCATCTTCTGTATGGCAGGCCGGATCGTGAGAGACCGGTTGAAAGAAACATGTTGACCTCTCAAGTAGGACGCTCTTGTAACATCGTTTGGCACCGCAGTGGGAGGGATGGATTCCGTCGCCCCTGAACCTCCAGATTATTACCTACCCCTCACATTTTTTTCTTCCCAGAACTTACTTCCCTTCTTTTCCTCCACATAGCATCCCCAAAAATGACATATGCTAGCTGTAGGGAATTGTTTTTCTCAAGGCCTAAACACAGATCGGTAAAATATTAGCGTTTTTTTCAAACACTGTGGTTTGACATTATTTATTTATTTATTTGAACGCCATAAAATGGCTTTTGCAATCAAGTGATACATGAGATTACACAGTGGTACACAGGAGGGTAATTATAATAATAACAAAATAAGAATGTACATTAACCAAAGTATCTACGATAACAACTTACTAGTGTTTAGTTATAGAATACAATTATGTGATACGACCAAACAAAGAATGGCATAGACCAGTGATTCTTAACGGGGGTGTTTTGGAGGTCCAGGCGGGCGTCTTTAAATTTTTAGCATTTAGGGGGCGCTGCAGAAGTTCGAGTGGGCATTATGTCAATGTATATTATATATTATATTATGAAACGCAAATTATATAAAATTCCATCGATAGAAAAAAAAAGCAAAGTAAGCTCCAAAAATTATTATAAACACATTTGTTTCAGTCATTTTACAAGTTATATTTATTAAAAAATTCACAGTGTTTCTTTAAATGCTGTTTAAGATAATGCTCGCAAGATTTTTGCTCTATTTTAAACGAGTCGTGTTTTATTAAACATTTTCGCAATTTTCGCATCGATTTTGTCGCTGTAAATGTTAGCGCCCTCCTCTAACATTCGTAATATCGTATCTCTCCATCTTCTTTTTTTCGGGCCCGGTTGCAGAGCCTTAAGGGGCAATGATTTGACAAGTTCTGTTAAATAAACTACACTTTCACACACAAAAATTTAAACTTGAGGCATAATACTAAATGTCAATGTAATAATATACTTTTCAGAGTTGTTTATTTGTAGTAAGACATCTATTGCGTTAATGGATTTCCTACTACAATATGTAATTATAGATAAAGCAGAACAAAAATAAGTAAATAAAGTTGATATTAAAGAATAGGTACCAAGGTTTATGATAAGGTTTTGAGCTTTGAATGGATTTCACCAACATAAGATTAACGCCGATTAGTATTGTATTAGGGGCTAGATCGTGCTTCTGGCCCAGTCTGGCCACCAGAGCCGGGGGGCCTGTTAACACCTCGGCCCGTCATCTGTGACGAGAGAATGCCGCGAACACGAACCCCGCAGCCGCACGCAGAGACCGGCACGGATCTGGAAGTATGCTGGACTGGGAAAAATTGAAATTAAATTATGTACTTACATGAGTGAAAGTTAATGTTTTCTTATTTTTTAAATTTATTTGATGGCCTCTGTACTCGAGGTGTAAGGCTCTCGATTAGCAATCCGAAGATCGCGGGTTCAAATCCCGGCGTGCGAAAAATATTTTATTTGGTTACTTTGTTTTATTTTAAATTAATTAATTAAAAATAGTATAAATTCCAGAGTGAAAGAAACTCTCGGAAGATATTTATTTATTTTTTATTTATTTATTTTTGAAAACATTACATATTACATATTTATAATGATCTTTGGCTGTCTACTAGGCAATTTGCCCGTTTTAGAACAGTCAAAATGAACAGTTTTTTTACATCTAATTAGTGTGTTGATTATAATATTGTCTTATACTTAAATATAACAATTGATAAATAATTTTTTCTCATAAGAAGCAATTACTTTGTGGTTAGACATTATATTATAAAAATAAAACAACACTTTGTATTTAACCACGAATTTATTATTTATGTATCTACCGGTTTCGCTTAGACCAAGCTTCCTCAGGATAAAATAATAACTGATTAGTTATTATTTTATCCTGAGGAAGCTTGGTCTAAGCCAGTTATTATTTTATCCTGAGGAAGCTTGGTCTAAGCGAAACCGGTAGATACATAAATAATAAATTCGTGGTTAAATACAAAGTGTTGTTTTATTTTTATAATTGATAAATAATATTAATATTTTATTTTTATTTTAACTTTATGAGTAAAACCTCAAATTGTAATATTTTAAATAAATTAAGACAATATAAGCGAAACTCAATCGAAAATCTGGAAACAGAAAAATCAGAAAAACATATTGACACCTCTGGGACTCGAACCCAGGACCTCTTGCTTATACATAAAATCAAAATCAAAATCAAAATCATTTATTGTACAAAATTTACATTTAGTACAAAAGGCATAACTTATAGGTACCTATATCCTATTTCTTCCAGTTAACCTAACATGTTATGCAGATATTAACACAAATGAAATATAAATATAAAAGTGGTGTATTACAGAGTGAAATTGTTTTAATTTATTATATAAACATAAATATAAAAACAGTTGTACCTATGTGAGGTATTCACTTAATGTGTAATGAGACCTGTTCAGAAGGAATTTTTTTAGCGATGACTTAAATCTGAGTGTATCTTGTATTTGTTTAATATCATGTGGAAGGTTGTTGTATACTTTAATGGCCATGTAAAAGGGTCCTTTTTGGAAAATTGTTTTGTTTGCTTTTGGTATTAACAAATTTTCTGTAAACCTTGTAGCGTGTTTGTGTGTAGAGTTTTTTTGTGGAAACTTTTCTGGAGATGATCGCACTAACATGCATAACTCCATTATATATATGTCGGTGACTGTAAAATTTTTTAAATATAGGTCTACATGAATCCCGATTAGCAGAGTTTGTCATTTTTCTTATACATCTTTTTTGGATGATAAAAACATCTTTGGCGTTTACTGAGTTTCCCCAAAAGATAATTCCGTATTTTATTATTGAATATACATAACCATAGTATGCGGCCATTACCGATTCGATGTTTAATATATTTCTCAGTGTACCTAGAACAAAAGAAAAGCTACTGATTTTGGCTACTATTTTGGATACATGTTCTTTCCAGTTTATATTTGCATCTAGTTGTATTCCCAGCAGTGAACAAGTTTGGGAAGGTTCGATAATATTATTATTGAAGTTTACATTCATGTTTATAGGTGTAGCTTGCACTGGACAAAATTGTAAAACTTGAGTTTTGTTAGTGTTCAGTGACAGATTTTGTGATAGCAGCCAATTTGCTATTGATAAAAGATAGCATAAAGATAGTTGTTCATACATAAAGATAGTTGCCAATAATATATGCGTTAAAGAAAATGAAGATAATGTAGGTGGTTCTTAGTCGAAGTATGGTACAGTTAAACATGACCGAATTTCATATTGACATCGTGGCGCAGTGGTTTGCCCGGAAAGCAAGAGGTCCTGGGTTCGAGTCCCAGAGGTGTCAATATGTTTTTCTGATTTTTCTGTTTCCAGATTTTCGATTGAGTTTCGCTTATATTGTCTTCATTTATTTAAAATAATATTAAGATTTTGATGGTAGATAAAAGAAGTTACTTATAAGTGTAAATTATATATTTAACAATAAAAAATATATATATAGGGAAGAGAAACAAAAAGAACATTCCAAAAGAAAAAAAAGTGTTTTTTATTTTTTTTTATTAGCACGTATGCTTTTCAACCATTCCAAGAAATTTTAGCATTGATTTTGATGAATTAATCAACTCAAGAATCAAAAAATGGATAAGAAAAAAATAATGGATTAAAAAAGAAAAAAGAAAGCAGAGAAAATAAAATGCAAAGAAAAAAATTTAAGCAGTTTTTGAACTTAAATTGTATAAAAATAATATTAAGGTAATACTAATATAATACTAGTATATATGAATGTCAACAATAAAGAAAATTTATAACAAAATATCAACAAAATATTAACAGAATATCAACAAAAAATATTGTCTGTATATTTGCCGAACCAAAACGGCATTTATATGAAATTCCCTCGATAGAAAAAAATCGAAAAATATCTATGCACCGAAAATTATTAAAAACACATTTTTTCTGCTATTTAACATTCTTATGGATATGAAAAAAATCTGTAAATGCTACTTCAGACATTTGTCGAGGGATTTTTGCTCCATGTTAAATAAGTTATGTTTGTTATAATAAGGCCTTTCGAACGCTTACTACGGATGTTTTTATTTAATTTAAATCAAATTAAAAATCTTGTTATTAAGTTTTGCAAGTATTTTTTTTATTATTGAAAGAGCTGTTTCGCCATTCAAGGCCATTTTAAAACTGTGGTTAGGCCACATAGAGACGACTTATTTATATTTATTTATTTAACGCCCAAAGGGCTTTTACATGTTTTTTTTTTTTTTTTTTTTTACAGTTAATACCGCACAAGAATCTCAACTGCTCCCGTCTGGAGCCAGTGAGACTATGGCATCCCCAATTGGGGTATATTGTGAGGCTGAAGGTAGTGGGGAGAGGAAGGAGGTGGGGAAGAGGAAGGTTGGGAAGTACCTGGCTATTCAGATCTGGTCACCAAACACGGCTAAAGCCATTTTCAAGCAACGTTTCAATTCTGAATGGTGGTCTTACACCAGGGCGATACTAATAGTATCTTCCACTCTGGAACATACCGCAAATATACTATATATTATTTTTAAATGAATTAATTGTGAAATAACACAAATTTATCAAATAAAATTTATTTGCGCATGCCGGGTTCGAACCCGCGACCTCCGGATTGTGAGTCAAGAGCCTTACCCACTGGACTACGGAGGTCGTTTGTTAGTACAATTAATTCATATCACATGACTTTTAAACAGATAAAGAAATGATAAAAATAAAATTAGATAAAAAAAGCATACAAGTCATAAAAATACAAAAATACAGCGATTTCACAGGTTTACAAAGATCCAGATATGTTTAGGAATAGAATTTATATGATTCTATTTACCCCGTCCAATTTCAATTTTTATCGTCTCTAAAATGATTTATTACTTGATTTAAACCGATTTATTGAGAAAATAATAGGCCACTGGCATCAATTTCATAACGACTTGGAAGAAATCATGTGGATAGATCTTTTTACTGAGATTGAAAAATTGTTAGATATGTACAGTTTTTTTTTTTTTTAAATAAATAAATCCATTATTTGGGCTCGTGACGTCACTACACGAAAATGTCCCGTCTCCGAAAATGTTCCTATTAATTTTGTAAAATTCCACACTGATTTATTTTTTTATATGGTATCACTATGATTTCAGGCGAATTTTTGAATTCGTTCATTGTTTGTTCTCTGCGAACTTATCATTTGGTTCGACTTTTTGACAGATGTTCTGAAGAGAACCCCGTACATTTAATGATGTACGGGGTTCTCTTTAGAACGTGAAGATGATGTCGGTACGTGTTTTAGAGGTATAATGATTATGGTGCTGATTTTAACAAAATAAAATTTTATATTATTCTTATTATTATAATAATTTATAAGAACAAGTATATTACATTGAATTTAGTAATATAGACGCTGCACATTATAACGATTTATGATCAATAAGATGGATCAAGGAAAAAAAATATTTATGAAATGTAATATTTTTGGTATGCCTCGTTATTTTCATGTGCCATTCGTGTGGAAAACGTTCTTTTTTTTTAAAATGATTTTCGGCTATGTAATTATCGTTTTTTCACACCTCAAATTATGTCCCGTCTTTCCGGTTTATAAAAAATTGTCTGATTTTGCGGATTGAAATTTTCAAAAAATCCCCAGGGTTTAAAAAATATGATTAAAATATATATATATATAATAATAATAATAATTGGCTAATTTATATAGCGCCGTTTTCGTGGAAAATCACCTCAAGGGCGCTGTACAAATAATATATAAAAGAATTAATATTACTGGCTTAAAACTAAGATTTACAATTACAACTAGTGACTTACATCTAAGACTTATAGCTACTTATATTACTGGCTTACAACTAAGATTTACAATTATAACTAGTTACTTACACCTAAGACTTATAGCTAGTGACTTATGACTAAGACATACAGATTCTAACCTAAAACTGGTGACTTATTAACACACATATTTACAATTAAGATTAGCGCCAGAAGAAGTAGGAAGTTTAGAAGTAGGAAGTAAGAAGTAGAAGATATATATAGAATGTCTTAGAATATTTGCCTAAACCGGAAAAAATTAAAAAAAAAAGTGATGCAAGTGGCCTATTGTGACAGTAGATTCTTTATTCCATGGAGTACTTTGATATCTATTTTTCCCACATTAAATGGAAATGTTTTCTCAATTGTTTAATAAACTTATTTAAATGTGCTTTTGTATAGGTTTAGTGAACGTAACTGAGAAGTAGGAAATAAATATTTTTCCTTACTTTATTAATTATTGTTACGTCAGGATCATTCGTTCGTTTATTGATTTCCAATTTAAATCTAACACCATTGTATAGACGGCTTACTACAGAGCCTTTTTTTGGGTCGGGATTATGAGAAAGAAACTTCAACGGGTGGTCAGATACAAAACCCGGAATATCAAAATTATATTCCGTTTAATATTACTACAGTCTTTATTTAATATTATAATGTTGTAGTTTTTTGTTTGTTTAATATCTATTTAACCTCTTTCTTGACTTTATTAAGTCTTTAACATTCTCCTCTTAATATTCGTTTTGTCGTTTGGTGGATAGTAAAGGGCGACTGTTAAATTATGTAAAACGTCGACATTTTGGGGTTTATTATTATCAAACTCGTCCCCTCTGATTGCGGCCATTACTAACGTTTATTTTAGGCCCATCATCAGCGCGTTGTTTGTTTTAAAAAAAGCCGAAAGGGTGAAAAAATATCTCCCCCTAGATGACCTAAATCCTAGATGCCTCCATTGGGTAACAACGGCCATTGCTAAATAGGGTGGGTCGTCAATATACAGAGATTTTTTTGTATGCTTGATATGAATTATGACCAATTAGAATATTTAAAAAAATATATGTCAGTACGGATAAGAATCCAAACTGCTCCCAAGCTGGAGCTGGTGACATCACGGTAACCTTAATTATTGGAGTAAGTTTCAATTGATGACCCGACAGTTGATTCCCCGGTAGTTGACCCCCAAAAATTATTAATATTCTACCAATTTTAAAAACAAAATTCATTTCAAAAATACCTTTCATAATAAGTAGGTATGGATATCCACCAAATTTATTTTTGTACTAAGCTGACATATATTAATTTTTATTTTAGTGACTATAAAATAATTGTTTAACACAAAATATAACAGTGATAAACCACTGAGGAAGAAGATAACAATAATAATTTAAACTAAAATATGAAAGAAAAGAAGACACAGAAGAATAGAAAAACACAATGTTCGCAACTAGGGCTCGAACTCTCGTCTAAGCGTTATATATTATAACAGTGAATTTAAGTAAAGATATTTATTTATTTATTTAATATAAACGGCATAAGTATGCCATAAACATTAATTACATGTCACAAATTCATATTCAAAATATTAGTGATGGTAAAACAGTGTATGTATAACAGTTAATTGTGACGATACATTGGGAAGTGACACCAGAGATACATTTACATGCAAAAATCTATAATACAAATAAAATTAATAGTGATTAAAAAAATATGATAGCATAGCCGTCTTGTACCTATGTTCCGTGCAGTTAAATAGATCTATCACATCTGCATATCTATTAGTAACTTCATGCAACCTAGGTAAAAGTGAGTGTTTCGTATACTCAGTCCGATTATTGTTACATTTAAAAAGGATTTTAGAACGAGTGGTTCTCGTGGGAATATGAAATTCAATGAGCTTAGTTAGATCAGGACTGTCTATTCTACCATTTACAATTTTGAACATTAATATTAAGTCGGATATAATTCTTCGATCTGACAGTCTTAGTAAATTTAATTCTTTCATCAAGTAATTATAATTTATGTTTTCAATGGGAATACCGAGGTTAAAATTAATATATCTTAAGAATTTGTGTTGAATTTTTTCTATTGAATCTGAATGTATTTTAAAATGGGGGGACCAGATCGAGGAGTTATATTCGACTTGACTACGTACTAAGGATGTATACAAAATTTTTAAAGTTGAAATATTGTATTTCTTAGTCCTCCTTACTAGGGGGTCCTGTGCCGAGGTGGACTAAAGTTATTTAATTATAGTTTATTTGCCTTCTATGTCATTTTTAGTGTCGTTCTATGTTGTTTTTTTTATACAGTACATCGACAAGTAGTCTTATCCTAGATGCATTTGAATGAAATGATGTTGGAACATTTTCTTTCGGGGTGGGGTCACTTAGATATTTAAGCAGTTATATGGTAATAACTTAGTTAGTGAATAGATGTACCGTATTTTACCCAAACCGACTGCATATTGCATATAAATATGCCGGGGGCCAATTATCGGGGGATCAACTATCACGGAAACGTTTCAATTCAATTTAATTATTTAATCATTTTGAAAACATTACACAATTTCCATTTTAATTCATTTTTAAAGAAAATATTTATTATTATTTGCCTATTTTAATAATAAAAAAATATTGCAGAAATATAAACGTACATACCGTATACTTGTAATTAGATATAATATAATAACAGTGATAGAAAAAAATAATAAAGTTTTTTCATGTCGCACATAACCTGCTTCACAAAATGACCCCGAAATAAAGCAGAATTTTAGCACAATTAATTTATAGGTACACTTTCTATGGTTTACCAATATACTTACATAAATATAAAAAGTTTTTGCTTATAACTCGAAAATTAATAAAGGCATATTTTTAAAAGTAATTTCATTTTCATTATAAGTTCATAAATCATATGGCCTAAAGTGAGTTGCATAACCACAGTTTGATATTGCCTTCGAAGGCGAAACACCTGTCAAGCGTGATAATAATTACACAGTAGAACCTGTTTATAAATAAACAGTTGTTTTTTTAATTGGAATGTTAAAATTATTAAAAATATAAAATAAAAACTAAAAACAAAATTGGTGAAAAATAATTAATATCCAAATTCGACAATTTTTTTGTTAGCCCACCCTAATGTAGAAGGCGGCTATTGTAGTTTTTCTATGGGTTTACCTTGTTTTACTAATAGCTGTGAACGGTGTTGCCATTATTTGTCTAACGAGGTTGAAGGACTACAAGGTTTTATATAGGTTATATAATGATGCGACCAAATAATTGCGTTTCCTTGAGATCTAGAGCAGGAAATATGGAATTATTATTTTTTTGAAAGATAGATGGTTAGAGTAATAAGATCACTAATAATATTTATTCGATCACTGGAGCGATCACGCGAAAAAAATAAATTTGTCTCGATTGCTCGAGATTTCACAGAAGGTTATTTTTAAAATTTTTGCCACCTTTAAAAATTTATACCTTTGAATTTTAACATGGAGTCATAAAAACTTATTACAGTGTTATATAGTCAATGAACTAACCTGTATTTTACCGTTTATCTCATATTTGTAGGATTTATTAAAAAAAATCGATAAGTTTATAATCGCGCGAATTCTGCGGGTTTTTTTACTTTAAACTGCCGTAAGAGACACTTATTCGAGTGAACATAGAAAATTTCCGATTTTTGTCTGTTGTCTGTGGTATACTTGATAATGAAAGGTGCATATCTATGGAAAATCGACTTAATTTTATCCGTGTACAGCTGATCAAAAATTCTACGGAAAAAAAATATTTTCAAATTTTGTTTTTAACATCGTTCTAAAATAGTCAAAGAAATTCGGATTCGCGACATCTATCATCATATTTAATAGAGCATTTCAATGGCTTTATTTTAAAATAAATGACTGGCCAAGGAAATGTTTTAAATAAGTACAATAAATGTTTTACCAATGATTGGAAAATGTGGTCCATTTTTGGACCGTTATCAATCGCAGAAAAATAAAAGTGGTCCAATTTTCGACAAAATCACTCCAGTGGATAAGCGCACCAAAAAGGGAAGGAGATGAGTAGGAGGACGATGATGAATTATCCGGCTGCTCAGATCTGGTTACCAAAATCGACTCAAGCCATTTCAAACAAAGTTTCGATTCTGGATGGTGGTCATTCACTGAGAGTGTCTTCCACTTTGGACCGTACCTAAATATACCATTTTTATCATATAAGTTCTTTTAAATGAATACATTGTGAAATAATAAATTAATCAAATAAAGTCGCGACCTCCGACTTCGTGGCCAAGGGTCGCAACCACTCAACTACGAAGGCCATAACAATTATGTACATATTTTTTAACTACTTCACACACGAGGATTTGCGGATACTATGCGGAGGGTATTTTAAAGATAAGGAAGGAAAAGAAATTCTGGGAAGGAAAAGGTATGACGGGAGGGGGTCAGTGTGTGCAGCGTTTAAACAGAAGAAATATACATTAGTACTAATGAATTATTCATTAATAAAATAATGTTGGTACACGATTTTATCGCTTTCTTATATGATTTGTACTTGGGTTTATAATTACAATTCGGAAGTCGGGTATAGGTACCGCCGCCCCAGGAACCATTTATTGGAAGACAAACACCTCTGCCATAGGTCACCCCGAGTGGTTCAAGTGGTGACTTTGCAGGGGTGCACGGGTTCATGTGATGAGATTTGTCTAGGCTTGGCGACGGATGTGTTTGCCCACCTAATGCATGGCAGGCAGTCTCAGGAGAGGGAGACCTTTTGATATCACCTCGCACCGCAGTGGGTGGGATGGATTCATGCGTCCGTCATTCCTGGACACATTGAACCCCAGATTCACACTCACCCCTCATTCCTTATTTCTTCCTAGAACTTCAACTCTCCTTCCTTTCAATAAAAAGACCCTTTACACAGCATTCCCAAAGATGACATAGGCTCTGAGGGCTTTTTTCCCTCTGAGCTAAGAGTGAAGCTAATGTACAAAAATACTTATCAGTTCCAACTATCAAAATTAAAGCTAGTTTCAATTTAAAATCACGTGCAAACAAATGCACCGACAATAAAATTCTACCTGCGAAGTAGCCAAAAATAAATAGCAATCAATTTAAAAGTCGTCGGTGTTGACATGATTGCTTTATTATTGTGATTTATGTAATGCTCTGTTTTAGAATGATTGACTTGAATAGTTTAAGCCAGACTTGTGAAGTTGTGAAGTTGCCACATCCGAATATAATCAACTTTTTGTAGCGTTTATTCCCCGAATCACATCCGGCGATGAGAAGCGGAAATTATATCCCAAAGGTACAGATTCTATTGTCTTGATTATATTATGAGAGCTAACCTAACCTTTAGATGAAAACCTTATAAAAAACTATGGTTTTTGTTGGAATTTGATTAAGTTATTTTTTCCATGGGTTATTCACCATACGTAGCACATGTTGAAATTATCTAGAATGAAAAATCGATATCAATTCTTCATTCCAGTGTAAATTAGGTATGTGTGTATATCTTATGACACCGACAATTGGCCTCCCGAAATGATTTTTATCAGAAAATTATAATTTTTTTTGCATTATTTACCAATCTCAAACTTAAAATTGAGCCAAACATACATATATAATAAGTCGGTACGAATATCAAACAAATTTATTCACAGTGTCGAATTATTTGTACTGACCTATGCGCTGGTATATACAGCATACAGAGAAGCAGATTTTTCCTTGATGCATTTGAATGAAAAAAATGTTTTATAATTTTGTTATTCGGCGGTACACCCTCTCTGCATATCCCTTGGGAGGGATGGATTCAAACGCCCGTCATTCATGAGCACACTGACCCCCAGATTTCTACCCACCCCTCATTTTTTCATTCTCATTCTTTCCTCTCCTTTCTTTCCTAAAAAAACCCCACACAGCATTCCCAAAAATGACAAACCCCGAGGGGATTTATTTTCCTCCATTATGTGGAGCTAATATAAAAAAGCATTGGATTGAACTCGCAACGCCTAAGTGGGAATCTGACACATTTGTCCATTCGTATAATATTTTATTATACAAAAGAAATGCCCAAGCAAAATCCTAAAGTCTGATTATCTGGATTCATGTAGACCAATTTAAAAAAAATGGAACTTCTGACGATCACAGCTTTTCCGGATTACGGATTACCTGAAAATTATTTGAAAATCTCCTATTATCACCACAGTAGGCAAAAAGTGTTACTTGTGTCGTGATGGAGGACTTAGCCAGCAGACTCAATGACCAGATTTCTATCCCCCCTCATATCTTTTTCATTCCCAGAATTTTATCTCCTTCGTTTCCTAAAAAGACCCTCCACACAGCACCTCCAAAGATTAGATAGCCACTGATAAAACCAAGGGGATACGCAGAAATTAAGATTACGCTTTATACAATACGAAGTACGAAATTAAGTTAGTCGTAAATAACTAATTTGAAGACAGTAGTTAGTTATAATACAAGTAAAGCAGTATCATACTCGGTTATAAAAATAAGCAAAGTTTTAAGTCACTTGTTATATAAGTCTTTTTTATTTTTTTATTTTATTTTTTTATTTCATAAATTTTTTATTAGTTACAGATATTTGTTTTTTTTTGGCTACCACACTGGGCCCGTGTTATGGTAGTCGTATATTTAATATTTATTTAAAATAATACAAATACTATTTTATTAAAACAGATGATTAAATATACTAAATAAAAATTATGAAATATTTAAAAGTAAGTGAAAAATAAAGAGAAAAAAGATCATATTTTAAAGAAAAGTAGAAATAAAAATGAAAATCCAAATTTTGAAATACAGAAATTAATAATAAAGATTAACAGCCTTACTAAAAAAAAAACCACAGCGCGACCGATTAACTGGATTATTGCAATAACATAAATAAACCTCGTATACACTAAAACACGTTTTATTACCAATAACGTTTCTTACGTGGTCACGCTGTTAAAACTCATTGAAGATGTGACAACGTTGTATATGGTTTTAATTTACTAGGAAAAAATGTTGTTTTAATTTTTCTCCGCAAGAGGCATTATTGGCGCGCCTATGCATTAGTTCTTCGGCCCGCGACAGCCCGCGATGACAAAACAGCTCGGTTTGTTTTATGGCGGGATATCGAAAATTTTGTGATTTTACTTAATAATTTCTATTGTAGTGACGAATTTACTCTTCTGCTCACATAATTGATATATTTACCATGTTATTTGTGTGGTTTACATCAGTTTAATCAAGTTATTGTACAAACGCCGTACTTTCAAAGTTGAACTGTCAGAATATTGTTTTTTATAGGTTACTTAAAAGATAAAATTTTCATTTTAAGATCTTTATTTTAAGAGAATTTCTTAAAAGTGATAATTTTTTATAATATTAAAATCTTATACATGTGTTCGTAAACGTATCAAAAAAATTAACGTCTTTAGAGATGCAAGAAATCTGTTTTAAATTTCGGTATTATTTCTAAGTTATTTTTTTGGCAATAAAAAAAACTTTGAAATTTTTTATTATTTTTTTATTGTATACACGATGAAAAAAAGAGGTGATAGTTTCCTTCCAAATTTATTACATAAAAGGACTGTATTTTTTAAATTTTGATTTTATTTAAATTTCTCTACATTTTAGTCAAAAATGTTGAGGGAGGAAATTTTTTTCCATTTTTTTCCGAGTTTGAATCTAAAAATATGGCAGTTTTTGAAAGCTAAAGTGTATTTCAAATACATAAATCTAAAAGGTAATTTTATCTAGTTTTCATAAATGTTATTTGTTTTTACGACACCTTCAAAAATAAGAAATGTATAGAAAATTAACAAAAATATTACAAATATCGTTCGGACATCAATGGTTAAAACAGAGATAAACTACCCTCTCAGGCCGTGGAAACCATGTGTATTTCTTTCAAAGAACAAATTTTTAATTAGTAATGTTTTCACATCCGCGGCCGTTTGTCAATTGAATAAAATTTTCACTGGGTTTTTTAGTAAGGCTTTAAATGTTAAGAACTCAAATGTTCTATACAAATATATAAATTAAAACATAAAAGTAAATAAATTAAAATTAAAAAATAAATAAAATTTAGTGAAAAAATTAAGAGAAAAAAAATAACAACATTTTAAAGAAAAATAGAAATAAAGATGGAAATCGAAATTAAAATTTTGAAATGCAAAAATTAATAATTAAAATGTAGTGTTAAGAACTCAGGAATTCTTTAAAGTACGCTCGCCCACTTTCGAAAATCCAATGTTGTACACGTGTTATAAAAAGAGAATTAGAATTACTTGACTTTATGTCAGTACTCAAAGCATTATATATTTTAGGAGCGATGAACCAGAATTGTCGTTGAGCGAATGAGGTTTTAGTTTTTGGGACCAGTTATATTATTTTTTTAGTTATCAATCTTAATTATAAGCCACTTGTAATATAACATAGGTTAAATGCATATATTAATTTGTAAAGCGCCCTTGAGGTGATTTTCTCAAGAAATTGGTGCTGTAAAAACATCCAGACTTGGTTTAGTAGCATATCCATAAGCTAATTTAAAACAGTGTTTTTATAAAGCCCTTGTTTACAGAACGGGTTAACATAATACAAAACATCATAAACAAATAATGTGGGTCAAGAACAAAAACAAATCACACTTAATTTAGTTCACAGCAATACAACCGAACATTGATTATTGTATAATAACTTTGTTTTACATGAATAATATTAATACTTAACATATCTACAGCATCTATTAAAAAATGCTATTATGAAAAATATTTAATAATTCCACAGAAATACCATTGTTATAGATCGGCTCATTAGCTCGAGAAAGACAGCTCCAGTTATGAGGCGCCACAGACCGAAAAAAAGCCTAGAAAAAGTGATCCTGGGGTGTTTAGGGGTGAGGGCGGTTTTATGGTGATATTATTTGTTCCCTGTAGAAACAAGAGAAGTGGCA
Source organism: Limnephilus rhombicus (assembly GCA_929108145.2). Lineage (NCBI taxonomy): Eukaryota > Metazoa > Arthropoda > Insecta > Trichoptera > Limnephilidae > Limnephilus > Limnephilus rhombicus. The sequence continues at coordinate 13,617,226 of OV815284.1, forward strand.
CCTACCGCCTTTCATAACTGACCGACAAAACAATACCGCAACCTTTTCAATGCCGACCAATGCCTGGTAATATTGTCGGTGAGGTGGTCAACCATTTCAAGCTGAAACCATTTAAGTGAAAACTTCTTTAGCGGCGTTGTGATTTGAAACTCATGAAGTGAAAAAGCGATACTAAAAAGAGACAAACATGTACATGTAAAGGATTTAGTCTGCGAGAGAATGAGATAGCAGCAAAATATTTATTTATTTCACGGGTACTCGATTCGGGTACACGGATAAAACGTTTATCCGGTCCCACGAAAGTCTCCTTTGGTTTAGTGGTACACCAAAGATCAAATCCTACAAAATCAAAAAAGCACTGGAATTCGACGATAAAAATATGGAAAAAAATCATCCATCACATTGGTAAAAAAGTGCATTAAAGTCTCCACAACCTTATCTACTTTAGTTTTCCGAAGGTTTCACTTCTACCGCGTGTGAACTGCACATTTGTAATTTTTTTAATCTGAGAATGTTAAATGGCATTTCGTCACTCTGGTGGGATATGGTTCTGAGTTCTAATCATCTTACTCTTACCTTGTTCTGAGATATAAGGTGTCAAAGTTTGCAGAGACGATTTTTCATAATCTGTTTACTGATTTCTGATTTTGAGGTTGAGTCTTGTTGAAGTATTTTAGTTTAATTTATTTTAAAGGAAAGTATTTGATTATGACTTATCATTACCATTTTGCAAACAGCTATGGCATAATAATTCAATTGCTTGCTGTGAACGTTTTTAATTGCAGTATTTTTATTTTTTTACATTAGCTCCACACAGGAAGCCCTAAGGAAAATAATTCCACTCAGGGCCTAAGACATCTTTGGGGAAGCTGCGTGAAGGGTCTTTTTAGGGGAAGGAAGGAGAGGAAGTTCTGGGAAGGAAAGAGGTATTAGAGGTGGGTAGGAATTTGGGGGTCAGTGTGTCCAGGAGTCCATCCTTTCCACTGCGGTGCAAGGCAATGTTCCGAGAGAGTCCTGCTGGAGAGTTTAAAAGATCTCCCTCAACCAATCTCTCCCGATCCGGCCTGCCTGACCCGTTGGTGGGCAGACATCCGCCGTCAAGATCCGGACGACCCCATGAACCCGGGCACCCATGCTTTGTCACCAAACGTAGCGAACCTCTTGAGGTTACCTATGGAAGAGGTGTTGGTTATCCAACAAATGGTTCCCTGGGTGGCGGTACCCATTCCCGCCTTCCGAATTGAGTGTTGACATTCTGTAAATATTTCAAATAGTAAATAAATAAAATCTTCAATTATTATTAGAAGTGAGAACCTTCCATGGACTGACTTTATTTTACATACTTTTATATATTCCGAAAGAGGCCTATTGTTGCTCACCCCTGTGTTCCCATCGGCGTCCTATAGCTGTGCCTCCTTCCGACACATTGTAAACAAATAATTAGGTAATTGGTTTATTTGCTCAGCACTTTCTGGTCACCCTGTTCCGCTGTAGGCCTATTGTTATTTATTAGGTTGGACATAATTAGCCAGGGACTTCGAAATCACAGCCCAAACATGAATAGGTACATAATAATATAATTTTAATTTTATTTATTTATCAATATTATTTGAATAATTCATACATCAAAGTTTACGAATTAATTATATCATATAAACTATATGTTTTCCCGCTTAATGTGGCTCCTACAATACAACTTGAACCTGTAAATTGGTGTAGACTTTAAGGTTTCCTTCAGCGCATCATAATGTTTCATCCTTTCGTATAGTAAACTATTTTGCGTTTTCGCTTTGTCGTTTTCTGTTGACCTGATTTCATTGCACGTCCTCGTGAATGTCCCGTGAACGTTCTTGTTGAATATAATTTTATCGAATTGTACCGAAGAAGGTTCTGACAGGACACCAGGGAGGTAAACGAAAGGCGGGCAGACCTAGACTGAGATGGGAGGATGATGTCAGGAAGGATGCAAGAGGATTACTCCATGTTGCAGATTGGAAGACGACGGCCGAGGACAGAGGGCGGTGGAGGCTTATTTTAAAGGAGGCCAAGGCTCGAAATGGGCTGCAGCGCCATTGAAGAAAAAGAAGAATAATTTTATATGAAAAGTATTTTGGTAGAAGGTTGTTTATTATTTTAGTTATAAATATCATCGTGTTCAAGGTCGGCATCTGTGTCACTGATAGCCAATTTAGTTCCTTAATTAAATAATAAAGTTTTCTATTCCCGTTTTTTCTAGTACCAAAACCAGCCAGATTCAATTTTGTCAAATATTTTTGCTTCTAACTTATCAAAAGAATGTACCCATCATTTAAATTAAAAGGGAGATAAAGATAAAATGTGTACAAATTAAGTGTTTGGCTAAGTCATAGTTCGATTATATTATTCCATTTTATGACGAAAAATGAACAACAAAAAAAAAATATTGTTCAGAAATTAAAACAACAAAATTAAATGATCTAAAATTATTTTTAATTGCAACAAGTTGTGTAGATTGCGTGCAATACTTTCTTCGATATATTTTATCTGTAGATGTGTTAATGGAATATAGTTACAAGCAGGCTATAGTAATATACCTCAATAAATCAATGTTATACACTCATACATCTGGTCTTCTGCTTATATTCTATTTACCTCATGATTACTGTTCCACAAAATTATTATGAATATCAAATGTTTGTAAATGCCCGTAAAGGCGTATTTTAATAATATAAATAAAAAACCAACATGGTCCCCGACCCACAGTTTATTCCACAAGTAACAAATATCACTGAAAAAATATATCAATTTGTGAAATGACTAATTATTGGGTATTTTTTTTTCATACCACCTTCAGCTTGTTTGCGTTTATGGCACGCAACCAGCACCACTGTTTGTTGCACGGCAGAAACCGCCAAACCTAACCTAACCTATCCGCCTGAACCGGCCAACGCCAAAACACTCACTAATTGGGTGCAAAGTATTTCTAATAAACTACCACCTAGCCAGTAATACGTTTAAGTAGGCACCTAAAAGTAAAGATGAATTTTTTTGAGAATGTATTTTTTGATCTTCTCGTCATCCTACAAATTAAGGCTGTTTCTTGTCATTGTCAGTGGGTAAAATCAAAAAGTATCGAGGTTTTATGCTGGTGCATTTTGAAAGTTTTCGTAATTTCAAAATTCCCAGCTGCTCCCGTCTGGAGCCAGTAAGACTGTGGAATATGGGATTTATTTGAGGCTGAAGGTGGTGGGGAGGGGAAGGTGATGTGGAAAAGGAAGTGGGGAAGTGCCCGACTATTCAGATCTGGTCACAAAACACGGCTAAAGCCATTTAAAGCAACGTTTCAATTCTGAATGGTGTTCTTACACCAGGTAGATACTGAGAGTATCTTCCACTAGAACGTTCCGCAAATAACCGTATATTATTTTTAAATGAATTAATTGTGAAATAACACAAATTAATCAAATACACATCTACCGGATCTGCCGGATCTGCCCTGATGATGGACACTGCAACGATGTCCGAAACGTTGGCTAAAGAAGGAGGTAGCGCAACACGGCATAACACCCCAAAAACAAATAACGAAAATGCTTTTGGCCGTGAAAATCTTAAAACTTATCTAATCAAATAAAATTTATTTGCGCACGTCGGGATTCGATCTCGCGACCTTCGGATTGTGAGTCTAGATCTTACCCCTCGGCCACGGCGGCCGTCAATGTTAGCTGTGTATGTTTCTTGACATTGTTTTGTGTTTTGATAAATAACTAACCATTATGCCATTTTCTCCGCAGGGGGGGCAGAGAAGAAGGCTTCACAAGAATATAATAAAATTTGGCTTTACAAATCCTAATATTTTTATTTATTTATTTACGATACAAATATCTTTAAATATAGAACAAAACTTTGTCTCTAAAAAATAAATTACAAAACAGTTATACTAATATAAGTGAAACTCAATTATGAAAACAGAAAAATCAGAAAAAGATAGGTCACATCAAGGACTCGAACCCAGGACCTTTGCCTTGCCGGGGCGCAGCTCTATTACCAACTGAGTGAATGTGTCCCTATCCGATTCGGTCATATTTAACTGTATTCGACTAAGAACTATCTTCACTTTCTTAACGCTTATTTTTATTGGCTGCTATATTTATGTACGAGTATGTATGTGTCTGTGTTGGAGTTCAGGACGTGAACGTATTTTTTTTTTTGATTTTTCTGTTTTAGATTTTAAATTGAGTTTCGCTGATATTGTCTTCATTTAATTAAATATTACAATTTGAGGTTTTACTCAAATTGTAAAATTATTATTAAGTTTAAAATAAAATGATACTTTAGTTAATTTAAAATATTAACATGGTCAGTTGGCGATATTTGTGGGCATGCTCAATAATTGATAGGAAATATTCCGACGGATAAAAGACAAATTTTAGCGCGGCCAAGAAAAGCTTCGGTTAACTGTCTATACACACATCTTTTTGAATAATGTCTTTCGTTATGCTAAATCACTATCTTATTAACGAACGGAGGTGAACTAACGAAGCTCTTAGTATTGAAAAAAGTAATATACGGGATCAATAGAAACCGTTCGGGCTTGGAGAAAGAAAGTTGTTCATATACAACCAATTGTAGCTAAAGACCTCGTTAACTAATTGACTTCATTTTAGTGCCAAAAAGTATATGCGAACTGCCAATGCATATTAAAGTTAGCATTTAAATTTGACATTGTCAATTTTTTTTGTTTTTATGTGGTCGTTTGACTTTGATGTTGAACCACAGAAAATATCCGCCATCAATGTCACCGTCGTAAAACGATTTCTTATTTATTTCGTATTAAAATTGAAATTGAAACACTTTTTAACTTTTTTCCACTTATTTATTTCACCAGTACCGGTTTCATCCTATTATGGACATCTTCAGGCTGGCAATTATTGCCAGCCTATAGAATTCCACCACGAATAACAGTACAATAAATAGATTCATATTTATTTCGTGTTAACCCGTCTGCTTGGTTCAATATATTCGCACCTCACAATCCACAAACCTCGGTTTCGCGCGTAAATTCTGAAATCGTCACTTTGGATAGAGATTTATAAAATATTTATGCAATATAGCTTTCATATTTCAATGACAATAAGAAGCATTATTTCGTTCTCTTTCTGGTTAAAAGAAAAAATACATTTGTTTGCATGAGAGGAAGAGAGATATTTAGCTTTTAAAATGTAAGATCGCTCGGGACGTTTTTGGTCTTATGAAAGTATAACGCGATTACGTGTTTTGGGATGTATTTACCTATTCCTAAACAAGCAGACGGGTTAATATTGGTTTTGCTAATACCACCATCTAAAATCGTCGGAAGTTAAGCCTATCGATCCGGTATTGTAATGCTATCAATTTGACGATCCATACGTGGGCCCTATGTGTCCTTACCTTTATAGTTCTACAAGTATACACACATGAATATAAACGTATCTTCCCTTCGAGTAGTTCCATCTAATAACGATTATACGATGACGTTAACTGACTATTATTGAACATCGCATGTGCTAACTCCGCCCCGTACCATATGGGTCAAGAGTCACCCATCCCTCCCCTGCCATTCTCCTCTCCACGCTTCTGCCCCACTTTGCCTATATTATGTTCACATTACCCGTATCATCCCCTAATGATTCCAGGAATTTTATGGGCTAGTGTCTGAACATAAACATATTTTAATAGCATCAAAATTACATTGTCTAACAAATAATACAAACATTTTCTGGTGACTAATATATATTATTTTTATTTGAGTACAGCGCAAGAGTTCCGACAACAACCAGCCAGTTAAATTATGGCAACCCCAATATGGAGTACGTTGTGAGGCTGAAGGCTGTGAGGTGGGGAAGAAGATGGGAAGAGGAAGACGAGGATGTATCAGGCTATTCTGATCTGGTCACTAAACATGGCTAAAACGATTTCAAGCATCGTTTCGATTCAAAATGATGATCTTTCACCAGCAAATATACCACATTATATTATTATATTAAATGGAATAAATGTGAAATAACGCAAATTATTCATTGAAAATGAAATGCGTGAAAGAAATACATGAAATGCACCAAAAGACCAAATAAAACATTGTCATTGAAAACGAATCTGTTTGCCGAGTTTCGGGAAGTTCACTTCCAAGATTTGCTTTCATTTAAGAAAAAAAAACGAAATTCACATTGATGTGTTTAAAAATAAGGAAGAAGGAGGTACGGTTTTTGTCCCATATCTGTCACATAAAGTGTTATTGTCATATCTACTGACACACAGAATTGAATTGTCGATGATTTTCAAAGAACACATTTTTAGTAAAAATGATTTTTTGGCATTTCAACTCCTTTTAATAAATTTGGTATAAATTTTCACTTCAAGACACTTAAACATTCCGTGATATAGCTTTAGCCGTATTTGGTGACCAGACCCGAATATACTCCCCAACCTTCCACTCCCCCATCTCATTCTCTTTTTGATAACATCGTGACTAAAGATACTCGTATTTAAAACAAGGTCTATCCATAATATTTTCACATTAATTATCTGATTTAGTTTGCATTGTATTACAACCAGACTTTTGTTAAAATGAACCGCTTTAACTCAATAAAAATCATTCTAACAAAAATAAAAAGCACCCGTCACGAAACCATCTTTCGTTAATATTTTTAAATAATAACAACTGGACATTTTTAGTACCTAAGTAAATGTCAAACCGCGTTATTAGTTGTTAGCATTTAAAAATGAATCACCCCAAAACAAAACTCCTAACCAATAAGGGCGGGGTATGATGTGGTAGTCAATGATCCAGTTAAATTTATTGGACAGAAAGTTATATGCAATGAAATTCTATAGGGGTTGAACTTTGCTATAATTTGCTGATCGCATTGTTATTTTTTGTGTGGTTTCCATTGATTATTTTTTGACGTCTTTTCAGATGCCGATGTTTACCATTTATTCAAAATAAAATCACAATCTTTAAGTTACTATATTAATTTTCATTGAGTTTTATTTTCTTCTTCTGTTTTGTTTATCTTTTATCAAAGGTGATGAATTATCACTGATGATGTAGCTAAGTATCATTTAAAAAAATATATTTCACCTCATCTATTAAGTAGGTATGTATACATGATTATCTGTTTTTTATTAGTTCTTTTTCTCGGCACCCCTTCTTAGTCACCAAACGTAGCGAACCACTTGGGGTGACCTATGGCAGATGTGTTGGTTATCCAGTAAATGGTTCCCGGTGCGGCGGGATAACCGCCTCCCAAATTGGAAATTGGTTAATTTTCGTGTTCTGTGTAAGTTCATTTCAAGTTCTGTTATCATTATAGGTCAGTTCCTTCATAAAACTGACAACAACCCATCCTTACTCAAAAACCTCAACATCATTTAACATTCAAATCTCAAATAAAAAGTTGGAAACAAAATATTGGGAAATCAGAAATAGAAAATATACTGACATCAAATACCAACTGAAACCTAAACCACCCAACTGCACTAAAGAAACACGCATAATTTATGACGCAATTACTTCATATTATTAAATTTGAATATGTTAAGGAATTCCTCAGCCTAGTCAGGATAGCTGTATTTGTTACACAATAGGAAGATATTTAAAAATTATTATTACGAACGTGTCAACAACATTCTAATAGTTATTACCAAAATTATTATTATGAGCATGTCAACAATATTCTACTAGTTATTACAAACGTATTATTATGAACATGTCAACAATATTCTAATAGTTATTACCAAAATTATTATTACGAACATGTCAACAATATTCTTAGAGTTATAACCTAAATTCTGTAAACGGCGAATTCTGTATACCTATATGCCTCAATGTTGATTTGCAAGGTTAATTGAACTCAAGTCTGAAAAAAAATTTGAACAACTGTTGCTATTCAATGTCGTGACAGAATGCCAAAAATTATAAAATTACCGGATTATCTGTCACGTTTTTTCATCACATTGTTAGAATATTATCGGATGATTTCCCCGTGGGAATAAGAATACGATCGTCCTTGCGGACTCGGATTCCCGGAGACCAGAAGGTTGCAGGAGGAATATCACCTTCCCTTGTGGGGTCGAAGGTGGGTGGACGGGTAGGTATATCACCTTCCCCAACTAATACCCGAAATTCTTTAACCTAATGTTGATAATCGCGTGTTTAAAATTCCATCAATATAACGTATAATGTATAACGGCTGAAGGAGTGGAGTCCTAGGAACGGAATTCCCACAGTTAGGCAGTGTTAAGGTTAGGTTAGGCGGTAAAGTAGTTGCGACATATGTGACTTACCGGTTTTATGCAAATGTCAAAAGTCGCCAGTTAAGTTTTACGTTGCTTTTTATATGGCAACACTTTTGGACCCGATGCATTGGTCAGTCAAAAATAAAAACAAAGCTTTGTTGAAAGGGGCCCACCACCGTTTTAAAAAGGCCGTTGGAAAATACTGGGTCATAGTCTTTAAAAGCAATTCATGTGACCTTCGTATCGATTTTTTTCAAAACCATTTAAAAACAATTAATTAAGTTAAATGCTTTAGCCTTTATAGCAATACTATTTGACTCCATATTTCAAATGTTCTTTAGTTATTTCATATCCATTTGAAATGTTCACATATTTATTTCTTTCCAATATAAAATCATGCATGCACTTATTTTGCTTCTCTGAAACGAACTCCTTTTCTGACTAAAACATTTTTTGTAAATTGATTTTTTGAATTGTGTAGATTTTTTATCTTCATATATAAACACTAAAATCACGGAATTAATGCATGTTTTAAATATAAATTGTCTATGGAAGATAGCGAATTTTAATTCACTGGTATATAATACAATTTCAATTTGGGAGGCGGGTATAGGTACCGCCGCCTCAGGAACCATTCATTCTATAACCAACACCTCTGCCATAGATCGCCCCAGGTGGTTCGCTAAGCTTGGTTACTTAGCAGGGGTGCCCGGGTTCGTGGGGGTGAGGATCTAAGTTTAGGCGGTGGATGCGTCTGCCCACTTAGTGGACCGAAATTAGAGTGGCCGAATATAGATAGCAGGGAAAGACTGATTGAGTGGAGACCTTTTGACTTCTCCATTCGGACTCTCTCGAACCATTACTTTGCACCGCAGTGGGAGGAATGGATTCATACGTCCGTTACTCCTGGACACATTGACTCCCAGATTCCTATCCAACTTGCATATCTTTTCCTTCCCAGAAATTCGTCTTCTTCCTTTCCATTAAAAAGACACTCCACAGAGCATCCCCAAAGATGACACTGGCCCCGAGGGATTTCTTTCCTCCGGGCCTCCTGTGTAAGTTAATTTAACAAATTAGGAAGCTGATTTTTTTTAATCGAAAAATTCGGTTTTGCCTGTCTGTAACTCTGGTTCAATCATTCTTTTAAATAATCTTTTTAGAATAGATATTTGTACATGCATTTATTTTAAGCCTGGGCCTGAAGGTGTGAAAGGCATAACCATAAATGACCCAGGTGTACATTTTAGTTAGGTATGTGATGTACAGTACCGTCAGTATTGCCCCGGCACGCGTGGCTGCCCACGAACATTCCCATAGAGCACCATCACACGCCATAAGGCTGGGTTCATAACACCGCAGTAATTAGCCTTCCACCCTCCTCATTTTATTCACATTAGCCCCCACAGTCAAATGTAAACGACGGAAGAATGGACGATTTTATTAGGCGGTGGATGTACAGAATTATGCGCGTTACTTTTGAAATTACAGGTAGGTTTTTTTATATATTTTTTTAAAATTAGCTTCGCACTTGAGGCCCTGAGGAAAAAACCCCTCAGGGTCTATGTAGGTAATCTTTGGAGATGCTGTGTTAGATCTTTTTAGGGAAAGTTCTTGGAAGAAATAAGGTATGAGGGGTGAGTAGGAATCTGGGTGTCAATGTGTCCTGGAGTATTGGACGTATGAATCCATCCCTCCCACTGCGTTGAAAGGTGATGGGTCAAGAGGGTCCGGATGGAGAGTTCAAAAGGAGTCCTACAATCAATCTCTCCCAATCCGCGCGGTAGGTGGACAGATGCATTCGCCGCCAAGACCTCGCTCATGAATCCGGGAACTCCTGCTAAGTAACATACGGCAGAGGTTTATTTATTTATTTATTTATACTGCGTTTTTACAGGTTGTTCACACACATCTGAGAACAATCCAGTTATAAAAACTCAGTTAATTATACAAATAAGATAAAGTAAAAATTTATATACAATCAATTAACCAAATAATAAAATAATAATTTTGGAACAGATAAAATAAAAATTAGATAAAAAAAAACAGTTACATATAGAATTTAACAAAAAAATCAAAGTTTACTCAAATAACAAATAAAGAGAGGCAAGATAAGAGACATAATTAGAGACAAACATGATACACATAATAATTTATCACATATTTTTCAGCAATCGGAGAGCATTTTTTTTGAATCCATTTAAATTATCGACAAAAATATCTACTTCAGCACACTATCTTATTAAACAGTCGACACCTTTGGGTCAGAGGGCTAAAATAGGCGATATTGTTTTTAAATGTATTCAGGTGAAACATATTATGGCGTCTTAAGCAATGGGAATTGGGAACATTTATATCAATGTTGCTAAGACACAATGAAGTATCAAGATGGCCGTGAATTATTTTATGTAAACATATTAGTCAATTGCCTTCTGATTTTAAGTGTATTAATTTTGAAGTATTCAAGTCGCATGTCGTACGATCTAAGATGTTCATGTAATTGACATTAGTCTTAGCATTTTTTTTGAACTGATTCTACAATGTTTTCATACTTGCAGTAATGTATGTGGATTCCAAATAGTGCTTCCATATTCAAGTTTACTTCTAATTAAGGCATTGTAAAGGGTTAGAATTGATAGAGGATCTTTGAAAGGTTTACATATTCTATGAATAAATCCCATCATTTTAAATGATTTGCACTTAATGTCGTTAATGTGTACATCAAATATGAATTTCGAATCAAGAGTGATTCCTAGATCTCTTATGGAAAACACTTTTTTAAGAATAGTATTATTTATAACATAGGAAAAATCCTTTAAAATTCTGTTGGTAAGGTGTTGGTAATTCAATAAATGAATAAAACTTTTAATACTAGGATAAAGAAGTTATCCTTAGCCGCTCTGTTTATTGGATAATAAACACCCCTGCCATAGGTTACCCCAAGTGGTTCGCTACTTTTGGTGACTTAGTAGAAGTGCCCGGGTTCATAGGGATGAGGTTTGTCCGAGTCTTGGCAGCGGTGGTGGCAGGCCGGATCAATAGAGACCTGGTTGAGGGTGACGTTTTGACCCCTCATCATCGCCTTGTACCGCAGTGGGAGAGATGGATTCATACGTCCGTCACTCCTAGACAAACTGACCCCCAAATTCCAACCCACCCTTCAAATCTTTTTCCTTCCAAGAACTTCATCTCATTTCTTTCTTAAAAAGTCCCTCCACACAGCATCCCCAAAGATGACATAGGCACTGAGGGAAATTATTTTCCTCCGGGCCTCCTGTGTAGATTTAACGTAAAAAATAAAAAATAAAACTTTGAAATACGAATAACTAATTTCAAAAGGTTCATTATGTTTAGCATAGGTAATCTTATTCTCTTCCGACACATTATACCAGAGAAAAGTGGAATCCAAATCCAATCCCAAGATTCTACTTTTGTTTACAAATCTTTACTTATTTATTTAATGATTCGTCTCCCCAACCATCTTAATTTAGAGCAAACCCAAATTATCAATCTTTTTTGACCCAGCAGAAACGAGAAAAGTGGATTTGAATAAAAAATTTAAAGATAAATGAAACAATTCAACTTTGTTTGAACCACTTATATAATGAGTAAATCCGACCGGTTTCAGAACAAACGTTCCTTCTTCAGGGCAAGCGTATACTAATTTAAAAATAAGTATTATATAAGTGGTTCAAACAAAGTTGAATTGTTTCATTTATCTATAATAGATAACCATAGCTTCATTCAAAATTATAATATAACTTTGGAGTGTAAATGATAAATACTAATAAATTGATTAAATTAATCAATGTTATGTTTGGTTAAACTAATATATTTAAAAAAATATTTTTGGCTTAATAAATGAAACCTCTAATTATTATTTTAATCTTTAATCATCGTCTTCAGTGATTAAATATTAAAATTAAGGTTTTACTTGCAGAAAAGTCAATAGATGTCGCACATTCAGGTGAGATGCTTCAGTGGTATTGTAGACCAATTTTCTTATTTTAACGTCTAATTTTCCCTTTATTCTACTTAAGAAATTAAGCTTTTTGCAATTTTTTTAGTTAACAAAGTCAGTGTTAAGTTTTAACATTTTATCTGTTATTATTCCCAAGTATTTATTTTCTATTAGTGTTAATATTTATGCACAATCCAATGACAATTTCATTTATCTAATAACTGTAAACACCCTATAAATATTTTAAAAAATTAATAAATAATTTACTAAATTTATTTCTTAAATAAGCAAATTCTTGGTTTTGACAAAACATTAGACCACACGTCGAAGTTACTGTTACAGCAAAAATGTCTGGTCGTTTGTAAAACAGATGTCGTGTGTCATCACAAAAACTGTCGTTTAGTCAGTAATATGTAAAGAAACTTTTATTATCCTTACAATGTAAGAAAATATACAGTTGTAAATTGTTACTTTTTCAGACGGGCTGTTTTATTTCATTGCATTGCGGGACGTTTTGTTTTTTGTTTGAAGACAAAATAATACAGTTTTAAAAGAACATTACATTAGCTGTTAAATAAAATAAATTTCCACGCGCCGACTCGATACAGCAGACAAAATACCCTTTTATACATTGATAGATGCAACACCAATTCCAACCAAAATGAATTTATGCAAAGGACATGTAACTACTATAACAATAAATTTGCACATATAGACTCACTTGCTGACATATTCACTGCTAGTTACTGTCGCTAGAGAATTTCATTGTATCACATTCTAGGTGCGAATAACACATACATAATACATATTCATGACGATTAAATTAATTTTACTTAATATTTTTATATTACTTGCGTGGCAGCTTTCCCTTATCCCTCTTCTCTCCTTATCTGTCCCAACCCAAATATCCAAATATAATCGCATTTATTTTATTGTTGTGTATTACCGGTTTATCACTTGTTGAACATACACCTGCATTTTTTTTTAAATTGCTGTTTAGTTCTGTTTTTTTTTGTTTTTGTTTTTCTTAAATGTTCCAGTTTTCATTCAGTTACTTTTATGTTTCTAAATACCTATCTGTGAACATTATTAATTGGTCTATTTTTTACCATCCTCTTATGTATATTTTGTTACTAAGACTGTTAATGTTCCGTAAATAAATAAATAAATTACTAAAAAATCATTGACGCAGTATTGATCGAAGTAAAAAACCCTTGGCGCTGTGTAAAAACAGGCGATCAGTTTCATAAATTCCCCTATCTCAAACAAATGAATTGCAATCTTTAGAGCACAGGAGTCAAGTGGGAATGCTGATTTAGTTCAAAAAGGTCAGAAAGTCAGAATAAGATTCGTTTGATTGAACCCAGGATTAAATTTGACAGGATGGGATAGGGTCGCATTGGCTTTGCGATTAGAGCAGAGCTCCGGCAAGGCAAAGATCCTGGGTTCAATTCTTAGATGCGACCGAATCTTTTTCTGATTTTTTTTCAATTTTTCATTAGAGAGTCGCTAATATTGTCTTCAATGATTAAATATTACAACTTGTTATATAAAACTAACTTGTACAAAGTTATTTAAAAAAAAACTTAATAGACTAGTAGAAATGTCAATAGATGTCGCACATTAAAGTAAAAATGAATATATGTTTTATCCAAGACACTATCTACATTGCACTTAGTTCGGAAAAAAATTTGCAATCATACGTAAATGTAATACTTAATAAGAATAATATTACAGAGTATTATAGTGGGAGAAACTCTTAGGATAGATATCCAGATATTTCCCAATCATCATCTTCCTCATCTCCTTTCCCTATCCACCCCCCTCCCCCAGCCTTACAACCATTATCCCCAATTGGGGATATTATCATAGACCCTCTGAATCCGGACGGTGGGAAACAGTTTTTTTAAATTTTATTTTTACATTAGCTTCACTCAATTTTGGAGGTGGGAATGGGTACCGCGCCCCTGGAACCTTTATTGGATAACCAAAACCTCTGCCATAGGTCACCCCATGTGTTTAGCTACGTTTGGTGACTAAGAAGGGCTGCCCGGGTTCACGGGGTTAGGTTTGTCTAGGTTTTGGAGGCGGATGACCAGGACACACTGAACCCCAGATTCCTAACCACCCCTTAAACCCTCTTCCTTCCCAGAACTCTCCTCTCCTTCCTTTCCTTAAAAAACCCTCCACACAGCATCCCCTAAGATGACATAGGCCCTGAGGGAAATTGTTTTCCTCAGGGCCTCCTGTGTGGAGATCATGTAAAAAAAACACAGGATGCTCTGAGGAAAATAATGTAATCTTTGGGAATGCTGCGTGGAGAGTCTATTTAGAAAAAAGGAAGGAGGGGAAGTTTTGGGAAGGAAAAGGGTATAAGGGGTGGGTAGGAATCTGGGGGAGGTATGAATTCATCCCTCCAACCGCATAGCAAGGCTATGAGTTGAGAGAGATTGAAGGCTGGAGAGGTCTAGGTTAGGTTAGATGTCTTTCGATCCGGCCCGCCATGCAGTATGTGGGCAAGTGCATTGGACGCCAAGATCTAGAAAAACCTCACCACATGAACCCGGGCACCTCTGCTAAGTCACCAAACGTAGCTAACCACTAGAGGTGACCTATGGCAGGTGTGTTAGTTATCCAAATAATGGTTCCCGGGGTGGCGGTACCCATATCCGCCTCCCAAGTTAAGACTCTTGTGTGGTAATCACATTTTAAAAAAACGCCTAGGAATGAATTCTCACTGCCTCCAGGCAATTAAACTTTGTGCAATATCTCATTCACAAACAGCAAAAATTCAGAAAAATAAACTCACCCCAAGAACACAAAAATAAAAAATTAAATAACATCACCCAAAAAACTCCATCATGAAAAAACTGTATTTTTTTCTTCAAACGCAATGAGAAGTCATCATGATCATCTTAAACGTCTCAAACTCCAACAAAGAGCACCAAAGGGAAGGCTTGTCGGGTCACTCCGTCGGCAGTTCTTTGTGCGGCCTTTTTTTAGTTGTTTGGAGTCACATATTCCAAATGTTGCCATAACGGTTTTAGGGTCTCGTGCCGCGGAGGGCCGAGCGAACCCGAGCGGCCACGGAAACACTCGAAGTCTTGCGGAAGTCTGAACAAGGCTTCGAAGGAAATATAATCGTCCATGTCAAATGATATCAGATTTGCATTAGGAAATGAAAGATGAGATGACTAAAAAAATTTTTTCCTAAAAAGTTCTTTAGAATTATACCTCAAACGATTTGGGAAATTCGTAATCATACAAAATCACGTAGCTCTTACGTAGATGGCGATGAAGTTGCTGTTCAATTTGGAAGGCGGGTATGGGTATCGCCGCCCCGGGAATCATTTATAACCAACACCTCTGCCATAGATCAACCCAAGTGGTTTGATACGTTTGGTGACTTAGCAGGGGTACCCGGGTTCATGGGGTGAGATTTTTTCGGGTGTTGGTGGCGGATACGTCTGCCCACCATGGCAAGGATCGGGAGAGAGTGATTGAGGGAGTCCTTTTGACTTCTCCCGCCGTACTCTTTCGGAACATCACCTTTCACCATAGTGGTAGGGATGGATTCAAATGTCTGTCACTCCTGGACACACTGACCCCCGGATTCCGACCCACCTCCCGTACCCTTTTTCTTTTCCAAACTTCCTTTCCTTGTTTTCCTAAAAAGAATCCACACAGATTCCCCAAAGATGACACAGGCCATGAGGGGAATTATTTTCTTCACGACTTTCTGTATGGAACTATTGTAAAAAAAAAACATCGCCAAATAGCATGTTTTATATTTTTCGTGAAGTTCACGCGCATTTTCTAAATCACTTAATTTGCTACATCATTTAGTATCACCATATCTGAAAATGGGTTTAAAAGTAGGAGAATTTGCGGTGAAGCAGTTTTTATACACTTGAGACCTTGTTTTTTTCTAGGCTTATAAAAATTCTTGTCAGAATTTTTTTTCATATGATTTTGCATTACTTCGAATGCTTCTAACTATCCATGGCATTGTTTTTCCGCACGCAGAGGCAGAGAGGATAGACCGCCGGACACCCAAATTAAGTCAAATAATACTATATCCCCTTTTACTACTTTTCGTGTTTAACCTTGGATATTTGAAATGACTCCAGATACTAATATCTACAGCCTGTATGTCGGAAGAATATCTACAGCTCATATGTTGGACTAATATCTATGAACTTCAGAGTGAGGACTAATATCTACAGAGCTAAGGTTGGACGAATATCTATGACGGTCCCAGGGGTGATTAATATCTATGTAGCGTAGATTGGACTAATATCTACAGAGGGCAGCTGAGCAACAGGTTGTACGGAAAAGCATAAATTACTTCAATTACGTAATTACTAATTACGTAAAGGCTTAAACGTTTAAAGTACGTACATGAAGTTTTTGCACAATATTACGTATTTTGCTGTTTACGAGGACAATAATTTATTGAACAAACATGGAGGTCATAATACAAAGGTATTTATTTATTTAGAAATACACGGTACCACAACCTAACCTAACCTAACCTAACCTTGCCTAACCTAGTCTAACCTAACTGACATAGAAATGGTCATGGTAAAAGACTAAATAATTTGGAAGCACTCGAAATAAAGAAAGCTGTTAAATCAAAAACCCAAATCCTTAATAATCAGCTAAATGTGTCCAAAAGTCCGATATTAGGGATTTTTAAATACATACATACATAAATTAAGTTTTTTAAACTGCATACGCAATATTACGTTATTCCAATATGCTATACATAATTGCAAATCCAACCTCTGCCAGTGCTGTAGATATTCGTCCATACTTTGGTTCTCATAGATATTAGTCAGCAGTTTGAGCTGTAGATATTTGTCCTCACTTTGATTCTCATAGATATTAGTCAGCAGTTTGAGCTGTAGATATTCGTGCTCACTTTGGTTCTCATAGATATTAGTCCGATTTGTTCAGTTTTTGGAATTCCTGTAGATATTAGTAGACGCCTCCTTTGAAAGGGGACGAGTTTTTTTAAAGATTACGCGACTTCCTAACATTAGTATTATTCTGTCTTTTTTCCAATCTCTTTCATATCACTAAATTCAAATGTGATCATAAACATTTTATAATTTTACAATTTGTATCCTTTTTAATTTCTATCTTACATTATATGATAGGTATTCTCATTCATGTATTTTAATCTTACCTTTTAAAAATATTATTTAAAGATTTTTATTTTCTATAAACTATAAATAAAAATATGAATATCGCTTTTAATTCTTCAATATTCAATAATTTTAATCATTCAGTTTTATTTTCATTTTTAAAGAAAGACAAACATTCTCGGGTTACGAGTAACCTAACTATGTTTGAAAATATCCTACTACCACCACATTAAGCAGAAAATGTTGATTTGTCATGATGGAAGACTTAGCCAGCCGAGGAATCGAACACGCGACGCCTGGGTGGGACCCAAATACAAACACGATGCTACTAAAGGGCATATTATACACTTCAATTCTGCCTCGCAATTTGGTTGAAACAACCAAATTGCACCGTGTAAACAAGAAATTGAATGTTTCGATGTCATTGCGATTGGTTCTGTTGTCCATTCGTGCGCATGCGCGAATGCTGCGTTGCATGCGCACGCAGCACTGTGCGCGCGTATGGAAGTGTCAAATTGTGACTGTTTATTTTGTAGTGAGTGGTGTAGAAAATGGTTTTTAAGTGGAGGAAAGAGCATACGCCTCTGTTCTTAGAGCACTCTAAGAACTATCCAAGCCTGTGGAACATTAAATCAAAGGGATATAAGAACAGAGATGTTCCTGTGAATTCCCGCGCGCACGACCTGTTTCGAAGACATTCTAAACTCTATGACAGCAATGTGATTGAATGGTCCACTTCTGAAAAGTACGTGTAAACAGCACACCCTTTCAATAATACGCCGTTCAACCAAATCGCATCAATGTGGTTGAAGTGTATAATATGCCCATAAGCAACTGACATTTTTTTCCAATATCAATAAATGTAATTATTAAATTGTTTTTATGATCTATGTACGATTATAATGATATGAGCAACAGCCCAGTATGGCTCCATGATAGTTAATCCCCTGACAGATCCCCTGTTACACTTATATACAATATGCAATACGGTTTACGCAGTTTAGGGTATAGGTACAGTATACCTACTTACACAAAATAAAAGTTAGTGTCCCGAAGGGGAATGCGGAGAGGATATACCGCCGAAAAAAATGTAAACTCATTTTTATTCAAATGCATCAAGAAAAAAATACTTGTCTATATACCAGAGTATTAGTACAAAAATCAAAACCGTGATTCGTTTGATATCTCTACCAACTTATTATTAAATATATTTTTGAAGTTCATTTTAGGTTTGACATTGGTAAATAATGCACCTAAAGTAGAAATGTTTACGAATTATAATTTCGGGGGCCAACTGCGCGGAGATCAACTATCAGGTCACCGCCAAGTCGAGAGAACTCTAAAAAATTGTAATACCTACGTAAAAAAAGTTGAAAAAAAATGCGTACGCATACCTACTTGTATTACGTTAAAGATTAATAATTTTTAAAATTATTTAATCGTACATACTTTAATTTTTCAGCTTTGTATCTTCAAATGCAGGAACGGCAGCGGCTTACTCAAAGCAAATATGATAAAATTTCCCAATTGGTCGTACGCACTGGTCATATAGCTATCAAATTTATAATTACAATAATCCTGTACGCAAATTAAGATTTTCGTGCGTCTCTTTGTAAAAAAACATTAATTAATTAATGCAGAGATTACAATTGATACGCTATATAATTAGGTACTAAATAACCAATATTTAACAATAGAAAAAAAACTGACCTAAAAGAAATAGACTCACTATGTAGATACTACAATGCGAGTCTTATTATTGAATCAATAAATCATAAAGCGACCAATTAATTTAACACACCTGCAATTATCTTACAAAGTTTTGCTAGAGCAAATAAATGGGTAATGAGACATGCAGGGTTTCTCAATCTTTGGGTCATTTTGGATGTAAAGGATTATCAAGTCACAAAAATAAATGAAGGCATATTTTTTTAAATTTTCACATGTTTTTGTTTAGTTTTTTTTTCTAAAAATGAAGCATTCGACAGTATTTACTGCCCGGGGTTCGCTCAAGTATACTTTTGGCTCCACAGCTGATTACGAAATGATTTTGGAAGTAGTTAGGTGAAAATGGTTGAAAGTTTTAAATTCTGGTCAGAAAAAGAGGCTTAAATTTCATTACGCCAGAGCTTACCATTTAAGAGAGATATGTTTTTTTTATTATTTTTTTTTACGTTAACTCCACGCAGGAGGCCCTGAGGAAAATAATTTCCCTCAGGGCCTATGTCATCTGGGATGCTGTGTGGAGGGTCTCTTTGAGGAGAGGAAGGAATGAACATTGGTCTTGAAGAGACCCATGTTGTAGGAAGGAGGAAACGCAGAGGCCGGCAAATCATTCCACAGCCGAGCTGTTGAACACCAGAACGAGTCGAAGAAATGACCCGTTCTCATGTGGCAAATGTCAACCGTGTACAAATGTTGGGCACGCATTTGGCGTGTTTCCCGACTATGCACCGGTGCCGAAGGGATCAATGATGCCAGTTCCTCGGAGCATCTTCCATTGTAATACCGGTAGAACAAGGATATCATTCCCACCCGACGCCTGTGCTCTAAAGATTGCAATCCGTCTGTTAAGATGGGAGAATCTATCAAACGGACCGCCCGTTTCTGCACAGAGTCGAGGGTATTTTTCAGGTATTTTGGAGGTCTAGACCAGAGGTGGCTGCCAAATTCAACCGTGGGGTGCACTTGTGATTTGTACAGGGTTAGCAGTTGTGTACTATTAAAGTATCTGCGAGCCCTGTACAGTACGCCCAGTTTCTGTGAGGCTAACTTTATTCTGGCTTCGATGGAGCCCCCATACCTGAGCTGGTCACTTAGGGTTACACCAAGCATTTCAATGGAGGGCCTGTTCGGAAGATTGCTTCCGTTGAAAGAGACTAGATTTTCATTTCGATCCCTTTTAGACGTAATCAGACAAGATTGGGTCTTTGAAACATTAAATTCAACGAGATTATTTTTACCCCAAGAGAAAACACTCTCGAGGTAACCGTCCATTCTTTGCTTCAAAGCCCTACGAGCTGTTGGAGTTTGTGAGCCCTTTGGGGGCTTGTCAAACAAAAAGCTATCATATATAGCTATCGTACTATTTTAGTAACATCAGAATATGTTTAAATAATGTACTTATAATACGCTTGCTTGTGATTTAGCGGGTGTGTCTTGGTTCATCTGGTGAAGTGTGTTTTCAGGTCTTGGCGGCCTGCGTCTGCTGACCAGCTACGTGGCGGGCTGGATAGGAAGTGGTTTAGGGTGGCCTTTTGACCACTCCAGCAGCTCTCTCTCGACCTGTCGCCTTGCACCGCAGTTGGAGGGATGGATTCATACTGCTGAACACACTGACCCCAGATTCCAATCCATCCATCATACTTTTTACTTCCCAAAACTTCGTCTCCTTCCTTTCTTTAAGAATACTCTACACACAGCCTAAGATGACATAGGCACCCGAGAGAAATTACTTTCCTTAGGGCCTCCTATGTGGAGCTCATGCAAAAAAAAAACACAGAGAAAAGCCACCGAAATTATTATTTTAATGTCTGGCCGAATAATGAAGGAGAAGATACTGTCTACAGATAAGATTATACAAATACTGTCAAGACCGAAAGTGGCAAGAGAAGTATTGGCCACGAGGGAGTTCACATATATTGTGTCGTTCAATTTCTATATCCGCTATATCAACTTTCACTGATTCGGAGAAAACCGCAAAAAACTGTCACATCTCTAGCGTAAATTAAAAAATAGCATTTTATATTTTTATATAATGAATTGGAGTAATATTAATTCGAATAGTGTTCATTTTTCAATATATGTTGCGGCGGGTAGCAAATGATCCCTCTCAAGATCGAGGGATCAAATGCTGCGTGGATGTTGTGGACTGTATACTGTATGCGGTTCTTATTTACCTATTTTATTATATTTTAACCGCACTTACCCAGAATGCTTCCCTCTTCGTTCAGTGTTCACTGGAAAGGTAGGTATGTTAGTTTGGGAGAGATTTTGGAAAGGAATGGCGATTGGGAATGAACGTATGATCGCGAAATAATAAGCGAGAATGGATGACGCTTGGCGATGGTACTTGCGAATAGCTGCGAGATTTAAAAGTTCTGTTTGCGGTTTGATTACTAAAAACTGTAAAAGCGGTGCGGTTTTTAGGACTTGTGTCCTGTGCGGCGAGGTGAATTCAACTTAAATGTTGAGGCGGAGGGCACACAAGAGGTATTTACAAAGAACCACATGTAACAATAAAGGCGCGAACAATATATGTCTAGAAATATTTAAGTAATTTCGATAAATAAAATGGATATAGCGGATTTTGATAGTCGCTTCGTGATTCACATGGAATATAGAGGCTTTTGAAACTCAACTGACCTGAGGGGCGTGTTTCTACACTCACCATCTTGGCAAAATAACTGCTTGTGATTGGTTGAATTCCGATATAGCGGGTTTTGATAGTAACTTCTTGAATGATATAGCGGGTTTTGTTTCTCACTCGTGGTTTTAATATAGTTTTTGGTCGTGATAAAGGAGGTTTTGAAACTCAATTTTAGATTAGTCTTGTTCTTCGCAAAAATGTGAACAAGATGTCATAATCTGATCATTTTTTCAAAAAATCGGATATAGCAGGTATTAAAATTATAGGACTTTAGGACCATTTTAACCTAAACAAAACCCAGAAAACCTAAAATCGGAAAAGAATATAAAAACCTTTAAAAAAACTATTTAAACTTAAGATGTTAGAACAAAATTAAAAATATTACCACTATACACTATACACTACTTTACATATGTACTACTATACTACATTATATGCTCTATAGGCACTTAAGTTAAGAAAGCGGAGTATTATATTTCTTTTAACTTAATCAGTCACCTGTAAATTTTGTATTTACTAACATACCAACTAATTTATTTTCTATGCCATTCACAACTAAGATACTTTCTCTTTTATTGTAATGCACTATCTTTCCCTAAATTTATCTGTATACCTACCTTTCATATGATGTTTACTTGTTATGTTTTTATAGTTTATCTTTTTTATTAAAAAAAAAACTGTCTCTGTATCATAAACTTGTCATGTAAAAGCCCATCAGGGCGTTGAAAATTAATAAATAATAAATAAAAAAATAATAAAATAAAATAAGATACAATAAGTTCTATGAGGACGTGACGTTTGGTGACAGATATAGTAGGTACCACGGGACCCTAGTGGTGCTAGATGCATAATTGATAATTATTTTAATATCTAAGAGTGGGTCACGGTACAAAAGTTTGAGAATAATTGCTCTTTGTAGTAAGTGCGCTGGTATGTAGGTATAGATGGAGCGTATGGCTTGCTCTCAATACTTACTAGAAATCACTCCGTAATTTGGCAGATCATCACAACAACAAAATAAATAATGACCCAAGATTAAAGCGAAATTAAACTTTGTAAAATTTGAATAAAATTCGGGTTACCCACTCTTCCTCAAAACGTCGGTTTTTTTCAATGATTATTATTTGTAAAGTGTGACGATGTCGGCCGAGGCCATATGGCCCGTCTCTCCCCATTCGCCTTCTGTTGCCGTGTCGATGGGAAACTGGGGCAACTCACTCCGTCGGGTACTTTTGTAATAGACACAATACTCGATACGGCATTATCTGCGTAAGTAAGGCAAAATTTTGAACTCTTTTAATTTATTATTCAGGTGCCTGCATTACAATTCAATCGGAAAAGTAATCGTGATAAACCATTTTTTTATTATTAAAGCTTTTCACAGTACGTTTCTACTGTTCTAACCGGTTCCATGCCAACTCAGAAAAAAACCAACTCAAAACCACCTTAAAATAGCCGGTAACCCTAACCTAACTTAAGCTATTTAACCAATTTTTAATATTTTTTATCATCACTCTTAATGACCTTTCTGAGGTGGTTCTGAGTTGGTTTCATTCTGATTTGGCCGGTCACCGTTGTAACCATATACCAGTGGTCACGGATTCCTAACACAGTTTAAAAAAATCGCTTTAGAGTAAATTAATTGGGTAGGTACCCTTTTGAAATATATTATTCCCAAAAAAATTTCTAAGTGAACATTTAACTAAAGTCCAAACTCTCCTTAGTATCCGTGGTCGAGAGGTAAAGGTCTCAAATAGCAATCCAAGGGTGCGGGTTCGAATCCAAGCGACTGCAAGTAAATTTAATTTGTTTGGTTTGTGTTATTTCACAATTTATTTATCTAAAATACCATTTATCACATTCCAGAGTGGAAGATACTCTCAGTATCGCTCTGGTGTACGACCACCACTCATAATTGAAACGTCACTTGAAATGGCTTTAGCCATGTTTTGTGACTAGGTCTGAACAACCAGGCACTTTCCCACCTCTCTTTTCCCCATCTTCTTTCCCTCCCTATTACCTTTAGCGTGACAACATACCCCAATTGGGGAGTCTCACTGAATCCAGATGGGAGCAGTTATGACTCTTATATTAAAAAAAAACTATTCCCAACTGTCCGGGCTCGGTGGGACTATCGCAACCCCTAATGAGGAACATTGTGAGGTTGAAGGAGAAGATGGAGTACCTGGATATTTAGGTTTGCTCACAAAATACGGCTAAAGCCGTTTCAAGCAAAATTTCGATTATGAATGGTGATCTTTTACCATAATGGTACTAAGAGAATCCACCCCTCTGGTATTGCGTTGCTAACACACGATTGGTATGTGTATTATAACATCGATGAATATTCGAACTTGGGACCTTCAGATTCGTAGGCCAAAATCTCAACCGCTTAGCCACGAAGGTCGCTAAATTACTTTGTTTGATTGCTCGATTTGTAAGTTTGCATGACGTCGATCTTAATTTTGATATACTGCTGCTAAAATTATAGATTGACTTCATTTAAATTTAACAAAAATTCAAATAACCCTTGAAGCATTTCGCCTCGAATTCCTCAAGTAGTAGGTTTTACCTTGCAGGGAAGAAGGTTCTATTTTCCCTATAACTGCGACTGTTTATATCTGGGGGTAGTTAGTTGTGTAGCGAAGGGTGGAGGGTGGAGGCAGTACGGGTGCACCGTCTGTCGTGACACGTGTTCAGAAAGGACCTGTGCCCTTTCATCGCAGCCCTTGATCCTGATCCTGGGGGCTCCTGAAAAAATGATCGAGGGATCATTATCAAAACGATACAAGTGCTTGTCAGGATGGAATTAATTTTATTGACGGGCTAAAGAAATTACATCCTCTTTGATGATTACACTTTATACGTCATATAAAATGTTATTATTTTTTCAACTACTCCGACCCAATCCAGTCCAATAAGCTTGTTTTCAAGCTAACTCGTGTTCTAACAGAAATCGTTATAACTCCGTTTTTGTTCTAGTTACAACCCTAAAACAAAAAGGAGAATATCTTTAATAAAACACGTTAACATTTCTGTTAAATTTATGGAGATTTAGGTAAAAAATACTTATTTTGTAGAAACAGTTTTCACCTGCTAAATTGCATACACGCCTTTAGACTGTGTTAATTTTTTATTAAATATGTTTGAATGAAATGGTAAAAAAATGAGGTGACAAAATTGTTTGTTATATATTTGTGCGATAAAATAAATGTTTTTTTTTTATATAATCCGTGATTTTATTACCGTTTTCACATAAAAACATCACGTGAGTCATTGAAACATTTTTTTTTGTTTCCATTCTCAATTTTAATATTGACAAATGATAATATTTATTTGTAATAATACAATTTGAAAGCATTCTTCATAACCTTTCGAAAACAGTTTTAAGTATTCGGCTACATTCAGAAATATTTAATTTATTGAGCTTTAATTAGCGGAAATAACACAATATTTTTATAAATCTGACAGTTCATTTAAGACAATAAAAATTGCACAAAGGCGATATACCGGAGTGGTTAAATACTAATACTAGTTTTTTTAAAAATAGAAGGGGATTATTTAAAAGTAAACATGTATTTATTTATTTATCTTAGTTCATTACAATAGATGTGAAGTTATTTTTTTAGGTTTCTTCGAAATTATTAATCAACTTCGTGACATTTAACCACTCGGACCGATAAGCTTGTTTTTATGATAATATAACATTACCAGACATATGAGGCGTACCTGACTTATTGAGTTGTGTTTTGAGATCAAAATTAACGTTTTTTTTATCAGTTAGGCTTAGTCCTTACTTGGTGATGATTTTAAAAAGAAATACTCTTATATAATATACCCCCGTTGCGACTAACCTCGTAATATTTATTAATCTGCCATCGACGCCACTTTTAAATTCCATGTAATTTATTTATAAATTAAGACAATTTGTGAGGCGGTTTGGGTATCGCCGCCCAGGGAACAATCTATTTAATAATAAGGAGGTAATCCACCTCTTACCCACCCTGGTATAAGTAACTGATGGTTACTCCTTCAAGGCTCTCGCAAGGTTCTATTTTTTTGTTAAACGAAGCTACATTTATTTATTTTGAACGAATCTAGACCTCCAGTGTCCTTGCATACGTTGTTAGTAAGCAGTATGCAAGTGCTTTACAGGAAAAACAAAATCCAAAAAATAGGTTAGTAAGACATAGATAAATTAAACAGGGCAAAAGAAAAACTCATTCACGAGGCTCCATGAGGCGGCATTGCATCTGTAAAAACCCGCAAGCACCTGCATAAAATAGAGAACATAAGTAATACAATAAATCTCAAATCAATTGGCAAGTACCAACAAAAAATGTGAATGGCTTTTGGTCTGACCATAAACTACACTTAGCTTCCGTGTCCCTTAGCCAACCACTCAGTGAAGCCTCAAAGAATGTTAACTGAATATTTGGGGTAAAATACCCGAAGACTAAGAGAAAATTCAGCGTTGGGTAGTCAGAGGCAGGACAAAGGATAGTCAAGGTCGTCTGATCAAGCCTCAAGCCTGCACATGTCATTGGGGGAAGCGCAGATAGATTTGAGAAGGATCTGCAAAATTAGTATTGTACCTTTGTCACAGGTCACCACTTGAACTCTAGTTTCATGGGGTGAGGTTTGTCAAGGTTTCGGCGGCGAATGCGTTTGCCCATCTACTGCATGGCTGGTCGGATGAGGAGAGACTGGTTGAGGGAGACCTAACCTAGACCTCTCCAGCCGGACTTTCCCGACTCATCGCCTTGCACTGCACTTGGAGGTATGGATTCATATGTCCGATTTTCCTGAACACATTTTGACCTTTCCAACCGTACGCTCTCGATTCATCACCTTGCACCACGGTTGAGGGGTGGATTTGTATGTCCGTCACTCCGGGACACGCTGATAGCGACTCTGGGGAGATTCCTACTTACGCCTCAAACCTTTTACCTTCCCAGAACTTCCTCTTCTTAAAAATACACTCCTTAGAAGTTCCCCACAGATCACACAGTTATAGAGCTAAAGCAAAAAAATGTGCTTACCAAATAGGAAAAAGAAGCCAAAATGTTATATTCATACTACTTTACAGAACAGAGCGTTACGTGACTACCTCTCGTGGCGACTGACTTTCGCGTAATGAATACAAGTTGAAAATGGGATCGCATTTATCTGTTTTGGGTACAAATAAAAATGGAATATTACACAATAAATCACAAAATTAATTTTATTTATTTATCAGTTTTTATAGTTTAAATATTGTTTTCATACACACTATTTTTATTTTTTTTCAAATAATTGTTTTTTAATACATAAAATCGATTTCAAAGTACATCGATTTACGTAGTTTTTAAAAATAATTTTACATCATTATTTGCGCATTTTATAAAAAAATATAAATGTAAGGGTATAGGTTGATATGTTTCCTATAAAAATATATTTTTCAATATTTTTTTTCTTTTCGTATATGACGACAGATGGAAAACAATCAGTGGTACATTAACGATTTTTTGAAAACTGATCTTTTATTAACAGTTATAAAGTAAGAAATTTTTTTTTTTTAATATTTAATATTAACTTGGGGCATCGAAAATGTATGTATCTAAAAAAAATTATAATAAACTTTTTTTTTGAGGCGCTGTTATCGACACAGATGACTTCGAAAATACGCAAAAATACGAAAAAAAACATTAAATATTGAAAAATCCCTGGCGGGCTCTTAATTAACGACACATAATGGGCGAGTGCAAGCCGCGTAGTCGCCTGACGAATGGCACGAACATGCGAACTAGCGGCAGTCGCGGTTAACCCATTTACAGAATTAAGCGTAATCAATATCAGCTCTTTGCTGAACTCTTTAAACTTTAGTTGCGCAGATAATGCAATTTTAGTGATTTGTCTTATAGTAATGTTTTAGTTTCTATTTTATTTGGTGTTTTTGACACGTGATTTTATAATATTGTTCCATATATCTATAGTTTATCAGTTTTACATTACATTACTTCATGATTCAAAAATTTTTAGTATGATTTTCGATATTTAATTAGATAAACAAATCTGTTAGTTGCGCAGTTTAATAAATTTCCGTTCATTGCCGGTGAGATTAAAATACCAATATTGAATTGCAAAAAAGCATGGGTAAGGAAAGGAAAGGTGAGGAGACCACAAACTTACCCCTGGTCCATACGGCTGCTTCTCAAGGCCTTTTCTGGAGGTTCGCAGCTGGACACTGGGGAGGGAGGCGGGTGGTTTTACGAGTTTTATCTTTTGATATTGGAAGGCACAGGAATGCATATTTTAAGCAATTTAACAACAATAATCAAACCAATTAATTTATACGCCCCTGAGGTGATAACTCACGAAAATAGCCACATAAAA
Organism: Limnephilus rhombicus; assembly: GCA_929108145.2. Taxonomy (NCBI): domain Eukaryota; kingdom Metazoa; phylum Arthropoda; class Insecta; order Trichoptera; family Limnephilidae; genus Limnephilus; species Limnephilus rhombicus. The sequence continues at coordinate 13,645,334 of OV815284.1, forward strand.
TTAAAAAAAAAATGAACTTTGTTAGCGGACTATTTCAGGTTTCGCGTCAGTCTGGCAGTTGATGTCTCCGAACTGATTTTTTCTTATAGTGGCACCATAGACAGTAAGTTTTCTATGTAACTATGCCAAATACGCCAATACGAAAAGCTATGTAAGCTGACACTATTAGATATTTTTTAATATTAAAAAATATTCATATTCATAATATTTTCAAACAGAGACATGATACACCGTTGCTGTTTCAGAGTGCCAAAATTTTACCTGTTAAGGCAATACTATGGCACAAAATTATAATTCAGCATATATTTACCCAGCAGCATAAAGAGAAATTAGAACATAAATACAGTATTAGATTCTCGCGCAACGACGGGTTAATAATAAATAAATAAATAAATAAGTGTTTATTCCAGTATGTGGGGAGGAGAGTGCAATCCCACACATTCCATAAGGGTAATATACACATACATGTACAAAGTATTTGAAAGGAAAAAAAGAAAAAGAAGGTGGATATGAATGTACACGAAACAAAAAAAGATAATAAGCTAATAGTAGTAAAAGGAAAAACAAAAGAAATAATAATATTAAGCTTTCAGGATTCTGTGAGCACGTAAGGAGCCAGTATTTTTCTCCAGTGTGCATCAATACTGGATGATGGACTGAGGCGGGCTTCCATGATGAGGATATTTCCAGAGCTGGTTATCCTTTCCCTAATTCCTGCCACCCTGGATCTAATAAGGGCTGCAAAGCCAGGAACTCGCCCCTCCGTGAACATCCGGGAAGCGCTGCAATATCTGGGGAGACCAAACATTATGCGGAAGGCGTTGTTATACTGAACCCGAAGTCTTTCTATACTACTCTTCTTGTAGTTTGCCCAGAGTTCACACGTATACAGTGTTGCGCAGAAGGAAAGGAAGAGCGTCCTTTTTACAGCAGTACTGCAAAGGCGGAATCTTCTACTGAGCATGTTAGCTTTTACACTGAGAGCTCTTCTTTGCCTATCGATGTCGTCATCGTCCATCAGATTACTGGTGATTATGTGTCCAAGGTATTTAGTTCCTTCAGTCACCTGCAGGTTCACACCATTCAGGGTAGCTGGAGGAATATTTTTTGGTCCTTGTCCATATCTTACGACCAGTAGAGCCGTTTTAGTGGGGTTGTATTGCATGTTTGTTTCTTCAGCAAACTCTTTGCAGATCTTTAAAAGAATACGTAGGCCCCTTATGGATGGTGCCATCAATACCATGTCGTCCGCATAACTGATGTTGTTCAGAAACTGTCCTCCAATTTGGCAGCCTACTCCTGCATTGTTTAGCCTGTCGGTGAGTTCGTCCATGTACAGGTTGAACAATATCGGGGACATGCATCCTCCCTGTCTAACGCATCCTCCCTGTCTTCAGGAGGAAAGTTTCGGAGAGTCCATCTTTCCACCTTACTAAGTTTTCCTGCTGTCTATGCCACGAGTCGAGGATATGTATCACCACCGGTGATATGCCTCTTTCCCTTAGTTTATCCCATAGTAGAGGGTGAGAAACCCTGTCGAAGGCCTTGCTCAGATCTAGAAAACATGCGTACGTGGTGGTCTTTTTATTCCTGTAGTATTCCAGGGTTCTTTTCACAGTAAATATAGCAGTATCGGTAGATAATAGTTCCCCAAATTTAACAAAAAGTACGGACAGAGAACGTTTGAATACATTATACCGAAGATATTTAATTTATTACCCGACATTATAAAGCAATGTAATTCTATGAATAAAGTTAAATATATGATGAAAAATTGGCTATCGGAAAAAAAATATTTATATTGATATTGATATGTATGAAAAAAATGTTGAATCTGTAGATATAAGATGTAAATTTTAAATTTTAAAAACGTATATGAAACTAAAATATAAGCACCTGTTGACAAGCCAATTCAATTGGCTTAGCAGGACTTGTTTGTTGATTGTATTATTTATTATCAATTATTTCAATAAAAAAAAAAATATATATATATATGTAAATATATATTTATATCTATTGTCGTCGTTTTGGTCGGACAGGGTTCTAACTTGACTTTAAATTGTCCTGAGATATGAGGTGTCAAAGTTTGCGAAGACAATTTCTCATAATCTATTTACCATTTTCTGAATTTGCGATTACGTTTTGTGTAAAGTATTTTAAGATAATATATTTAAAAGTAAAATATGTAAATAGAACGTATAAGTACTTACCATTTTAGAACATACCTAAACGCACCTACATAAATAACCATTATACTTCCGAGTTAGGGCCACGTTCTAATTAAACATGTTATTTTAAAATATGTTAAACTAAAATACTTTACATAAGTTTGGGCATGAAAATCAGAAATCGGTAAATAGATCATGAGAATTCGTCTTTGAAAATATTGAAACCTTAGAACATGGTAAGGAGAAGGAACGCTATTCAACTAAATTGACGAACTAGACCGCGCCTCATAAAAACGATCAGATACAAGTGCAATTGCTAATACAAGTATCTACGAAAATACAGACTACAGATTAATCTGAAAAATATTTGGTTATAGAAATGAGCAAAAGAAATTTGCACAAAATATTAGTGACCGACCAAAGTTCGGTTTCGGTTTCGGCAAGGTTCGGCAAAAAAATCTAGTTCCGGCATCAATTTCAGAACCTTCGGTCGAACCGAAACTCTGCGTTCCCGAATTATCGCGCGTCGTTCGGCTGACTTCGGGTGAGTTCGAGGCTCGTATGTTACCCGCCATCATCAGCTGATTTTACCGACCGGTCCGCGTGATTGTGTTGTGAGGTTATGTGTTATTTCTCGCACGTACATGTTTTTTACATACGGTTTCCACGTTTGCTAATTTCATAATTTTTGTTTGTTTTATAAAAAAAAATAATATTTATTTGTTCACATACTTCAATTACTGTTTTTTTTTCATTTAACACGTGTACTAAGAATGTTGTGATTGTAAACGCAAATAAAATTAAAATACTCAATTACCTTCATTTGGTTAATTTAAAAAAATATATTGTTTTATATCAGTAATAAAAGTCGTTTTTCATGTACTTCAATTATTGTTTTTTTATATTTCATTTAACACGTGTTAACAGTCTGCATAAGTGTATAAAAAAGGTCAAATTTGTAAACATTAGATTTTTAACATGTCTAAAATGTTTCGGTTTCGACAGAAAGTCTTGTTTCGGTTGGACACTACAAAATATATTATAATACACAATCTTAGTAAGAATCGTCGCTCCCTTATCAGGCACAAGAACTCCTCTTTTCTGATAAAGTATACATGACCAATGATGACCTTTAATATAATATTTTGTAAAATAAAAATAAAAAATGGTTTGACATTCAAAGGTCATTTTAGAGACTTGTCTAAATAAGGTGTATTGCATTTTTATTTTTATCAATTATTATACTGATTTTTCGAAGAAAACTTCTTCGGAAAGGTTTTCACTTTGTGATGGCATTATTTATTTTAATGAAAAGATAAATAATTTTGTTTACATCACTTTTATTTAAACAAAATTAATGTGAACATCGTTCATGAAACATTGATTGTATTTAAATAAAAGTGAAGTATATATATTATTTTTTTTTCATTAAAAAAAAATTACATTTTTAAATCCACCATATTGATGTCTGCGCGTGCCTCCACAGAATGAATATCGCGTGCGCACCACAAGCTCATCTTTAATAACGTTCCACGAATTATACAAACACCACAACAGATGGCCGCAACAAAGGTACATTGTTATCGCATAAATTAAGGGATAATTCGCATAGATGACGATTGGATTGTGACAGAATTAATTTTCCATGCTATTCTGGTTTTATTGTTATTGTAAAGAGTTGATTCAGGTTTTAAGGGTGCTGTTTTTCTATTTCCGGCTGCAAAATGGCTTTCAATATCCCATCACAGGTTCCGATATAACGCGCTGTCAAGGCTTTGTTCAGTTTTGTGTTATGCTTCATAATTTTGAAGTAAACTACTTTGAAACTTCCGGAACTACATAAATTTTTTTCTGTACGGTCAAAATTTGATTTTTCACAATTAGTTGAACAAATATAAACCTAACATTTATTTTTTATAATGTATTAACGTAAAATCTCAAATTGTAATATTTAATCATTGAAAAAAAAATTCAGTCTATCAGTAATTGAACCCAGGGCTTCTTACTTGCCGGGAAAGTGCTCTGACCGCTGACCTAATTCGATCACATCAACTTACGGCATTTCGAACTGTATCAGTCTTCGACTGAGGGCTACAAATATTATCTTCATTTTGTTAAAGCATATTTTTTTGGCTGCTCCCTTTTTGTATGATTGAAGTATGATACAGTAAAAAATGACCTAAGTTGATAAGGCCGAATTAGCTCAGCGAATAGATCACTATTCCGGGAAGGAAGATGTCCCGTGTTCAATTCCTATATGCGACTAAAGCCTTTTATGTTTTTCCGTTTCACATTTTTTGTTTGAGAGTCGTTTATCTTCAATGGTTACACAATATATATTAGTGTCTGCCGATTTCAGGACAAAAATAAGGTATTTTCTAATCGGGAGGCAGTTATGGGTACCGCATACTCGGAAATCATTTATTGAATAACCAACACCTCTCACATATTTTTGTTATTTATTTCTGGGTTGTTATGTCATGTTGCGCCTGACGATGAAGACTGTAACGCTGTCCGAAACGATGGCTAAAGAAGGAAGTAGTGCAACATGGTATAACACCCCAAAATCTAATATCTAAAATCATACATGGACCTCTACCATAGACCACCTCAAATGGTTTGCTACGTTTGGTGACTAAGCAGTGGTTTGTCACCTTGACCGTCTTCTCACATTGACCCCAGATTCCTACCAACCCCTTCATTCTCTTCCTTCCTTTCCCTAAAAAGACCCTCCATCACATCCCTAAAGATGACATGGGCCTTGAGGATTTTTTTTTCTTTAGAGCCTCCTTTGTGGAGATAATGAAAAAAAATGTTTCGTTAATCTTTAAAAACATGCATTCGTAATTAATATTAAACTATATTTTCACAATTTTGGTGTTTACCCCCCTTTTGTGGAACCTAATATCATGTCCCACAAACCAAAACCAATGACACATATTACTTTTATAAATTTCCTCAGAATTTGATTTTGGAAGATAAAATTATCATTACTTATACATATGTATTGTTTATCTGTAGAAATAACACATTGGATGCACTCGATTTTTATTTCATTTTAAGCTTTAAGTAATGGAAAATTATAGTCCCAATTATATATGTTTCTTGACAAACAGAAAACTATAATATGTATAACATTCAATGAAAATAAATTAAAAATGCGGTACTAACATTAGGAAACCTAAGTTCATAAACAAAGAATTTGTTAATAGCTAGTTGAATCGCTATTGTTAATATAAGGGTATTTTCGTGAACACGTGGAGACAACAGTGTCGTGCAGGGACTATTATTAGATTTTCGCGGTTTTCCAAAGGAAATTCAATAAATCAATATCTTGTTATGCACTTATAAAACATTTGACACAATTTGTTAGAAATCGCAATAGAGTATTTTCAATGTCCTTTTATTGTCGAAAATAATAATGATTACGATGGCATTTTTATTTAATTTTTATGTTAACAATTTAATGTCTTGTGTTGGTTTGAAAAATACCATCAACTTTAAATATTGAATCAGACACGAACTTATTTATGTTATTTTTAGGTATGACAACTGTTTCGGCTTCCATAGGCGTTATGAAACAGTTAAGTTTTGAATTTGAAAGGCAAAATATCTGTTACTTTAAAAATTTAAAGCATTTTCTATAGTTAGATATAATAGGAAATTTTCATAAACTATGGATATCGTTAAAATGTGTGGAATATTTAAAGTTTATTTTTCTGATTATTTTTAAAATAAAAATGTCAAATTTTAATTATTTCATGCATAATTATTGATTTTAAAAACGATCTGAACATGCACACTCTTAAACGGTTCGAACTGGCTACAACATCATTATGATGAAGAAAACGCTATCGTCTTGTAAGACGGCTATCACCGACGTTGGTCAGCATGACTAAAATGGTGTATTTTAAAATGATATAGAAAATTTATTATCAATCTATATATACGAGAAAAAAATGAATGTATGCTTGCTTGTTTGTTTGTTTGTCCCGTTGTGCGTTACTAAACCATTCATCCGATTGCAATGTAACTTTAGGTATTCAATTTGTGCATGCCCGAAATGGTTTCTGTATATAATGGTGAGCTCTGGCGTTATGAAATTTTTTCTTGTACAACTATTCATCCTGTTGCGATGACATTTTGAGGTGGTTTCTATATATAGTAGTGAGTTCTGGCGTTATTAAGTGTTCTCCTGTACTATTCATTATATTTGTTATATAGGTACATATTATTTTCATCCTATTCATACTATTTATTAACACCTCAAAATGCAATAAATTAACATTTACACGTAACAAAAATAAAATTTCCTTTTGTATACACATTGAACGGCACACATATCAATGAAGTAGAATATATCAGGGACCTTGGGGTAACACTGGATATAAAATTAAATTTTATCCAACACACTGATTAAGTCATCAAGAAAGCCAATAAAATGCTGGGATTTATAATTCGAATGGCAAAACCCTTCCACAACATAAACACTCTATATTCCTTTTACACCTCATATATTCGCCCGCACTTAGAACACTGTACACCGATGTGGACTCCTTTATACCAAGCCCATATTGAAAGAATAGAAAGAATTAAAAAAAAATGTAAACATATAAATTACAAACTAAACTTATACTTCTCAAATTATACCGAATCCATAAAATTTCACAATTTCAAATCCTAATTTTTGATCAAATCCTATTGTTTAAAATTCTAAATAATGGCCTGGACTCACCAGAACTTACCAATTTAATAAATTTTCATATTCTATCAAGATCAACCCGACAATCTGATTTATTTTATTTACCCTCATGTAGAACAAATATGATCAGAAAAAAATCCCCAATTCCTCGTGTATGTGCACAATATAATACAAAATTTAACAGCATTGACATTTTTAGTAATAACTTAGAGAAATGTCGATATGAAGTAACGCGTACGATCGATTATTAATATGAGAGTATGGAATGTATCGGGAGCATCTCCTATCCTTTTCCTATATTCCTCTTCTTCTCCTCTTCCTATAACCCAAAATTAATTATAAGATATTAAAACTTAATTTCCAATGGACTTTAGCATAAGAAACTTCTGTGGCTTGACTTCCGTTCACGTGTATATCTATTATCACTGTATATTATGTAAAAGCTGTTTGTTTCTTACAAATAAATAAATAAATTTATAGCGCTAAAACCTTGGGGATTCAATGTGTGCATGCTCGGAACGGTTTATATATAATATAATTCTTCTACTTAACTGTGAGCTCTGCTATTATGAAATTTTTTTGTACTATTCATCCTGTAGCGATGAAACTTTGGGATCTGATGTACGCATGCACGGGATGGTTTCAATATAAATAGTGAGCTTTGGCGTTATGAAATGATTTCCTATACTATTCACTCGATTCCGATGAAACTTTGGCGAGCTGTTGTGCGCACGCCCGAGAAGGTTTCTATATATACTGGTGAGCTCTGGCGTTATGAAATTTGTATAAAAACATTGCAAAAGGTGGCGCGCGAGATGTTTGAAAAATGAGTGTATTTTATATAGTTTAGTAGCAGGGAGGGAAGGAGGAAGGGTAGAGGAAGGAGATGCGGAACGGGAACAGGGATGAATGGGAAAGGCCACGTAGGGAAAAACCATTTATTTATTTAAGTGACATTGCAATGCATGCCGGGAACTCGCCAGTACAAAAATAAAATAAAAACTCCATCAAAATTTTATTTTTTTCGACAATACAAAATACTGTGAAAATATCCAATTGCATAATATTACAGGCGTAACACAAATATGCCAAATGGAGAAAATACAAAAGAGCTATCAACGGCTGGACCACATATTTACACCTTTGTATCCCTTTTATTGTATTTTTTATAATAGTTTCTCAATGCACGCCACTGTAGGTAGGTGAGTATGTAAAAGAGGAAACAGAATGATTGTAAGAAGTGAAGAACAACAGATGTTGGCCACGTGTCTACCAGGAACACAGAGGCTCAGTTCGGTGGCCAACTGCTTCGGGATGCGGCACCTGCCGGCTCCCTCCAGCACCCCCAGCCAGCCTCTCCCTCAACTCCCATCTCCCATCTCCCATCCAACCCTCAACTCTTTCATCTCTGGAGACCTCATCCCTGAGGAAGCCATAAATATCAAAGGGTGAACTATTAAAAGTGTCATTGATGAATTGTTACATTTTGAATGCTTCCTGTAATGATAAATCAACGCTTTTGACAAGCAATTAACGATAATTTGTTCATCATCAGTGTCACTGATAACGTAAATTACCAACTAATCATTGCACCTTCTCTCATCAGGAGTAGGCAGAGAGGATGGACCGACAAATAACTATATACACTTATTGCCTCCTTCACATTCATAATTCGTCTCATTCATACTCTTTCGTTATTTTGACTCTTGACGTGACCCGCCTCGTGTATTCGATTAGCTTGATCGTGCCTTGTCTTCTTCGGTTTGTGTCTTCGATTTCCACATTTATGATTTAAAATGAATTATTTGACATTTTGGTTCCTTGACATTCGATCCTCGAACAGTTGGCCTCCTGGCGTACTTATAAACAATTTGCAGTCCGTTTAGGGAAAATACGGTATACTTACTAACAAAACATATACTAACTAAAAGTGTCTCTGAAAGTGTGTGCAGAGATGATGCACCGCCGAATAACAAAAGTATGAAAATATTTTCATTGAAATGCATCAAGGAAAAAACAACTAGTTGTATAATTATCAGTGTATAAATATCTACAAAAACGACACTATAAATAAATTCGTTTGTAATCTATGTATACCAATATATTATTAAAGGTATTTTTGAAGTCCATTCTAGGTTTGAAATTAGTAAATAATACACAAAAAAATATAATTATGTATATATAACTTCGCAGGGCCAGGGTAATATTTTTCTAATAAAAGCAACAATAACTCTTCAGAATTAAGATGAAGCCATACTAAATATTGCAAAATCATATGTTTTTGTTTTGAAAATTTGAAGTATTATAGATGCTTCAATTAATACTGCGTGTAGAACATATCTTGGCCCTTAAAAATATAGATCATTTTTTTATAAGTCTTTTAAAAAGCCTAGAAAAAAATAAAGTAAGGTCTATAAAAAACACTTTTAAGTCCAAACTCTCCTATTTATAAACCCCTTTTCAGATATGGTTTTATTGTTTAATGTGGAGAATTCAGTTCTTTTAATAATAATCGCAAAAAATTATATTTACGCCCGAAGTTCATAAAATAAAATAAAATATGCATTTTCGCGTTGTTATTTTACAATACGGCCGGCAGTAGACGAATTTGGATTTTCAAAGTGAACTCTCTATGCCGTCCACCGAAGGGCTACATAACTTGTCATGCCCGTTAGGCTCCGTGTTCCGTGAAATTAATTTTAAAATTCTGTTTTATTACAATAAACAATGCGTAAAAAATGAGTTAATGTTTTTTACAGGTCTTTACGAAATCAACCCGTAAAATAAATTCTCAAATACGTTTTCCAACCTTTCCAAAAGATTTTTCTCAAATATTTTTAAACTCCTCCCATAAAAGGGCGTGACTCCGATTTCGATTTTTTCCTGGACTATTGGATCGCCTTAAACAAAACTTAGAAAGTGTACTTTGTATCATGAATAGTAGAGGTCCTTTAATTTTTTTTCCTTTGAGAGTCATCAATATTGTCTTCAATGATTAATTATTTACTTACACAAAAAATGCTAATTTTAAACTTTATAAAATAATAATAGTAATAAAAAAGTTTATTCATCAATAGATTTTTTTTTAGAATGTATATTTTGTTATTTTATCATTGATTCTATTGATGAAACATTTCTCAGCTACAATTCAGGATTTCTCCTGGAATGCACCTGGTTTTCAGCAGTGACTCCAATATAGCGCAGATAATAAAATAAAATAAAAATGAATAAAAAAATTAAAATAAAATAAATACAATTAAATTAAATTCTAAAAAAAATAATTTATCAAATCTCTAATTCAACGCACACAATATAATACAATATAAATAATAGAAATTAAAAAAAATTAAATATTTAATTAAAAAACTATTTTTTTTTTTAATAAAAATAAATTAATGATGTACCTAAATCGGAATTCAAATTAAAGCCAACAATCTTAATATTAAAACTCCAAAACAAAATAAAATCGATTCAAATAAAATATAATTATTTCAAATCAAATAATTTTTTTTTTAATTTTCCCTTTTTAAACTGTATATTTTTTAAATGTGAATAACGCACAAATGTCCCAACTGCTCACAACTACTAAGATTCAGCGAGACTATGGCATCCACAATTGGGTTATGTTGTGAGGCTAGAGATAGTGAGATGGGAAAGAGGAGATGGGAAAGAGGAGATGGGAAAAAGGAAGTTGGGAAATTACCTGGCTATTCAAATAAGTCTAAAGCTATTCAACTAATGTTTTAATTCTAAATGGTGGTTTTCTTCCATAGAATCACCATTCCGATTCTTACGATTAGATTCCATGTAACGTGCCGAAAATATACCTTATATTATTTTTGATTACTTAATTAATTTATTTATTACATGCCCTAATGGGCATTCTAGTTTATAAGTTGAGTAACACATTTATTTTAAATACTTGAAAATTAAAACAACAAAGAAAATATAATGCAATGAAAAAAATATTGTAAACAACAAAACCATAGAATAAAATAAAATATGTAGGTAAAAATGATAAAAAATCTCACATATAGATATGCAAAATAAACAAAAATTGCAGAAGTTATTATTTACGTCTATTTATGCCTAGATATATAAAAGAATAGGAATAAACATTATTTTTAAGGTGAAATATATTTTCCAGATCAGAATATTTATTTCCGAGACTGTGAAGTCTCGGATTCGGGGAAATATGGTAAGTTATATATCACATATTTTTTAGGGGGAAATATGGTAAGTTATATATCACATATTTTTTAGGGGGAAATATGGTAAGTTATATATCACATATTTTTTAGGGGGAAATATGGTAAGTTATATATCACATATTTTTTAGGGGGAAATATGGTAAGTTATATATCACATATTTTTTAGGGGGAAATATGGTAAGTTATATATCACATATTTTTTAGGGGGAAATATGGTAAGTTATATATCACATATTTTTTAGGGGGAAATATGGTAAGTTATATATCACATATTTTTTAGGGGGAAATATGGTAAGGTGGTATGGGGACCTGGTTATCTAGCATGGTCGATCGATATAGTTTTTATCGAAATGTTGATAACTTATCATCGCTATCGAGCACGACTGCAGGCTGATAACGAACAAATAACAGTTCACGTCAAATAAATTAGGAACCCTAAGTCGTAGTGAACTGTTGTTTGTTCGTTAGCGGCCTGCAGTCGTGCTCGGGAGCGATTACAAGATACCGACATTTTCGATAAAACTCATATCGATCGACCATGCTAGATACCTGGTGTTTTTTAGAAGACCTCAATGTCGGCCAGATCTTTTGTGAATCTGAGTGTTGATTAATTAAAGCGATTCAGGACTATTTAATATTATATCTAATTAATGATTACATTGTGAAATATCACAAATCAATCGAATACAGTTTACTTGCGCACGCCGGGATTTGAACCCGCGACTTCCGGATTACTCGTCGAGAGCCTTATACCCTTCGACCACGGAGGTCGTCTGCTACCACTGCCAGTTTTAATTCAAGTCTGAAAAGGTTTATAAAAAACCCTTTCAAAAAGCGACAAATAAAGTCACAGAATTGAGGTCAAACGGGTGTTCATCAAGGCTCCACTTTCATCCCTCCTATACCTTCTTTCCGCAATATCCTGACGGAATTATGGTATTATTAGTCGGAATTAAACAGTGGATTTAACAAAAGTACAATGGCAGCATCGGGGCACATGGCGGCCATATGGCGGCGTGGCACGAGGAAGGAAGCGTGTCAGGAGGGAGAAGGGAAAGAGAAAGAAAAGGAAGAAGAACAGTTGCGAAAATTACAAATATTATTATTGTACGAGGAAGCCACCGCGGGGTTGGGCCGGCGTCGTTTGCCTAATTTGTGCGGTCGCTTAATTCGTACCTGCTCTCCGGATAGTTAGGTATGAGTCGCTGTTAGTTTGTTTGAAGGTTTGTGACAGCCTTCGAGGGTTCTGCTGGTGTAAGCCTTGTGGTCAGTTTGCAACAACTACTCAAAATACATTTAAATGGATTTTAAATAACGAGATATTTTTAAAAATATATTTGTAAATATGCAAATGTGCCTAGCATGGTGGTCGAAAAATTCTCAATTCATGTGATTAACAATTCAATGAATAAAGAAAAAAAAATAGATAAATGAAAAAAATGTTACTTTGTTTGAACCGCTTGTATATTTGTATAAAGCCGACCGGTTTCGAAACGACCGTTCCTTCCTCAGGGCAAACGTATACTGATTTGACAATAGATACAAAATAGTGGATGGAAACAATGTATTATTACTAAGGATTGTGGTAAAGGTGGAGCCGTTGCTAGTTATTAATGAAGAGTGGTTGGGTGGGGGAACATATCCATGATTGGGCTGGAAGATAATATTTTTTGTTTGTTGAAAATAGATTCATTATTTTTAAGGGAACTTTTTATTTCCAAGGTTTCTAACTTATGTAAGCACATATATTATATTATACATTCAAAAGTACAAAATAATTACTTTGTGTCTCGCCAAAATTTACAATAAAAACATAGAAATTTGTTATAGACCACCTTAAATTTATTTCATCTACTGGTTTTAGAAGCACCTTCTAATATTTTCCTGACGAAGGAAGAGTGCTTCCGAAACCGGTAAAATGTGAATAAAATAAAATAAAATTGGTCTATAACAAATTTATATGCTTTTATTGTATTTTTTTAAATTTTCATTTGGTGGCCTACGTCGTTGAGTAGTTATGTACGATCCTCGGTTATGAATCCGGAGGTCGCGGGTTCAAATCCCGACTTCCTAGTTAACTGTTTTTTTTTATATGAATTCTGCAGAAGAGTCCAACTGCTCACAACCGTCTAGAGCTAGATAAAATGGCATCCCCAATTTGGGTATGTTGTGAGGCTGAAGGTAGCGGGAAGGGGAAGGAGATAGGGTAGAGGAAGGTGAGGAAGTACCTGGCTGTTTAAATTTGGACACCAAATACGCTAAAGCCTAATCAAGACTGATAAAATTGTATAAATGAATTTATGGTTTTTTGCATTAGCTCCACACAGGAGGCCCAGATGAGAATAATTTCCTTTAGGTTCTATGTCATCTTAGGGAATGTTGCGTGGAGGGACTTTTTAAGGAAAGGAAGGAGAGGACCTTCTGGGAAGGAAAAGAGTATGAGGGGTGGGTAGGAATATGGGGGTCAGTGTCCAAGAATGACAGGAGCATGAATCCATCCCTCCAATTGCAGTGCAAGGCGATGCTTTTCGAGAGTCCGACTGGAGAAGTCAAAAGGCTTCCCTCATCCAGTCTTTCTCGATCCGGCCCACTACGCAGCACGTGGGCGGATGCATCTGCTACCAACACCTGGACAACCACGAACCCTGGCACCCCTGCTAAATCACCAAACGTACCGAACCACTTGGGGTGACCTATGGCAGAGGTGTTGGTTATCCAATAAATGGTTCCCGGAGTGGCAGTACCCATACCCACCTCCCAAATTGGTATTGTGTTAGTAGATACACCATATTTTCCCTAAACTGATTGCATAAATGTACAATACTCGTATAAGTTTGCGGGGGAGGCAACTGTCGTGGAATCTAATTTTCCTTAATCAGAATTAGTTTCAATTATCCAAACGGACTTTTTTTAACATTCGTAGTAGATACAACGATTAAAGGTTGTGCCTTTATTCGCTCAGCAAAAACAGTATCACTTCAAACCCACTTGTTAAACAAAGCAACACTACAGTCGATTTTATTCTTCGAAATCCAAAAAAACCATCATTGATCCACTCGACGTCAGTCCGGCCTATAAATTCCCATGTTCCCCGTCACCTTGTCCCCCATCAGTCAGCCCGCGTCACGCCATACAACTTACAGCCTCTCACCGGGGGGGATGTTGGCACCTGATTTCACAATAGAACTTTAAGGCTGTCTGTGAGAAGTCCCCTCAACTCCAAATTGATTGATTTTATGTTTTGCCCCACTTCTGGCCGATAACATAAAGAATGTTTGCCAAATATTTAGGAGCTGTATTTGTTTTTATAGGTAGTTCTGTCTGGTATCAAGGACATATTACTTTTAGAGATTCAGGGACTTCAGGATTCAAGGTTCAGATCTACGTACAAGATGACTGCTGATTGACTGTTCACTCCCATCCTTCCCTTTCCACCGTAGACATTCCTTCTCCACTCTTCGTTATGGAGCAAGAAATTATTTCTAGGAATTTAAACGTGTCAATCACTTCTAATTATATGGATGTAATATAATAATAATATTTAATTTATTAATTAATTAAACTCGCGTAGGGTTTTTGCAGGCTTAATATATGTCAAACATATACAGATAAACACATCAGTTTAATAAATACTTATCATTTTACAAACAAAATACATAAACGTATTATTTACTCGTATATTGACGTATATGCGTTAGACTTAATTTATTTGCTAGTACCACGTAAATATAATACATCATATAAACATAATATGCCTACCAATACTTCACTCTAAAACTATTAATGCACTAGAAATTATAGGTACTTGTAAAATTTATCATATCCGTTAACATAATCCAGGATTTGTTACTTTTTTTATTTTTATATTTAAATCGTTGTAGGTACCTTGAAATAGGTATCTTTTATTTGTATATTTTACATTTTATTGTTTTATTTCTCTCTTTAAATTTTTATTTTAACTTTTACCTAATAATTTATAGTTTGTACTTAATACTTTATATTTTATACTATTCACTTTATAATTTACTTTTATACATTATAGTTTTTATACACTACTTATTACCTTACTTTTCACCTTTTTTCTTAAATTAAATTTTACTAACATTTATACTGTTATTCTTCATGTTGTTATAAGTATTACTATTATAAGTATGTCAATTATGTTAATGGCACGTTTTGTGCCGTATATGTGTAAATAAATAAATAAATATTCAAGTCTACTTATTTTTGCTTTGATACAGGACGTAAAGGTTTTACTATCGAAAAGTTATTGGCAGTTTGGTGAAATCGCAGTAGCGGTGCATGATATGATTAGTTAGTGCTGTAATTGTCACAATGGAAAAGATGGTGGAATCGACTAGATTTATTAGAAACACGGATATTTATATCACTTAACATTTTAGGCAGTATGAGGTTATTCGGTAATTTAAAAAGTATAAGAATATCATTAATAGTTCTCGGGGTAGAAAGTAGTGGTAGTTTTAGATGAGACATTAATGTATTGTAACAGATATTTATATTTTATTTTTATTTTTTCTATTTTTATTTATTTATTACAATCATAAAGGTACTTAAATTAACATGATAATGTATATTTAAAATTATAAACTAGACATATTTACCTTTACGAGAGTTAAAAACTCGTGTGTAAAGGGGAAAAAATAAAAATTAATAAATTACTAAAAATTATAACTTAACATTCAGTGTGAAGAAAAAAAAATTTTTGTACATATAGAAGTGAAAAGAACTTTTTGTATATAATAATATAAAGCTAAATATTCAAAACAAATTATTTTAAATAAAAAAAAATAAAAAGTACTAGATACACTAAAAAGGAATAGAATAAGAAAAATAAAATGTCAATTGATTCTAATTAGCTAAATTATTTATGATAGAATAGTTTATTTTATTTTTAAATTTATTATAGTCAAGTTCTAACCACTAGTTGATTGAACCATATTATTCCAGTGTAAGTGTAATATTGTTGTGCAAAGCTGGTATACATTAATGGAGTGCATAAGCGACCCATTAAGTTTTGTCTACTGCTTTCAACACGTAACATGGCATGGTGTGATTTCTTTCTAATATCTTTGTGTATCTGAAGGAGTGTATTTTTAATATATATATATATATTTTTTAACGGTGGAACTTGAAAATCTTGGAAAAGTTGTGAGGTTGAATAATCTGGTGGTTTTTTAATAATAATGTTGATTATTAGCCTTTGAGTAATCTCCAGCGGTAAAATTGAGATTTGATATGCTCCCCCCCCATGCAACGATACCATATTGTATTATTGAATGGGCTAGAGCGTAATATATATTTTTGAGGATTTTAAAGTTTAGTTTGTTTCTTAGATTAATAAAGATGTAAATGAGTTTTCTTAATCTGTTTATAATATTAGTAATGTGAGTTTTCCACTTGAGGTTACTATCTATTATTATACCTAAATATTTAATTTAATTTTTATTTGCTAGGTATAAACATTAATTATTTTGGCTAGTTAATATTTTGGATGTGCATTTGTTTGAATGAATTTTAATGTTAAAGGTGCCAGGAGTTTTTTTTGTTTGTGCTAAAAATTATATAATAGGTTTTTTTCAATGTTCAATATCAATTACAGGTTGTCTCAACTTGTATTGAACATATATTTAAGAAACTTTATTTGTACTTTCTTCAAGCAGTATAAGTTACACGTATAAATATTGTCTTCTTATTTTGACTTTATGGGTAAGACCCCAAATTGTAATATTTAATTAAATGAAGACAAAATAAGCGAAACAAATCGAAAATCTGGAAACAGAAAAATCAGAAAGAGATGTTGGCACTTCGTAGGAAGTAGGCCACAAAAATAGTTGTCAATAAATGGAATTCACAATTTACCCAAGAAAAAGCTTATTTTTCATACAACAGTAATTTATTTATTTATTTATAATTTCTCACCATACATGTCTTTTTATTTTTTTTTACATACAAAAATATTAACCTCACTAGGACTAGCAGCCTGTATTGAGGTTATTATTCATAAATTTGAGTGATGCATTTACACACAAATCACTAAAATACAAAGGAAAGTAAGAAATAACAATATTATATTGGTGACCAGATGTGTAATTTGTAACAATATAGACCATAAAACAAATCCTTAATTACTATACCCACCAAGAAACAAAGGTAGTTCAAAACAAATAGGGTGACACTCCGATTTTGATAAATGGAACTCATTAATTAACGTATGACTGAGCGTAGCGAAGTTTTGCTTCAACTCGACGATCTGTCTGTAATTTTTTTTCTTTAGCTCCACACAGGAGGCCCCGAGGAAAAATATTTTCTTCAGTATAGGCTAGTATTAGAGAGTGCTAGTAGTAGTCGTATTAGAGAATGCTGTGTGGAGGGTCTTTTTAAGGAAAGGGAGGAGTGAAAGTTCTAGGAAGTGAAAACATATCGGGGATGGAGAGGAATCTGGGGGTCAGTACGTCCAAGAGTGACGGACGAATGAATTTACTGGGTTCACCTCAACTCGTGTCTCTCTAAATCCGGACCCCCACGCAGTAGGTGGGCAAACGCATTCACCGCCAAGACACAGGCAATCCTCACTTCATGAATCCGGGCACTGCTGCAAAGTCACCAAAGTAGCGAACCACCTGTGGTGAGCTAATGCAGAGGTGTTGGTTATCCAATAAATGGTTCCCTGGGCGGTAGTAGCCACACCCGCCTCCCAAATTGGAGTTCCCCTCAGCACAGGATCTTCTGGTGAGGAGGACTAAGAAAATATTCTGCGTCATAAGAAATCTCAAATTAGGGATGCATAGTGCATTGTCCTTTTGGTTTCTGAATAATTTTAATCGATACCACAAATATTAACTGAACCAAAAACGATTAAAAATCACAATATCTCCCACAAATATTTCACAAATTCACCACACAACTTGCGGTATTTCGCTAAGGGCGCGATGTTTACGCGTATGATGAAGGGGATGCGATTTATAACTTAACTCCCTTCTCTTCTAATACATCCTCGCTGTGAAATATGCCCGATTTATAACTTAACTTAAGGGCGAGTCCTTTGAGGCTCCACCGCTGCTGGGAGTTCAATAAATTGCACATTTAGTCACGCTCCTAAAGCTAGAAGCCTTTATCTGCGTGTGGGAACTCAGGTAGATAGAAAACGATTATGTATCCATGTAGGTATTTATGCAATCTTATTCCCAAGTACTCGTATTTCTTCTCACCGTGCAGTGATCATACTTCTCAAATCTCTGGTCTTCAAATCTATTTATTTTTTATTTATTTATTTCTATGTATTACAGTATTTACCTATTAATTAACATTTTTACATAATAGATAAATTTTGAAAACATTTTTACATAATATATATTACATAATATTTTATTATGTAGGGTGTATGGTAGGTTTGCGAAGGTTAATCGCTTGTCTATTTACAAAAAATTATCGTACATACATTCGTTTCTGTACTACGAATTTTTGTTAGATACCTACTGGTGGTGAATTATTGCCCTGGTAAATGATAACCATTCGTTGTATTCAGACGGGCGGCATAACGCGCGTGAGTCGCTCACAACTATCAAATTTTTTGAAGTGAAACATCTTTAGCGCCGTTAGTGATTTGAAATTCGGATGAAACGGAAATGTGTCACAACTCAGTTCTACACAAATACTCGGTTCTTATATAGGGCAGTGGGCAAGTCTTAAGTTGATAGCGCAGTGACAAGTCTTAGCGGACAGAGAGACAGAAATCAAGCGAACGGAGCTTCAAATCCCACGAGAACGAAAAAAAAAACATTTTTATTTTTGTGAAATCAATATCCAATCTTCAAACCACTTTGAAATAACAAGGCAAAAGAAAAGAAAGAGACATCTCGCGACTTTCTAGTTTCACTTCTACCGCGTGTGAATTACAAACTTTGATTTTTTTTTGAATTTTCAGAGTTGATTGCTTCTAATAATGTTATGTTTCTGACATACCTAAATTAATTTTGTTTTCTAAGAAAGCAATTTGGTGGTTTTACATAAATATTATTAAGTGATATAGTAGTGTTTGAAAATAGTGTTTTGTTTAGATTAGTAATTAATTTTGTTTCATAGCTGAATTAAAGCTATGGTTTGTTTATATTTTTGGACATACACCATTAAACAGACACATAAAACAAAACAAAAAATACTTAGGAGGCGGGTATCGGTACCGCCGCTCATCATTATCCAACATAATCAACATCTAAGTCATAGATCACCTCAAGTTGTTTGCTACGTTTGGTGACTTAGCAGAGGTGTCCGGGTTCACGGGATGAGGTTTGTCCGGGTCTTGGTGGAGGATGTGTTGATGCGTCTCGGGGGAGACTGGTTGAGGGGGACCTTTTGACCACTCCCGCAAGACTCTTTCGGAGCGTCGCCTTGCTCCGCAGCGGGAGGGATGGATTTATACACACATCAATCCTGGACATACTGACCGCCAGATTCTTACCACCCCTTCATATATTTTCGTTCCCTGAACTTCGTCTCCACCCTTTCCTAAAAATAACCCTTGAAAAAATATTAATAAAAATCATCTTGATAAAGCCTTATTACTACCCAACAATAAATGTTTTCCAAGATTTCCCACTTCCCCACTTACAAAAAAATTATGACAAAATTGCACTACCACAATTAAATATTATTACGCCATTCTCAGGCGGGCTAGAGCAGATAGAGAACGGCTTACATTAATACAAATTTGGAAAATTTCATATCTGGGTCACATACTTCGAGGGGAGAAGTATCACTTGCTCCATTTAATATTGAAAGGCAAGATAGAGGGTCGCCGTGGGCCTGGTAGGAGACAAATGTCTTGGCTGCGAAATATACGAGAGTGGACCGGCATTAGAAGTGTGGAGGAGCAGCGAAATCGGGCAGCGAAAGTCAGAGAGACATTTTCAAGAGTGATCGCCAACGTCGCGTCGGGGGGACCTGATACGGCACACAAAGAAGAAGAATAAATATTAGCAAAAGAATTATATCTTTTGGAGGAATAACAAAAGAGCACAGCATCACTATATTATTAAAGGGTATAAAATTATGCAATAAATTACCCCCAGATAATCGGAAAACAATTGCTGCAAACCAATCCCAGGATTGAAACCAGAGAGAGAGAATCGGAAGAAAACATATATATAAACACCAATATAAAAAAATAAATTAAATTAAAATACTCAGGTACCACCTCATAATTTTTCTTATTGTTTAGATTTATGTTTTTGATTTATCAATCCTTTGAATCATTTGTAACTAACCTGTATTTCTATTACTTATATCTTGTATTTTCTCATAAAATTACTAACAGTTTTCGTAAAAATATTTTTTATTTAAATAGATGTAAAAATATAGAGTTGTCCTCTCCTAAACATAAGCAGCTGCTTTATTAGGAGAGTGATTGAAATATTATGTTGTAAAATTGTAACTTTAATAAATATTTCAATAAATACAAAAAAACCTTTTTCACAACATCTTAATTGTTTTCTTATCTAGGTACAGTGTTCATTTCTATTCATTTCTTTTGCTAATTCTGATCTTACTTAGGTTTTAACACACTTAATATCTTTGTATTTTATATAAGATTTATTATTAATGCGATCATAATTGACTTAAAAAACGAATCCTTTTTTGTTCTTCAGGGTGGTATAATATTTTACCTTTAATGTCCACACGATGGGAATCGCACGCAATAAAATTTAAAAAACGCAGAGGAATGTAGGTACCATATATTTTTGCCCTTGGCTGTTTAATATATCAAAATTTCCCACAACCGAACCACGACATAAACAGTTAAGATTTCATTGCGGGCATCCCATTACAAACCTTCTCCAACATCGCCTTTTTATTCAGTCCGTTTCTTGATTTTGATATTATTTTTTATTGATGGTTTTTGTTGACTTTTGTTGATTTCGATGTTATTTTTTGTTGATGATTTTTGTTAACCTTTGTTGATTTTGATGATATTTTTTTTCAATAGTTCCAACAGACTCTAGTCACTGGTGTGTGTAGTCGAGTACTTTCCTGATTTTTCTGGGATTCTTTGGAATCTGGAGCCAGCGACGCAGGGGATGTAGAGGTGAAGACGAATGTTGTGAAGCACCTGGATGTTCAGATCTATTCACTCCAAAGAAATGCTTTTATTCATGAATGTTGGAACCTCGCCTCAATACTTTCCTCCCCGAAAATGCATAAGTATTTTTTGCTAGTTAAAAGTACATTCGCATCGATGCTAATAAGGAACATGTAATTGATTTAAATGCTTTGAAATCATTGACGTATGATTGACCGAAGTTTGAAATGTATGTATTAATGATCCTTTCGTCACACCTAAAATTTTCCTATCTAATTCCTAATGGAAGGAGATGTGGAAGAGGAAGGTGATGGAGTACCTGGCTATTCAGATCTGATCAACAAACACGGTTAAAGCCATTTCAAGCAAAATTTCAATTCTGAATGGCGGTCTTACATCAGAGCGATTCTGAGAGTATCTTGCACCCTCGAGCGTGCCACAAATACAATACCGCACAAGAGTCCCAACTGCTCCCGTCTGGAGCCAGTGAGACTATGGCATCCCCAAATGGGGTATGTTATGAGGCTGAAGGTAGTGGGGAGGGAAGGAGGTAGGGAAGGGGAATGTGGGAAAGTACCTGGCTATTCAGATCTGGTCACCAAACACGGCATTCCTTCCCAGAACGTCCTCTCCTTCCTTTTTCCTAACGAGACCCTCCACACAGCGTCCTCAAAGATGGCATAGGTCATGAGGGGAATTATTTTCCTCAGGGCCTAATGTAAAAAAAATATTATTTTAAATGAATAAATTGTGAAGCTCACGCCGTGGTTTGAACCTGCGACCTCTTAAAGCCTTACCCCTAGACCACCATATCTTGTATTTCGTTTGTATGTTCAAAGACCTCTCGCATGAAAAAACCATCGTACACTGCCTAAAAGTTAAAGCCTTTTTGTTCACCGTTTAACCTAAAAATATGTGTTGTAAGCATTACAAGGTTTGAGAATCACCGGCCACGAGATTATCAAGCAACCGTGAAGTCAATAACGATGCAAACGTTTAATATTTTGCACCCCATAAAGACACATAAAATGTGGCGGCAACCCTTACCTTCCATGTCTACTACCCTCAATACGTAATCTATTAAAATGGTCCTCTTCTGAAATATTATGACATAAATCCTCGGGGCTTATTGCTATGGCGAATTTTTCTTAATGGCAACACTGGAGATTGATTTTACGGCTTGGTACCATTAGTACCTTGATGGCCCCCATGGTCCCGGGGTAAGACTCTCGACCCACAATCCGTAGGTCGCGGGTTCGAACCGGGCGTGTGCAAATATATTTTATTTAATTAATTTATGTTATTTCACGACTAATTAATTAAAAATAATATATAACGTTCCAGAGTGGAAGATATGCTCAGTATTACTCTGTCGTAAGACCACCATTCAGAATTGAAACGTTGCTTGACATGGCTTTACCGTGTTTGATGTCCAGATCTGAATAGTCAGGTACTTCCCTACCTTCGTCTCCTTCCTTTCCCCACTACCTTCAGCCTCACAACGTACCCCGATTGGGGATGCCGTAGTCTCACTGGCTCCAGATGGGAGCAGCTGGGACTCTTGTGAGCATTGACCTAGTATATCTTGTGAGGTATTCACAGAAAAAAAGTAAAATCGAACAAAATTGTCAATATCAAGAATATCTATTCATATCAACATATGCATTTTATTTGCAATTCTAGTTGTTATACTGCCCTCAAATATTATTATAGATAAATTATATATTTTTTAAATTATTCATTTAGTGACCAGAGGCGGCTCGCTTCAGGAAATGTTCCTACAAAAACATATAATTTTTGAAAAAATTAAATTTTTTTGGCTGCAACAGCACCAATAATGTATTTTTTTTTAATTTGCACTCTAGCACACCCAAAGGTCACGGTACAGCACAATAGGCCACTTGCATTGAATTCATAACGACTTGGAAAAAATCGTGTGGATAGATCTTTTTATTAAGATTGCGAAAATGTTAGTAAATTTTTTTAGAAATGTACAGTTATTATTATTTTTAAATAAATAAATCCATTATTTGGGCTCGTGACGTCACTACATGAAAATGTCCAGTCTCCGAAAATGTTCCTATTAATTTTGTAAAATTCCACACTGATTTATTTTTTTAATATGGCATCACTTTGATTTCAGGCGAATTTTTGAATTCGTTCACTAGATTTATTGTTTGTTCTCTGCGAACTTTTCATTTGGTTCGACTTTTTGACAGATGTTCTGAAGAGAACCCCGTACAATTTAGAAGGCGGTACATGTTTTGAGTTATAATGGTTATGGTGCTGATTTTAACAAAATCAAATTTTATAATATTCTTTTTATTATTATAATTTACAAGTACAAGTATATTACATTGGATTTAGTAATTTATACGTTGTACATTATAATGATTTATAATCAGTAAGATGGATGAAGGAAAAAAATATTTATGAGATGTAATATTTTTGGTATGCCTCGTTATTCTCCAGTGCCATTCGTGTGGAAAACGTTCTTTTTTTTAAAAAATGATTTTCGGCTACGTAATTATCGTTTTTTCGCACCTATAAAATTATGTCCCGTCTTTCCGGTTTATAAAAAAATGGTTGAAAAAAATGATTTTCAAAAAATCCCCAGGGTTTCAAAAATACGATTAAAAAAAAAGTACGGAATCTCTTAGAATATTTGTCTAAACCGGAAAAAAAATAAAAAAAATGTGATGCAAGTGTCCTATTCCACCACAAATGAGTAATATCCAAAATGAATTTTATTTGTTCTACAAGCTGATTTCGTACAGGTACCCAGCGTTGCTCGGGGTTGTGAATTGTTTGGAATAAAGTTTTGAGGTTGTGAATTCTAGTTTTATATTTTTTTTATATTAACTCAAGAGCTTATACCATCTTTGTCTTTTTAAGGGAAGGAAGGAGATGAAGTTCTGGGAAGCAAAAAGGCACGAGGGGTGGGTAGGAAACTAGGGTTTAACGTTTCCAAGAATGACGTGTGATTCCGGCTGGAGAGGTCAAAAGGTTTCCCTCATCCGGTCTTTCAGATGGTAGGCAGAAGCATTGATAAACTTCACCCCATGAACCCGGGCACCTCTGCTAACTCACCAAATGTAGTGACATATGGCAGAGGTGTTGGTTATTCAACGAATACGACAGTATGTACATACACTTTCAAAATTGATTCTCTTCTTCCTTTATTCAAACAGACCTTCCACACCGCATCCACATGGATGACAAAAATGAAGGCCCTTAGGGAAATTATCTTAGCCGAGGTCTGCCAATGTAAAAAAGCTTGCAACGAAAATAAAATGAGTTCTTATTCGCAGAAATATGTGTCTAATTACAAAATGGAGTGACTTTTGGCCTTCGAGAAAGCGTTGATAAGTAAAAGTAGGAAACAAAAGGTATTTATTCACAAGGCTGCGAGCAGAGCCATTAGCACAGAGCACTTTCTTAATTAATGAGCGTTGGAAGATCAATTTCTCTTCGTTTATAAATCTACAGCCTCATCTAGAGCTGCTCAAAATACTCATTAGTGCATTATTGCACATAAGAAATTATTTTCAATTCGTTTAGATCTAAAGATAATTATTTTATATTTCTATTAAGTTGTCGATTTAAAACCATTCTACTTCTATGTCCCAGAAGAGCCTATTAAATTGACTCATCTATTAAAGAAATCATTGCCAATCGATTTTAGTCCTCTAAAGATAAAAGGCTCTCCTCTAGCATTCCGGAGGTCATGAGTTCAAATCCTGCATTTTACAATTTATCCATTTAAAAACGTTTCAGAGTGGTACACGTTCTTCATGTGTACAGTCCTACTACTTAAAGCAAACACATGGTCTGAATTAAATAAAATGGCAAATACAGATATCAATACACTAAAATTATGGTTTGATAAAAACCTGTTGACTATAAATTCTAAAAAAACCTATTATTTACCATTTTACATTAAAAAAACAATAAACACCTAAAGAATTAAACATAACAATCCACTCTGTGACAAATACAGAAAACCACAAATGCAATATATTATATACAAACATAGAAAGCAAGACCGATATTAAGTACCTGGGCATAATAATAGACCAGCGCTTAAGATGGTCCCCACACATAAATATTCTAAACAACAGAATAAGGAAACTAACATATATATTTAGATGCATAAGAGATATTTTAAACGAAAAATTACTTAGAACCACATACTTCGCTTTCTGTCAATCAATTATACAATACGGCATTATAGGATGGGGCGGTACATATACAAATCAAACACAAACAATTTACATATCACAAAAACTAATAATAAAAATAATTTAAAAAAACCTTATTTATATTCATCAGAACTGTTATTCAAAAAATTTAAGGTCAGAAAATTAAGTGCATTATACTTTTATCATGCAACATTACAAATTTATAATGATAATATTCAAAATAAAGTTGCACCCTTTAAAAATAACAGAAATCTTAGACAAACATCAATACTTCCTATTCCAAAATGTAAAAAAAAACAATAGGACAGTTAAATCATAAATATCTCGGAGTTAATTTTTTTTAACTCACTACCTGAAAAAATCAGAAACATGAACAGTAACATAAAAAAATCTAAAACTCGGCTTAAAAATTATACCGAAAATTTGAACTGAATAAAAAATAATAAATTAAACCAATATGATAACACCCCCCATACACACAAGCCTTGCTTATTTATGGGGGTTCATCAAATACATATATTATGTAGGTAATTATTGTATAAATTTTTTTGTAATTTATGTATCTTTTTGTGAATAAAAAAAAAGTGGTACATATTATCGCCCTGGAGTAAGCCACCATCCCGTTTTGAAATATTGATGGAAATGTGATTTCAAGCAACATTTTAAGCAATATATGAAAATTAGGCGTATTTGGTGACCAGATCTGAATAGCCAGGTACCTTCCTGTTCCTCGTCTCCTCCCCCTCCCTATTACCTTCATCCACGTATCGTAGCCACATTGGGAATGCCATCGTATCACTAGCTCTAGACGGTTGGCAACAATTTTTTATTTTTATTTAATGACAATATAAGATAAAGTAAAATTACAAAATAAGTAAAAATACAAAGTAAAGTGGTTTGTTCACAGTCCTCCTCACTAGGTATTCCTGTTCCGAGGCGAACTGTATGTTGTTATACGGGTGTTGTTTTTTATTTCCTCATCTTCAAGTTTGTTGATTTTCACAATAATAAACAATAAATAAAATAAAAGTATTTATGTTAGTTGTCTGCAGGTTGCAATTGGGACTCTGGTTTTTATTACATAATTATATTAATAACAGACCAGTTCTTATGAGACGATGCATTAATGTGGATGAAGCAAGGAGTATATGCAAAAACAGATCTGCGGAAAATACGTGATGGTTAGTTAAAAAACACAATTCAAAGAAATAAATTGTTTCTCCCTGCATGTTCATTCCCATGCGTCCCCGTTCCCCTCCCGCGCCTCCTTCCCCTCCTGCGTTCCCCTTCCACCTTACCCGCCTTCTACCTCGTCGTCAACCTTTCCCCGAAATCCCACTCCTTCGTTCCCCTTCCCCTCCTGCCATCCCTCCCTACCGCTAAAATAAATGAAATACACATATTTTCAAACCACTTTTTTATATAACCACTATTTTATTTATATTTTACAAATTTCATAAAGCCAGGGCTTAAAATTATACCTACATAGAAACACTCTTCTGCTAAAATGCAATGTTCTGCAAAAATGTTAAGGCAACCATTGATTACTTTCCGAGATTTGCGGACACAAACATACGGAACCTAAATATTATATTGAATTTTCTATTGTAAATCAGGGCTCCAGGACGGGTGACGCACTTCATAGAGGTCCGCATTATCAAATAAAAATTTAAAATACCTATAGTTTATCATACCGAATAAAAAATAAAATAAATACTTTTTTTACATCAACTCCTCACAGAAGGCCCTGAGAAAAATAATTTCCCTCAGGGCCTACGTCATCTGAGATGCTGTGTGGAGGGTCTCTTTGAGGAGAGGAAGGAATGAACATTGGTTTTGAAGAGACCCATTGTAGCGTTTTAGGAAGGAGCAAACGCAGAGGCCAGCAATTCATTCCACAGCCGAGCTGTTGAACATAAGAACGAGTCGAAGAAGCGACCCGTTCTCATGTGACAAATGTCAACCGTGTAAAAATGTTGGGCACGCGTTTGTCGTGTTTCCGACAATGACGCTAGTTCCTCGGATCATCTTCCATTGTAATACCGGTAGAACAAGGATAGCATTCCCACCCAACGCTTGTGCTCTAAAGATTGCAATCCGTCTGTTAAGATGGGAGAATCTATCAAACGGACCGCCCGTTTCTGCACAGAGTCAAGGGTATTTTTCAGGTGTTTTGGAGCTGCAGACCAGAAGTGGCTGCCAAAATCAACCGTGGGTCGCACTTGTGATTTGTACAGCGTTAGCAGTTGTGTACTATTTAAGTATCTGCGGGTCCTGTACAGTACGACCAGTTTTTGAGAGGCTAACTTTACCCTGGCTTTGATGGAGGCCTCATACCTGAGCTGGTCACTTAGGGTTACACCAAACATATCAATGAAGGGCCTGCCCAGAAAGAGACTAGATTTTCATACATACGTAGGTATACACAATACGCAGTCGATTTAGAGAAAACACAGTAGGTACCTATACCTAGTACTTACACAAAATATAACTAATTGTCGCCGGAGGGATGTGCAAAGAGTACACGTATGTACCGCCTAACAATAAAGTATAAGACAGGTTTTCATTTAAATGCATTAATGGTAAAACTATTATTATATATATCTACTAGCGTAGAGGTAGAAGGAATCGATACTGTAAATAGATTAGTTTGATATCCAGGCCAACTTATTATTAGGCATTTTCGAAGTCGATTTTAGGTTTGAAATTGGTAAATAATGCACGAAAAATTATAATTTTATAATAATTATAAATTCGGGCTTTTAACTATCGGGGGATCAACTATGGTCACCATTAAAGACAAATAGTTAGATAGTCATCTTAATTTCTTTGGCTCGTGTCAAGTTAAGTGGGAAGTCACCGTTTGACTTTTATGACGCGATATTTCAGTCCTTCCGACATTTTTATTGGTTTTCTGCTGACCGACGCGCCAAAACTAATAAGTCCGGAATCAATAGGCACATTCCCTTGTTCGGACAGTAATAAAGAATTTAAAAGGTGATAATCTGTCCGACAGATTATCATCAGACAATATTCAGAAAACATTTTATTTTGCTAAAACATAAACTGTCCGAAATTAGGTGATAAGATTTTTTTCTGATAATATACATAAAACAAATTAATGTAACTAAGTGACCGGGGGCTTCATCGAAGCCAGGGTAAAGTTAGCCTCTCAGAAGCAAGGCGTACTTTGGAGGTTATCCACCACTTATGCCCTGGTATAAGTAACAGATGGTTACTCCTTCAAGGCTCTCGCAAGGCTTTTATTGTTAAACGAAGCTATATTTATTTATCTTGAACGAATCTAGAACTCCAGTGTCCCTGCATACGTTGTTAGAAAGCAGTATGCAAATGCTTAACAGGAAAAAACTTAATTCAATAAATCAGGTTAGTAATACAAGTAAAAATAATAGTTAATGCAAAATAAAACTCGTTCAAGAAGCTCATGAGGCAGCATTGCATCATGTGAAAAACCCTGTAAGCAACTGTATAAATAGATAGAGAACATAAAATAAAATAAATATTGAAGCAGGGCATACTGTAAAGTGCACGCAGATACTTTAAAAGTACACAACTGTTAGCAGTTACTGCTAACCCTTTAGTGTGTCCCACTGTTGAATTTGGCAGCCACCTCTGGTCTGGAGCTCCAAAATATTTGACTCTGCGCAGAAACGGGCAGTCAATTTGATTGATTCCCTAATTTAAACAAACAAATTGCAATCTTTAGAGCCCGTAAATATAGAATAGTTTTATCCTTGGGGTAGAATGAAAATATGTTATATCCTTTTGTCATTTGATGGTACAGCCTCTCTGCACACCCCTTTGCGGACACTTAGTTATATTTTGTGTAAGTAGGTATACCGTATTTTCACTAAAACGACTACATCTTACTAATATTATAATTGTGAAAGTTTGTATCGATGTATGTTTGTTACTCTTTCACGCAAAAACTACCGAATGGATTTTAATTAAACTTTACAATTATATAGCTCATACATCAGAATAACATATACGAGCTCTGGCATTATGAAATTTGTATAAAAAAATTGCAATAGGTGACACGCGAGTTGATATTAAAACCGAATGTACCGGGAATGAATGCATGGAATGCGGGAGGGGGAATAGGAACCCAGGAGGGGGGAAGGGAATTCGGGAGGGGGATTCGCAGAAGGGGACTACATCTTACTAATATTGTAAAGATAAAAGTTTGTACGGATGTTGTTACTCTTTCCCGCAAAAACTACTGAATGGATTTTAATTAAAGTTAATAATATAGCTTGTACATCAGAATAACATATACCTACAATGAATGTACCGGGAATTAATGCATGGAATGCGGGAGGGGGACAGGAGGACCCGGGAGGGGGGAAGGGAACTCGGGAGGGGTGTTCGCAGAAGAATATTACATCTGAATAACATATAAGAGCTCTGGCATTATTAAATTTAAAAAAAAATTGCAATAGGTGACAAGCGAAAAAATTTTAAAACTATGGAATGCGGGAGTGGGAAGGGGAACCTGGGAGGTGGGAGGAAAACTGGGGAGGGGGATTCAGAGGAGGGGGAAGGGGAACCTGAGAGGGGGGAGGGGAACTCGGGAGAGGGGTTCGCGGGACGGGGGAAGAGGGTAGTGGAGTGGGGAGCGGGAAGGTGGATGAATCGGAGTGGGAACGCGAGAGAGAAAGGGGAAGCGGGAGAAGAAGGGGAGGCGGAAAGGGTGACGAATGGGAAAGGACACGCAGGGAGAAACAATTTAACGAAAATGACATAGCAACGCATGCCGGGAACCAGCTAGTATTGTAGATTTTAATTTATAATACGTAGAGAAGAAGAGAAGATAGTAAGCTATCCGTAAAAGATGGATACATGCCATCGCGGAATTTTTTGTAGATCTACATAAGACGAATATCCCACCATGCATTGTTTTGTTATATCTCTAAGGGATTAGGCAGTGTTTTGATGAAGGCTCCAAGGCGGCTTGACTTTTTCCGACACTTCTGACAATAATAGTTGTTTCAACCAATTTACACAAAACCTTGACAAATTATATACGCAAACCTTCCTCAAGAATCACTTTATCTATTGGTGAAAACCGTATGAAAATCCGTTCCGTAGTTCTTGAGTTTATCGCCAACAGACAGACAGATAGACAGACAACGACGCGGAGGACAATAGTATGCCGGGAGCCAACTATCGGGGATCGATTGTCAGGGAACCGATTTTTCGAATCACTTATATTTTTTAAATACCACTGTATGTTTAGGCGTTTGTAGATTTATTTAATAAGTAGCCTTTAGCCATTTGAAAGAGTTTCACGGAATACATGTTTACATAAATATATAATGGTACTTCATTATGTTGAAAATGATTGCAACGTTTGAGTTACGTTTGGTTTACAATGCGCTCACACTTTACCCCAATTACCCAAACAGCAGAGAGGAATGCGCGAACTGCAAAGGTCTAAAATAATTATGGGAAACCTTCAATTTATTTCATCATTTTGAGTGGCGTATGTAAGAAAAGTATGTAATGCAAATAATTTATTATTATTTTTTACGATGGCAAATTTTATATTTTGTGCTCCAACATCAATCAGAAAATTATTGCACAATTGACATCGATTCTTATCTTAGCTCTTTTTTATGTCACAAAAGTCCCAAATGCTCACAACCGTCTGGAGCCAGTGATACTATGCCACCCCCATTTGGGATTTGTTGAATTGAAGGTTGAAGATATGAGAGGTATGAGAGGACATGGGAAGTGGAAGGTGGGGAAGTACCTGGCTATTCAGAACTCACGGAACCAAACACGGCTAAAGCCATTTCAAGCAATGTTTCAATTATGAATGATGGTCTTACACCAGGGCGTAACGGAAAGTGTCTTCCACTCTGGAACTGGCTGCAAATATACCTAATATTATTTTAAGTAAAGTTTCAGTTTTCGGTGACTTTTAACTTATTAACTGTGAAAAAACAATTGTTCTTGTTAATAACTGTGAAAAAACAATTGTTCAATTCTTCTTGTTAACAGTGAAAAAATCAATCCATCAAATAAAATTTACTTGCGCCCCTCGGTTTTTTGTACACACGACCTCCGGATCGCTAGTCGAGAGCTTTACTCATCGATCACGGAGACCGACGTTGTGTAAGTAAGTTAAAAAATTATATTATTGGTAAGAACTGTTTGAATTCTTGACACAATCAGTTCCAATTATGAATATGATAATTCAACATAAATCCAAGTTCATTGAACCAGCGTTACAATCACGCACAACCAAAATTAGAATAAGTGATGATGATATTTAAAAAAAAACATAGCAATTTCAACGAAGTGTTTTAATACTACCTAAGAGTGGAAGCCATTAATTGGAGCAAATGTATTTGTATTGTATCAATTCAAACATATTAAATACAAAATATAGAAACTAAAGTAATTCCTAAAACCTCCGAAATAATAATAGGCTTAACACAAGAATGGGAAGGTGCTTTCGTGCGGAACCGGCGTACGTGATTTAAGTTTCAATTACCCAATTACTAAGGTAATTGCTTCTGTTCTGGCCAAAGCATCATACTCGAGCCAAAAGAGAGTTATGAGGTAATTTGATAACAAGGTGTATAGCCCAGAGGTCAAACCATCGCGGCGATATTTTTCTCCTCGTGCGAAACAAGTTTAACATTCAATTATTGGCGCAATTGCGTTAAATTGGCCGCAATGATAATCATGATAATTGTTGGCACGGGCTACTGCTGAGGATTTACCCTTCGCGCTTCAAATGATGACAGCAAATAATTATTGCTGTGAAATTCTTCTTACTCTGCTGCAGGCTAAAGGTAATGAAATTACTGCAATAACTGGAAGGGTAAATATGCATTAAATATGCGTTATTCTACATGTAAAGATTAAGTGCAGAATTGAAGCAGCAAGAACTGCATTCAGTTAAATGAAATCCCTCTTCTGCAATGATAATATTAATTTAAAACTAAGGCAGAGAATGTTAAAATGTTACGTGTGGTCGGTCTTGCTCTATGGATGTGAGATATATATACCTTGAAGGTAAATACCATGAACAAGTTAGAGGCTTTTGAAATGTGGCTTCACCGGAGAATGCTCAAGGTCCCATGGACCGACATGATCACCAACACAGAAATTTTCAGGCGGGCTGAAGCAGATAGAGAGCTGCTTACATTGGTGAAAGTCAGGAAAATTTCATATCTGGGGGAGAAGTATCACTTGCTCCAATTGGTATTGAAAGGCAAGATAGAGGGTTGGAGACAAATGCCTTGGCTGCGAAATGTTCGAGAGCCTATGTCATCTTTGCGGATGCTGTGTGGAGGGTCTTTTTAGGTAAATTAAGTAGAGGAACTTCTGCAAAGAAATAAGGTATGGTGGATGGTTAGGAATCTCGGGGTCAGTGTGTCCAGGAGTGAAGGACGTATGAATCAATCGCCTTGCACTACGTGCAAGTCCTTCTGGAGTCCTGCTGGAAAGCTCAAAATGTCCGGGGACCTTTTGTTGTATAACCAATACCTCTGCCATTGATCACCTCAAGTGGTTCGCTGCATTCGGTGACTTAGCATGGGCACTTGGTTTTAACCGATAACGTATGGCGGTGGATGCGCCTACCCACCAGCTGGCAAACTGGGAGACTATTTTGGGACACCCTTTGAAGTCTCCAACTGGTCTCTCCCTATCCCACTGTCTAGCACCGCAGAGGAATGGATTTCATACGTCCGTTACTCCTAGACACACTCAAACCTAGAATACTACCCACCCTTCATAACTTTTCCTTGCCAGAACTTTCTTTCCTTCCTTTCATTGAAAAGATCCTCCATATTATTTTCTCCTGTGTGGGGTTAATGTAAAAAAAAATATTTCTCTTAAGTAAAAATAGTGAGAAAACTCGTTGAAAAAAAAACCTGTGCATTTATTCCAAATTATGTAGGTTGTGTACTTTGTTCATTTTTAAATTCACGTTTCGTCATCAAAGTATCCATTATTTCTCTAGGATTCGACTAATAAACGTTTTATACATTTTGCACAAAAACAACCGTTTACCATAAGACATTGTTTATCAGTAGAGTAAAATTTAAAACACGTTTATTAGTAAGGGGCTAAATAAATTATAAGATGTAATAGTTTGTCGAAAGCTCTGGTGAAATTGAATATTAACTTTTAATATCATTGAGCGTGCGTTTTTTGTTACACCGAGTTAAATGTCGTTCACTCGTGGTGTAATATTACATACCCGGAGGCTCCACATTAAGTTTGCAGTGCTCCGTAATAGGCACAAAAAATTACAAAAACGTGCCCAGTCAAATTATACAAAATATTTAAATAAAAATGCTAAATCATATTAAAACTCACTCAAGTGACAAATGATACAAAGGGAGGCAAGATACAAAAGAGAAGCAAAGAGAGATGCAAGTGATAGATATTTTAATTAGCTTATTACATTTTTAATCAAGAGAAGAACATTTTTTTCCGAATCCGTATTAGTGCATTTAAAAACCATATATTTTTTGGAATAGGCCACTTGCATGGATTTCATAACGCCTTGGAAAAAATCGTGTGGACGGATTTTTTTACTAAGATTACGAAAATGATAGTAAAATTTGATAACAAATGTACAGTTTTTTTTTAAAATAAATAAATCACTTATTTAGGCTCGTGACGTCACTACATGAAAATGTCCCGTCTCCGAAAATGTTCCTATTGTAATTTTGTAATATTCCACACCGATTTATTTTCTTTATATGGCAACACTTTGATTTCAGGCAAATTTTTGAATTTGACATTTAACGTTCACTAGATTTATTGTTTGTTCTCTGCGAACTTATCATTTGGTTTGACTTTTTGACAGATGTTATGAAGAGAACCCCGTACATTTTATGCTGTCTGTACGTGTTTCAGAGGTAGGTATAATGGTAATGGCGCTGATTTTAACAAAATCAAATTTTATAATATTCTTATTAATATTATAATTTACATTGGATTTAGTAATATAGATGTTGAACATTATAATGATTTATGATCAATAAGATAGACCAAGGAAAAAAATATTTATGAGATGTAAAATTTTTGGTATGCCTCGTTATTCTCCTGTGCCATTCGTGTGGAAAACGTTAGGCTATGTAATTACCGTTTTTTCGCACCCATAAAATTATGTCCCGTCTTTCCGGTTTATAAAAAATGGTCTGAATTTTCAGATTGAAATTAATTTATTTATATCTTAGAATATTTGACCTAACCGGAATTTTTTTTTAAAAATGTGATGCAAGTGGCCTAATATTCTTTAATGACAATAAATACTCTTCTCGAGGATTCAATAAAATTCCTTTCTTTCAAATAACATCTAGAAAACAATAAATATAATAAATTGAAAGATACCCCAGTGGCATAAGTGTGACCGACCATTCTAATGAAGTAATGATGCCAATACGGAGATAGGCGAACCAATAATGTCTAAGCTGCGACAATTAACTGCTAAAATAGACACTAAGCAACATAAAGAACAAACGACCACTACCTTTACCGCGTTCAGGTCCAAATTGGCAGACAATTTTGCCCGGATGCATAAAATAAATCTTTCAAGTTATACTCAAAGCCCCATAGATAATGACAAGCATTGTAGATATTTACAACAAATTTCAAGTACCTATTCGACAAATTTACTCAATTTTTGAAGTGAAACTTCTTTAGCCCGGTTGTGATTTGAAATTCGATGAAACGGAAGTGCGTCACTAAAATTTATTATTTGACGGGTACTCGTTTCTAATCAAATGCGGTAAATTCACGGCTCCGCGCGAGCCTCCGAAAGCGTAGCGGCGTGAAGCACGTGACAAATCTCAGCGGCTAGAGACATCCAGCGAACGGAGGTTCGAATCCTACGAAATCCAAAATAATAATCATTTTTATGTTTGTGAAATCAATATTCAATCTTCAAACCTAAAAACAAACAGGCAAAAGAAAATAAAGCGACATTATAGTTTCACTTCTATCGCGTATGAATTGCACACTCTGATTTTTGAAGTACAACTTCTTTACGCACGCTTGACTTGGGGAGTAAGCTGGCGAATGCGTGACGAGAGCTTTACGAAAAGCGAGGCAAACGCTTCGTATATTACTGTAGGAGCAAGAGAGAGAGGTGAGAGCACACATTTTCTTTCCTTCTTTCTCTCATAGATAGTTACGTTACACAGTGCAGGCCTATTGTCTGTATCACACTGTAGGAGCACGAGAGAGCCGTGCGCGCACACATTTTTTTCTCTCTTCCTATCATATAGATGGAGCAGAAGTTTTGCTTCAGTTGTGTGGTCAAAATTTATCTTTAAATAATAAAACTACTGAGTTTTACGAAAATAGACAAAACAGTCGAAACACGCGACATAAAACCAACGTACTTTGTAAAAGTAAAATAAATACAACATTTAGAAAAATAAACTTTTAATACATTACCACTTGCTACTAGAATATAAAATAACCTCTGTAAAACATAATAATTAA
This sequence comes from Limnephilus rhombicus, assembly GCA_929108145.2. Lineage (NCBI taxonomy): Eukaryota > Metazoa > Arthropoda > Insecta > Trichoptera > Limnephilidae > Limnephilus > Limnephilus rhombicus. Next base: position 13,681,213 of record OV815284.1, read on the forward strand.
AAAAATTATATCCTGACAAAACAATGAATCTTCAACAAAGGTCGTGCAATAATTAGTGAACTCACCCAAATCTTAATATAAAGTTCTCTAATTCCATTATTGTAAATACATCAACCTGACTTAATTCCATAAAATACCTACTTTTGATTCCATCTAATCAAAAAATGTACCTCTTATTAAAATAAAATGTTTTTTCAACAAGCTCTCTCGATACAGGACATCCCTAATAAGACAAGATGCATATAAACGAAACGATGCTTGAAATGTCTTAAGAAATGCTTCGTGCCTAGATCTGAATAGTCAGCTTCCTTCAAAACTTTCTAGTCCCTATCACCTGCCCATCCCCTCTATCTTCAGCATTACAACGTATCTTAATCCCTTACTGACTCCAGACAGTTTAGGGCAGTTGAGACTCTTGTGCGCCCATAAAAAAATAACATAGTGTAAGTGCTAGGTAAGAAGGGATTTCATGACAGTTGATTCTCGGATAGTTGCACACCGGCAAACTTATACATAGTATGTAGTCGGTTTGGGGAAAACACGGAATATATATATACTTTCACAAAATATAACTAAGTATCCCCAAAGGGGTGTACAGAGAGGATGTGCCGCCAACTAACAAAATTATAAAACATATTTGAATTTAAATGCATCAAAGACAAAACTTTTTCTATATATACCTACTATAAGAGACGTAGGTACTTGACTTAAAACAGCAGTTCCTGACATTATTTGGTGTAAAAAATGTGATGAATGAATTTTGGTCTTCGGTGACCTTTTTTTTTCTCAATATTTCAAAATCAAACAATTACAATTTCTTCACCACAGGTCGCTCAGCAAAGTGACCGCCGAACCTCTTAACCCGCCCCCAACTCTTCAACATACTATTTTTTTTATAGTTTTGTAAAAAAAAACATTAAAAATGTCTCTGAAGCCCAAAATTTTATACTCCAAATAATGTCAGGAATAATCACTTGTTAAAATAAGTCAAGTACGTCCCTTTTATACCAGAGTATAAATAAATTCGTTTGTTTGTTTTTTATTTTTATTTATTTATTTATTAGACGTAGATACAAAAGAAAGTACAAATTACATATTAGGTAGTTTGCCAATCCAGCTAGGAAGGTTTCCAGTTCCTGGACAGACAAATTAATAGATATCCACACCAACTATTATTAAAGGTATTAAGTCGATTTTAGAAATTTAAATTAATAAATAATGTACAAAATTATATAATTCACAACATTAAAGTTATAAAGTCACCTGTAACAGAATATTATTTTAAATCATGACAGAAAATATGCCCCACTTAAAAAGTTATTATTTTACCAGTGCGGACCTGACTAGTTCATCCATTATCGGGTGATTAAGTTGTAGTTGTTTTAGCGACAAACAATACGGTTCGGGTGTTTATTAGGAGAGAACAAAACACTCTTCGTCGTTTATTTTGTTTGAAACGGTTTGCGAAAACAGACATATCGCAGTAATAAAAATGTTAAGTGTTTCAATGGTGATACGGTTTTAAATTAATTGCTTGGCGAACCATTCATTTTAGCGATGTCCACTAGCTAAAATTTATGACACTTCTTAAAAATAGTAGTTCTTTTTCTCTGGACATTTTTTAAAACCCCACTTTTATTTCTCTCCGACCGAGACCACAATGATTTTTAAAAAAAATTCTTATAATTTGAATAATAATTTTAGTAAATTTAGTTTTGTTTTGTTAACGCGCCCAGAAAGTGTGTTACTAATTTTCACTTATTTTTTAATATATCAAAACCCAAGATTTCCTCTAAAATCATAAGATTTGTAAGTAGGTACATAAATACCTACCTACTTAATTGTAGACTTTTTAATATTTTACATATTTTTTTTTAAAATTTAGAATTAGGAATTACTATAATATTATTTGACTAAAGAAATGTACGCTCTTAGTCAAGGTTTGTAGAAAATGCGTTTAACAAGGTTAGCTCATCGGGGGGTGATGGATAAAAATTCGTGACGTAGCCTGAAGTCCATGTTCCGCTGGGATATTTGAAACTGCAATACAAGTTTAGTGGCAGTGTTTTATACAAGTTACGTCAAAAACGTTAAAAACCTTGTTAAAGGCATTTTCTATCAATTTTTCTATCAATTTTTCTATCAATTTTTGACAATATAGTTTGACATAGTTTTTGAGAATATGACACAATTAATGAAATGAAATTAATAAGAAATGACAAATTTAATGATCAATTAATTGTGTCATAGAGGAAATATAAAATTAAACATAATTATTAAAATATTGTATAAAGGTTATTGGGGTTAGGTTTGATCTGATGTTAGCCAATCACCGATAAGAGAGAGAGAGCACCAGAAGAAGAAAAATAAAATCATTTTGCTTAAGTTATTAATTTTCGTAAAAACTATTTTTAATTGATGAACTCAAAATTGAAACGACCAATTTTAAATGGACTCGTTTGGCGAATTCAATATTATGTAACATTAGCAAAACTGTAGGCGGGTTTAGCCATAATCAGCGGGGACCACAAAGCGAGTTCTATCATTTTAATTGTAGGTTAGAGTAGGTGCCCCTCGCCCACCCAAATCTAAATCATCTTCGGCCGTAGATTATATGTGCAATTTGAACCAAAGACAACGCGTGGTCTATGGTCGATGGTGAGGCGGGATGATTTACCGCGGTAATTGCCGATGTTAGTTTATGGTTTGTGGCTTCTATGGTGGCAATTTTAGGTAGGAAATAATACATATTATGGGCAAGGGGAGGGAACTTTGAATGATTTGTGGCTTTGGAGTTATGTCATTAAGATAACTGAATATTCTCAAGCAATCAGAGAATTCTTAAAGAAAATGAATGTTTCTAATTCACAAGTCAATTGAACACTAAAACAATCTTTTTAATGGCATACAGATGCTTGGATCTGGATGCAAAGATCTCAGATTCGAAAGCCGGCATAAGCAATATATATTATATTGAATAAAACAATGGATTGCACGTTGCACAATGATGATTGTCTGAAAAACCAAAGACTGTGCAGGAATGTGTGGTTCGTTTTCTTAACAAATGGAGTAATGAGTAATTTTCTAAGGGTGTTTCAATGAAAGATGCCCAATGAAAGATTGTTATTGATCCCTTCGGCACGGGGAAACACGCCAAACACGTGACCAACGTTTGTACACAGTGGCCTTGAGGGTAAAGCACTTGACTCACAATCCGAAGGTCGCGCGAATGAATCCCGGCGTGGGCAAGAACATTTTATTTGATTAATTTGAGTTATTTCACAAATAATTCATTTAAAAATAATATATAGTATATTTGCAGCACGTTCCAGCGTGGAAGATACTCTTAGTATCGCCCTGGTGAAGACCACCATTCAGAATTGAAACGTTGCTTGAAATGGATTTGAGCGTGTTTGGTGACCAGATCAGTTACTTCCCCACCGTCTTCTTCCCCATCTTCTTCCCCACCCAACTACATTTAGCCTCACAACATACTCCAATTGGGGATGCCCTTGTCTCACTTGCTCCAGACGGGAGCAGCTGGGACTCTTGTGAGGTATTAACATTAAAAAAAATAACCTTCATAATTCCTTTATAATTTCATAATCCACTCCCATCGGATTCGAATAATAATAATTTTATGAAAATAAATCACTTTGTATACTACATCACCAAATCACCATTTATTCAAAATAATCGAAATGCTTTGAAACCAATGGTTTCTTCGCCAGGACATATGAAGATTATACAGAAAATTAATAAATTTAAGAACAGAAAATAAGTATGCAAGTATAAACAAATAAAAATGAAAATATACACAAATCACAATGATGAAAATACCTTAAAATAAATTGTTGTGTAGATAAACTAGCAGACCCGGCCACACGTTGCTGTGGCTAACGAAACACAACGCCATCTACTGACAACGCCATTGTCCAACCTTTATAACCAACGCCATCTGTTAATTTACATACATATCAAATCCACACCACCCGCTTGCCAGTCCGCTGCCTACTTTTTTTTTTTTTACATTAACTCCACACAGGAGGCTCTGAGGAAAATAACTTCCCTCAGGGCCTATGTCACCTTTGAAGATGCTGTGTGGAGGGTCTTATTGAGGAAAGGAAGGAGTGAACACGGGTCTTGACGAGACCCATGTTGTAGGAGGGAGGAAACACAGAGGCCGGCAAATCATTCCACAGCCGAGCCGTTGAACTCAAGAACGAGTCATAGAAACGACCCGTTCTCATGTGACTAATGTCAACCGTGTACAAATGTTGGGCGCGTGTTTGGCGTGTTTCCCGACTATGCACCGGTGCCGAGGGGATCAATGACGCTAGTTCCTCGGAGCATCTTCCATTGTAATACCGGTAGAACAAGGACAGCATTCCCACCTGACGCCTGTGCTCTAAAGATTGCAGTCCGTCTGTTAAAGAAGAAGATGGGAGAATCTATCAAACGAACCGCCCGTTTCTGCACAGAGTCAAGGGGTTTTTTTTAGGTATTTTGGAGCTCCAGACCAGAGGTGGCTGCCAAATTCAATCGTGGGGCGCACTTGCGATTTGTACAGGGTTAGCAGTTGTGTACTATTAAAGTATCTGCGGGCCCTGTACAGTACGCCCAGTTTCTGAGAGCCAGCCCGCTCCCTATATATATTATATATTTCAACTAATTTACACAAAACATTGACAAATTGTATACCTAAACCTTACTCATGAATCACTCTACCTATTGGTGGAAACCGCATGAAAATCCGTGGCGTAGTTTAAAAGATCTAAGCAAACCGACAGCGGGAGCGACTTTGCTTTATACTATGTAAAGATAATACGGTGTTTATTGGCATTTAATATGTATAAAATCATTGTTATTACAGTTAGTCATATTTGCTTTGGTGTACCTAATTGAAAGGAACCATGAACCATAACTTAAAATATTCAATAAGCTTGACTAAATGTGATGGATGACTGGATCAAGAAATTACTGAATTATTTGCCGTAGGTAATTTATTACTATCGACTAACATATTATTATAAGGTGCTTTACACATAATAATTCAATAAAACTTCTACCACTTAAAATATAATAATAATATTTTGAATAAATTAAACAATGAATTATTATGCTTTTTTTGTTTGGTTGTGGTTGGCATTTTTTTCTTGATTAAAAAAAATAAAAGGTAAATAAAAAAACTTTCTGTTTTTAGTAGCTTCAAATAATATTTAGATACATAATATTCGTTTCACTCATGAATAAAATTTTCACATTTGTGAAACATTACGTTTATGCAGATGATACGGCACTAGTCATTTCGCATGAAGAATTATGGATTGCAATAAAACTCATGCAGCACGATTTCCTTTCCTTACAGAAATGGTCACATGATGCGGGTCTTATAATAAATTCCAAAAAAACTAAATTAATGCACATACGATCTCCACATGCCAAATATACCATCACGCCTGTAATAAAATCGCATTCATTTGAGTGTATACACAATTCGTCACAATCCTGCAAATGCGGAACCATTGAAATTGTACAAACGTATATATATTTGGGGATAACTGTAGATACGCATATTGGGATACTCACATAAGCAACATCTGCAAACGCCTACGAGCTATTGCTGGGCGAATTTACAAAATTAAATATTTCATGCCCATAAAAGTACGTTAAAAATAATTTATTTGTCATTGGCGGAATCTACTATCAGATATGGAATAACGTCTTGGGGAAACTCGTGCAAGACAAATATAGGTTACATTCAAACAATTCAAAACTCTTTGACTAAGCTCTTGGTAAGCAAAAGTATTTATGCACAAAGAAGAGACATAAAATTATTATGAGTCAGTTAATATATTACCTGTTCGAGGGATATTATGGTTTAAGATTGTATGCCAAAACCTTTTGTCGGATTCAATATATAAAGAAAAAGTTGACCATGCACGTGGAACTAGATTTAGTAAAAATGAGGGTTTATCCGTTCCGAAAATTATAAATAAATACGAACAACGGACATTCACTTATCTTGCCCTACCATATATAATAAGATGCCAGTAAACATAAAAATCGAATCAAATTGCACCACCGATTAAAAAAAATAATTAAAAAATGGCTAATGGATCAAAACTTTTTATACTGATATTGTTTGTAATCTTATATATAAATATGACTTAGATTAAATTGCCTGTGTTATATCTGTCTATCTGTATATTTTATGCCTCTGTATTGTAGCTATTTAAAAGTTATTCTTCTGTATCTATTTTGTGTATTGTGGTTTCTTGTTATATTTGTGATTTAATGTTATATTAATATTGTTAAATTGACCTGCTGACAAACTGCTTTGGCAGTTTGGCGGGTGCTTAAAATGAAGAATAAAAAAAATAGGTAGGAAATTAGTTTGTGCACCGTGAAAATTAGGTAGGTACTGAATGTTAAGGTTAAGTTTATCTTTCAATTTCAAATATGTACGTAGTTGTAATTAGCTCTGTAAATGTTATATTTAAGTTCTGTTATTACAAATGTAATTATTGACCATTAATTTCACGTAACTGAAATAATAACATAAATTGGATCGAATTTAGACAGAATTTCAAAATTTGTTTACTGAACTGTTCAAATTTCAAAGTAAAAATTTAAGTTCTGTGAAGGTCCTATTCACGTTCTGTAATTTACAAAGTTATGTGAAAAAAACCTTGAATAGTACTTTCACAGAAGTTGAATTTTCACTTCGAAATTCGATGAATTGTTCAATGAAGGTTTAGCTCTGTTACTATTCAAGTTCTGTTATTATTTCATCATAGGCCGGTTATTTCATAGTGCTTTGTATTTACATGACTTGCATAGAACCTGAATTTTAACTTAAAAATGTGATGAATTGTTCAAGTTCTGCAGAAACTAGAAATTTGTTTTCAATTTGGGAGGCGGGAATAAGTACCGCCGCCCCGGGAACCTTTATTGGATAACCAACACCTCTGCTATAGTTCACCCCAAGTGGTTCGCTACGTTTGGTGACCAAGCAGCGATGCCCGGGTTCATGGGGTCAGGTCTTGGAGGCGGATGACTAGGACACACTAAACCCCAGATTCCTACCCACCCCTTGAACCCCTTTCCTTCCCAGAACTCTCCTCTCCTTCCTTTCCTTAAAAAAATCATCTTCACAGCATCCCCAAAGATGACATAAGCCCCGAGGGAAATTGTTTTCCTCAGGGCCTTCTGTGTGGAGCTCATGTAAAAAAAACCTACTTATTTTTCGTTTTTACGTAAAAAATGTTAGAACCTAAAAGCGTAAATTTTTTTCTAATTTTAACGATTTTTAGGCAAAGTCCTAAAAACATTTCTAAATTTCCATTATAAAAACCACATTTTTTTTCAAGTGGGGTATCTAGGTGGTAATAAATACCTACAAATTTGAAAATCAAAACTCTCATTTTCACGTTATTGCTAGAGAGCCTGAAAACATTCTGTCTTAATAGCATTTTATCAATTTCAAAACAGTATTTTTTGTTCTCAATTTTGTATTAAAATTCGCATAAGTTATATTCCCCAGTTAAGGGAGTGGTAGAACCCCGCCTTCTTACATCTCTGAGTGCGGGGTTCGATTCCAATCAGGCCGCATATTTATAACTCTATTGGATGGAGGGGGTGGGTTATATTTTTTGCAGTCAAGGGCACGTGTTACTTACCCACTACCCCTAAATGGGATTCATCACAGAAACTCTAGGTTTATTTTTATAACTTTAATTTATATCAAGGCTAACATATGGGTAATGAACAGCATTACGATAGGGACGCTTAGACAGCTTGGACGTAGGTATAAGTGAACCGTATTTATGCTATAAAAACCTCATTATTTATATAATAATAATAATCTCTCTATTATCGGGTAATAATCTTTCGCAAAAAACGATGCACGTTAAAGAAAAGAGAGATATCAACGAAATTCTCAACATTGGAGGTTATCGACCACGTACCCGCCCTGGTATAAGTAACAAATGGTTACTCCTTTAAGGCTCTCGCAAGGACTCTAATTTTTTTGAAAGAACGAATCTACATTTAAGTTTGAACGAAACTAGACCTCCAGTGTCCTTGCATACGGTGTTAAGAAGCAGTATGCAAGTGCTTACTAAGTTGTATTTGAAAACATTAAGTAATTAAAAACATAAACATAAAGGGCGGCTGCTCGCAAGTCTCGAAATTCTCAAGCAGGACCATATGTACACGTGGGATTCGGGAATGGGTACCGACGCCCCAGGAACCATTTATTGGATAACCAACCACCCTGCCATAGGCCACCTCCTAAGTGGATCACTACATTTGGTGACTTAATAGGGGGGCCCGGGTTCATGGGGTGTGGTTTGTCTAGGTCTTTTTGTTTATGTGGTTTGCCCGTCTACTGAGTTCCGAGCCGGATCTGCAGAGACCGGTTGAGGGAGACCTAACCTAGACCTCTCCAGCCGGACTCTCGAACCATCGCCTTGCACCGCAGCGGGAGGGATGAATTCAAACGTCCGTCACTCCTTGGTATACGAACCCTTAGATTCCTAATCACCCCTCATACCTTTTTCCTTCCCAGAACTTCCTCCCCTTCCTTCACTTAAAAAAACCCTCGAAAAAAAAGATGACGTATGCCCTGAGGTATATATTCCTCATATTTCTCAAGGCCTCCTGTATGGAGCTCATGTAAAAAAAAATCCTAACTACAGATAACAATTGCGATCAATCTGTCTTAAATAACACATTTCTATAACTTTAACTTCTGTCCATTTAAATGCTTCTATAAACAGACTTGCGCATAGATTCCTTAAAATTCTAGTTCCAGATAAGTTAAATTTAAACCTTAAACCAGACTTATGTTCCGAAAGTTCCAAAACCATTCTAATACTTCAGAAGACTCGTTCGATAAATCAAGCGTTCCAAGAGGTGAGTTGGTAACACTGACGCTGATCGAGTCAAAGTCCATACGGCGGCTCCATCTCATAAGATATCTGAAGAGATGCAAAGAGCCGCAAATTCCGACCCCTGTCCTAGTGCAATATAAGATATCCGATATGATAAAAGACACTGCGAGATTGTGCTAAACGACTAAATAAGGAACACAAAGTGAAACACGGCTCAATAACCCAAAAATTCACAATGCAAAGCTTTTATTCCTCGATTACTCCGAAATAGCGAAAAAAATCCATCACTCCTTGAACCATCAAATTTCACACTCTAAATTATAAAACGGGCATAAAAAATTGATCCAATTTCAAAATTGACATTTCCATTGGCGGCCTAATGCAATATTTTTTTGCGCTTCTATAAAAAAAGCTTAATCCATTGTCATCGGGTGCTTTAAACAGCCAAAAAATCTTCGTACTAACTTGTAAACCTAGCTTCCTAATAAAAAAACCCTTCCAGCACTATAAATCCATGAAAAAGGTTGTATTCAATGATGTTACCTCTTGTTTTGTTGTCTTTTTTACTTCGGGTGACGTTTGAAAAGGTCCTAGAAATTACTAGAGAATTTTTGGTGCCAGAGTGTCGCGATGCGGTTTTCGTTTTGGGTTCTAATGTCGGCAAATTCTTTTTGTTTTTTGGTCCCTTATTTCAGTCAGTTAGACCTCGATATTTCGGGACCTAACATCCGTTGATAATCCTGCGTTTTACATTGTTTAATATGGGATTATTTGCAGGAGACATTATACTGTTCGTACTGTGAGGTCTGACTTTTTGTTTTTGTTTTGATGTTATATCTTGTAATTTCACAGAATGTTTCGTTGTGGGTCTGATGCTTTAATCTACCGGACAAATTAAGAAATTTACGAAAAACGATTAATGGATTCTTAGTGGGTATATTTTTTTATATTTATTTTTATGTGAATTGAATACCCCACAAGAATCCCAACTGCTCCCCTCCAGAGGGGCTCCAGAGCCATTAAGATTATCGCATTCCCAATTGGGATTTGGTGTGAGGCTGAATGTAGTGGGGAGGGGAAGGAGATGGTAATGGATGGATTAAAGTAACAGATCTGGTCCCCAAACACGGCTAAAGCCATTTCAAGCAACGTTTTAATTCTGAATGGTGGACTTAGACCAGGGCGATACTGAGAGTATTTTCCACTCTGGAAAGTGTCACAAAAATACTTTATATTAAAAATGACGCAAATGTGAATGGTAGAAGAAGTCGGGGACGCCCTAGGAAGACATGGCACGATCAAGTGAATCGGATACTTGAGAAGGGCCATGTCAGAATAAGAGAAGAGCATGTAACAGACGATGTATAAATGTAAATGAGGCAAAGAGCGGTCCGTCCTCTCTGCCTACCCCTACGGAGAAACGGCGTGGTGTTTAGTTAGTTAGTCATTTTTAATTAATTACGGGTGAAATAACACAAATGAATCAAATAAAATTTACTTGCGCACGCCGGGTTCAAACTCACGACCCTCAGACCCCCTCGACCACGGCGACCTTCAAAATATATTTTGTATCCATAAAATACAAAATACATATAGAAAAGCCAAAACATTTTCGTTATTTAAAAACTTGTTAACGTCGAAATATATAGCTTTTAGGTCTAAAAAATCTGAAACGTTCGTGAATACACTTCAACCCCTATCCATGCCAAAAATTTCAAAGATCCTTACACTCTTTAGACGTTTACAAGCATCAAACACTTAGATAACTTCAAAATAATAATTTCTAAAGAATCAAGAATAAAGTCATCTACAGCGCAATATCAAAATCATCAATTACCGCAGGCCGCAAAAAAACCTTTGTATCAATTTGTAACCTAGAATTTATGATCAAGACACTTAGAAATCAGAAACCATAAAGTTTTTGGCACCTAGATTGCTTCCTAAAAGACATTTTTTATCAATTTAAGTCGAGATTAATCTTGATGTGAGGAAGACTTCCGTCCCGAAAGGAAATTGAAGCGTTATTCGCAGATCGATTAGGCGCGGACCACCGACCAAGTATCCTGTTTACAGTGGATATAAAATACACCCCAAAAGGGTGCATAATACATACGGTACCCTTTTCCTCGAAGAAATTTCTTCCTTTCTCTTGGGAAGCAAGTCATTATAATTAATCCGTGTCTCAAAGTTAGTAAATAAAATCGCAAAGCTGTTGTAAGCTAGTTTCAATAATCCGTTGTATATTTCGGTATAATGCTGTTTTATTAAAAAATAACGGTACTCTTTTTACTTTCTAAGTTTACAGCACCCTTAAGGTGATTTTTCACAAAAACGACGCTATACAAGTTATTCAAATATTATTATTATTATTTATGAAAAAGGTGTATTTTATTTTGTGCTAGCGAGTTCCCGGCGTGCATTGCTATGTCACTTAATAAAGAAATTGTTTCTCCCTGCGTGCCCTTTCCCATTCGTCCCGTTCCCCTTCTGCCTCCACTTCCTCTACCGCGTCCCCTTCCCCTCACGCATTCCCACTCCGCCTTCTCCGCCTTCCCTCTCCCCACTCCCCTCTCCCGCTTCCCTGAGTTCCCCTCCCCCCTCCCACGTTCCGTACATTTAGTCCCGGTACATTCAGTTTCCAAGCAGCTCGCGTGCCACCTATTGAAATTTTTGATACAAATTTCATAATGCCAGAGCTCACCAGATAGAAACCATAGCGGGCATGCACACATCAAATCCCCAAAGTTTCATCGTAATCGGATGAATGGTTAGGAACGCAAAATTTCATGATGCCAGAACTCACTATTATGCATAGAAACCATCGCGGGCATGCGCACATCAAATCCTCAAAGTTTCATCGCAATCGGATGAGTGGTTTAGCAATGCATAGGCAACTCATATATCCCCAAGCAAGCAAATCTTGACATATTATATCGAAGATGTTACATATTATCTCTTCCTGATTCTAGTTAGAAGGTCACTTTTCATGCCGCATTCGAAGTACTTGTGTACACTCCAAATAAGATTACAAACATAGACAATAGACATTCAATGTCTATGATTACAAGTAAATAATCACTCCTCGTTGTACAAACTTGTTGTAAACATATTTTACTTAAGTATACGGCAGGGGATCTTTAAGACCGGAGTCCCTTTTTGTACAAATTTAGATTTGAGGCCAAAATACTTGATCAAACTAAATAATTATTTTTTAATCAAAAGGTATAGCAAATCTAATACGAATCGCTACTTTATTTATTTGTTAATTATTAAAGAATTAAAATTTTTCTTTATTTTGTTGGCAACTTTGACATTTTTAATGGTAATTAATTATTATAAAAAAAATCATGTTGCCCGCGGCAATAATGAAATATAAAACATAGTTAAAGAAGCGTTTTTTGGGTCAAAATTTTAAATTTATAAACGACAAATTTGTCACATAAATTTATCGTTTGTAATTTAAAATGAGGCCCACTAAAATGGTTTTTTAATAAAACATGTTTCATTTTATTTTATTTTTAATTATATTTTACACATTTCCTCCAAAATCCTGTAAAATCAATTTCTTCAATGACCCATATTTTTTAAATTTAAAACAAATAAATGAAGTAGTACATATCTGTACTAGATAATTGCTACACCTTCTGGTGAATAAAATAATTATTGAGTTTACTTGAGTATTTTGGCCTAAAATCCAAATTTAAGTTTTGTATGAAAAAGGCCTCACTGCCGTTCTTCTTGAGCATCTGCATATTATGAATCGTGTAAATTAAATCTAGACATATCAAATTTACCGTATTACGATACTGGTTTTTAAAGGTTTTTGAGACTTTGTATATTTACGATATTTCGGCCAAGGTGACGTCCAAATTAACACTTTTACGTTCGTACCTATTCTAAACTCCTAAAGTTTGCATATACAGAATCAAAAGCGTCGATGACACGTGGCGAGTTTACAAGCTACTATCTACTAAGTTTAAAAGCGGGTAAATCGGCGAGTGAGATTGTCATGATGACACACAAAACTGTCCACTCGCTCAGAAGCGTAGAAAACTGAGGCCGCTGCTAGCGTCAGAAACAAGAATAACGACGCCTGTCTGAACTAATTCTTCAGATGTTTGACAGTCGAAATCAGCTGTTTATCGGAAGCCATGTTGGAAAAATAAATAAATCAATCATGAGCAAGCGAGTAAACTCGCCACGTGTCATCGACGCTTAAGAAAGAGGTTCCTTACGTGAAGACCTTCAAAATATTTTGACTGAAATTTGATAAATTTTTCTGGTCAATTTTCTTATTATCTAATTGAATTTATTTCCTAAATACAGACGCAGCGCGCGGTCAATAAATCAAATGGTCCTTAGTCTTCATCAAATTAACAGTTATTTTTTTCAATTTAATTTTGTGCTAATGCGTCCTCTAATGTGCCAAAATTACCAGAAAGTGTGCCCGGGTCCAGTAATAACACACGCCAGGCTTTTAAGGGCCAAATCTGTAGGATTTTGGACCTTGCCTATTAATCTGATAGCTCCCAATGACTGTCATTTGCTAATAATTGAATTAATATTACACGCTTCGGTTCTGGTCACATCCGACTACCGAAGTTTGTTACTTTGTTGCGAGATTTTTAATGATTTGACGTGTCGGCAGAATGTCCACAACCTGATATATGTACCTACCGAAGGTCAAGTTTGCTTCTAACATACGTTTCAGCCAACCATTTATATAATTTGATATTATTTGAGAATGTGGAACCATAAGTTTGTAATAATAATTCTTTTGAAAAAACTCATCCTACTTGGTATACATGGCGACCTGTTAAGATGGATAAAATCTTACATTAGTAACCGCAATCAGGTAATATTAATCAACGACGTCTTCTCAAAATCTATAGAGGTAATATCTGGTGTTCCGCAAGGTTCCCACCTAGGCCCGCTCTTGTTCAACATTAATAAGTAAATAAGCAAAACTTCAGGAGGAGCAATTTACAAGAGATGGTACCTAATATTTTTTATTGATATTTCTTTTTGGATTTATGTTACAATTATATGTAGGTATGTAGGTATTACGAAATCATTAAAAATTGCTGTTTTTATATAGCACGGGCTCCGGCATTTCAGGATACCCATTAGTTGATCTCACGAAAGTTGGCCCCCCGAAATGATAATCATTTATAAATTTTTGAGCATTTTTCACCAATTTCAAACCTAAAATGGACTTCAAAAATACCTTTAATAATAAGTTGATACTGATATCAAACGAATATACTTCCAGTGTCAATTTTGGGTACATCTGCTGGAGCGATTATGGTCGAAAAATGGACCATTTTTATTTTTCTGCGATTGACAGCGGTCCAAAATTGTACCACATTTTTTCTACCATTCGTAAAACATTTATTGTAATTATTTAAAACATTTCCATGACCAGCCATTTATGCTTTATCTTTAATGATCATAGATGTCGCAAATCCGAACATTGTAGACTATTTTAGAACGATGTTAAAAACAATTTTTATATATATTTTTTTCCCGCTGTCTGCGGTTAAAATTAAGTCCTTTTCCATAGATATGCGCCTTTCATTATCAATTATACCACAGACAATATACAGAAATCGAAAATATTCTATTTTATTTTTATTTTTTTTTTATTAATAAAATTCCTTTATTATTTATTTACAGTTTTTTTACATTTTTAAATTAAGTCCCGTTAAACTGATTGATATCAGTTTGTCAACGGGTTCTTTTGACAATTACTTTTTTTTTAAATTGAGACAGGTCTTCGACCAAGTCGAAGAGACAGGTACATAAAATATACAGGTACATGAAAAAAAAATGTTAATAAAATTTATAAGAAATACAGAACAGAGAAAATGAAAGAAATAAAAGAAAAGACAAGAGAAAATAATAATGGAAAAAACATTAAAACTGACTCGAATAAGTACCCGTCACGGCAGTTTCAAAGTAAAAACACGCAGGATTCGCGTGGTTATAAACTTTACGATTTTTTAAATATTTTTTTATAAATCCTACAAATATGAGATTAACGGTAAAATACGGTTTAATTCATTGGCTATACAACATGCATGTAGCACTATAATAAGTTTTAAGTCTCTATGTTAAAATTCGAAGGAATGATTTTTTAATGTTGGCGAAAAATTAAAAAAATGGTCTTCTGGCAAAATTATTTCTTTCGCGTGATCGCTATATAGATCGCTGGTATATATAGCATATAGACAAGTAGTTTTATCCTTGATACATTTGAATGAAAATATGTTATAGGTATAATTTTATTATCCGGCGGTACATCCACTTTACATACGTCCCCGAAGGAGTAGTTATGTTTTTTTAAAGTAGGCATATCGTATTTTTCCTAAACCGACTGTGTATTGTATGTAAGTATGCCGGGGGGCCAACTGACGGGGATCAACTCTCACGGAACCGACAATTCACGCTGAACTAGGCATGAAGCGAGAAACAAAAGTTGTCTTCGAAAATTTTCAAAATTTCCAATGCGTGATGTGTAAAGTTTTATGTTTAACGACGGGTTGTTTCAAAGAATTAGAAGGATTCATAAAATATTTTAATTGAATTTTCTTGTCCTGTGTAAGTTCTATTCAAGTTCTGTTATAATCAGTTCAGTTCTGTAGTAATCATAGAACTCGAATAGAACTAGCACAGAACGTGAAAATTAACTTGAAACAACCTGTCCTAAGTAATTTATAATTAAAAGTTAAAGAAAAGATTCTTATGAAATATTTCTGCAAAAGAATACCTGCATTATTCTATTTTATTTATTTGGGCTGAAATCGGCAGGACGTCAGAAAATAGTAATTTATTTCAATTTAAACTGTCTTTTACAGTTGGCAAATTGATTTTTGATTTTACCGCAAAACATCCTCCTCGTCTCCGTGACAAGGGATGAAGGGATGATTTGCGAATCCACCCTTATAACCGCAAGAGCTAATAGCGTCACATTTTTGGGTAGTTTCTTTACCCGCAACCACAAACCACATACATTTCTTACTAAGACCATACAGCATAATAATTTGGTAGAAATTAATTATGTATTTTTTCTTTATGTGGATACCGCAAAGCCAGTGAGACTACGGCCACCCCCCTTGGGGTATGTTTTGAGGCTTAAGGCTCTGCAACCGGGTCCGAAAACAAGAAGATGGAGAGATACGAAATTACGAATGTTAGAGGAGAGAGCTAACATTTACAGCGACAAAATTGAAAAGATGCGAAAATTGCAAAAATGTTTAATAAAACACGACTCGTTTAAAATAGAGCAAAAATCTTGCGGGCATTATCTTAAACAGCATTTAAAGAAACACTGTGAATTTTTTCACATATATAACTTGTAAAATAACTGAAACAAACGTGTTAATAATAATTTTTCGAGCATACTTTGCGATTTTTTTCTATCGAGGGAATTTTATATAATTTGCGTTTCGGCGCGGGCAAAGTCTAGATATTATCTTCAAGAATAACATATATTTTTTTAAGAGCTTTAAAACTTACCGTGTTTAAGGGAAATATGTAATAAATCGGTAAAAATCCGGGTTGCGGGCCCTTAAGTGGGGTTGAGAAGGGGACGAGCAAGAGGAAGGTGGGGAAGTACCTGGCTATTCAGATCTGGTCACAAACACGGCTAAAGCCATTTCAAGCAACGTTTCAATTCTGAAAGGTGTTCTTACACCAGGGCGATACTGAGAGTTTCGTATTTTATATTATCGTATATCATATATTATTTTTAATGATTATATTGTGTTATAAGTTATAACACATATCAATAAAATAAAATTTACTTGAGCACGCCGGGATTTAAACCCACGACCTTCGGATTGCTGGTCGAGAGCCTTACCCCTAGACCTAAGGTAGGGTCTCTATAATCTTTGTAATGTCGTTTTGGGTACATTTGGATACAAACTGTACCTGTTTAGCCTACCTGTTCCTGAACCTATAGAACTGCTCACAAAATATTGGAATACCTAATATGATTTGAAATTTTTGGTGACTAATTTTTGAGTTATTCGCGCTTCTTCCTTACTTCTCCATCATCAGACCAGATGTATTCGTGATGGACACCGTAACGCTGTCCGAAACGTTGGCTTAAGAAGGGGGTAGTGCAACACGGCTTTAACCTTAAAATTAATCACAATAAATGGAATACCTATTGAAGTTATGGTAACCATCCATGCATCGTTTTCGAAGGTTTGTTTGCCAGAAGCGGCAAAATATCTTGAACGGTTATCTCTGCTGTCACGAAATTTACAAAGTTTTAGCAGTTTGAAATTTCTCGGTGATCTTAATTATTTGAAGCTACCATTGTCATTTTTTCTTAAGGAACTACTAGAATTAACTAAATACTATTTTACTGCAAAAAATAAAACAATACGCTGTATTTGTAAAATGAAAAATTTATTTAGATTATATTAGAGTGATTTTTTAAATATTATCTCCACAGAAGAGGCACTGAGAAAAATAATTCTTTCGAAGCCTATGCTATCTTTGGGAATGCTGTGCTTAGGGTCTTTTTAAGAAAATGAAGGAGAGAAAGTTCTGGGGATGACGGGTGGGTAGGAGACTGGAGTCAGTGTGTTCAGGAGTGACGGACGTAAACATTCGTTCCTCTTACTGCGGTGCAAGGTGATGGGTCGATAGAGTTCGGCTGGAGAGGTCCAAAGGCCTCCTTCAATCAGTCTCTCTCGATCCTGCCCACCGCTCGTTAGGTTGGTAAAAGCTTCCGCTACTAAGATCTAGGCAAACCTCACCGCATGAACCCGGGCATCCCTGCTAAGTCACCAAACGAAGTGATGTTCGAATAATCATTTGAACTGAAATCTCTTTTGCAATTGTAGCATTATTTATCAGAAAACCACGGCCGGGAAAATTGACGGCCGGCGTAATCCAGCGGTAAGGCTCTTGACTCGCACACATAAGGTCGCGGGATCGAATCCCGGCGTGGCAAATAAATTTTATTTGATTAATTTGTGTTATTTCACAATATATTAATTTTAAATAATATAAAGTATATTTGCGGCACGTTTCAGAGTGGAAGATACTCTCAGTATCGCCCTGGTGTAAGATCACCATTCAGAATTGAAACGTTGCTTGAAATGGCATTAGCCGTTTTGGCGACCAGATCTGAATAGCCAGGTACTTCCCCACCTTCCTCTTCCCCATCTCCTTCCCCTCCCCACTACCTTCAGTCTCACAACATACCCCAATTGGGGATGCCATAGTCCCACTGGCTTCAGACGGGAGCAGTTGGGACTCTTGTGCGGTATACATATAAAAAAAAAAAAACAGAAAACCACTCTGTTGTCACTTTGCAAAACTATTCTCAAGTGTCACTTTTGTAAATATTATGAAGGCTTCAAGAATAATATAATAATAAAGGAAACGGAAGGATATCATACAAATTCCATGAAAAGCATATTAGTTCACAATGCGGAACTCACGCTTGGTTGGTGTGACAGAGAGAAGGGTTGGGTGGAGGGGGACGGGGCTAAAGGTAGGAAGGACGAAGCTTTTGAGGTTTTGCGGATTTCCAGGACAATGGACAATGTCACTAAAGTCCTGTCAACCCGAATACTACCATGTTATTGGTTATTATATTCCTCATGTAAACATTGTGTATTGTGTTGGTTGCTCGTGAAGTTTTTGATCTATTGTTGAAATTGTAAGATTTACTAACCACTAATTCAATGCATCAACTACCTCACGATTCTTCACATTTAAAACCACCATCATGGTATTTTTTTATTATACTGTCACTGAAAAAAAATGCTACTCGTCAACTTTTGGTGCTTATACCTTAGGTCCTTTGTTGTATTTTTGGAAGACAGGAGAAAAATATTTCAGTTTTTATTTATTTTTTATTTTAAATTATTTGCAGATATTTAAGAAGGTTCTGCTAAACCAAACATATAGCTAACTAACTAACTAACTAACCATCACGCCGTTTCCCCGCAGGGGTAGGCAGAGAGGACGGACCGCCAAACAACTCGGTCTTGACACACACTCTTTGCCTCACTCACATTCATACATCGTCTCATACATTCTCTTCTATTATTCTGACTTTTGACATGACCCGACTCAAGTATCTGATTCACTTGATCGTGCCATGTCTTCCTCGGGCGTCCCCGACTTCTTCTACCATTCACATTCGCGTCGTATATTCTTCTTACACTACTTCCTTCGTTCATTCGCTCTACATGCCCAAACCATCTGAGGGTCCCTTTCTTAATCTTACTCATTATGCTTACATCAGCCTTATATTCTTTGCGGATATCCACATTTCTCACACGATCATACATTGTTTTACCACACATACGTCTCAGGGATCTCATTTCAACAGCATTCAGTTTACTTTCATCCTTCCTCTGCCAGTTCCATGCCTCACTGCCATACATCAGGGTAGGTACCAGGACTCCATTGTGGACTGCTAGTTTCGCTTTTTTTGACAGTTTTTTATTAGCGCCAACGGCATTCAGTCCACCATTAATGGAGTTACCGGCATTCACCCTTCTTTCAATATCTCTTTCAGCCTTCCCATCTCTCGTAAACATACTACCCAGATACACAAACTCATCCACCTGCTCCAAGTATTCATCATTTTCACTGTTTTCGTACTCTCCCTTTCAAACACCATGACTTTAGACTTACTTACATTCATCATTAGCTCATTCTTCATACATACTTCGTTCATCCTAGATACGAGAGACTGTAGATCTTCCATAGTGTTAGAAATCAGCACCGCATCATCAGCATACAACAGGCAACATACTTTCAGATTACTCAATTTCGCGCCCAATCCAACCTCTTTCAATTCTTGCATACAATTATCCATGTATAGATTGAATAACCATGGTGACATTACGCAGCCTTGCTTGACACCTTTTGTGATGTCAAACCACCCCGTAAAACCACCGTTCACCCTAACACACGCAACGCTTCCTTCGTACAGAGACGCAATTGCCTGTATGAGATTTGTATTCCTTGTAAGCTAAATTATTATTTATATAATTTTATTGGAATAACAGTTTAAAGGTTATACCCATCAATGTATATATCATTGAAGAAAAAATAATACTAATAAATCAACGAAACATGAAAAAAAGACACAGCATCATAAAAAAGGTAACTCTTGTTTACCGGGACGCAGCGCCTTTACCAACTCGGACATTGGGGCCTAGATGTATATACAGGGTGTAACAGGACGTACCCGAGGGATTTTAACCAGCGATTCCTGAGCATATTTGGAGTAAAAAATGTAAATGAAATTTTTGTCTCCGGTGACTTTTTTGATGACATTTTTTTTAATAATTTTTTTTTTCCTTCAAATTCAATAAAAAAAAAAATCTTCCGCTTGTTATTATTGTTCACTTAGCCGAGCAACCGACCAACCCCTCACTCCGCCTCCAACTGTCCAACACCTACCATTTTTTAATGTTTTTGTAGAAAAAATAAATAAAAAAAACATCAAAAATATCACCGGAGACCAAAATTTCATTAACATTTTTTACTCCAAATAATGTCAAGAATCGATGGTTAAAATCCCTCGGGTACGTCCTGTTACACCCTGTATATTGTTAATTCATATCTCAGAAGTGATTCTGCCAATGACTAAAATAATATGCTCCCAAATTATCTTCAGAGTAATATTATGTTTCAAGAAAATGTTCACAATTATCCTACGAGAAAACGCTTTAGGCTTTAGGCTTCACAAAACTAAACTTTCGTGCACACAAAATAGCGCGTTTTATAAAGGGCAAAAACTTTATAACAGCCTGCTGAATGCCGTAAAGGAAGCCTCAAGTCTTAGCACTTTTCGTAAGATGCGTGCATTATACGTAAAGAATGTTTTTGATTTGTAACAATCTTACCAATATTATTTTAGTCACATAGTTATATGTTTTTCTTAAAATGTTTTTTTTTTATGTAAGTAGTAATCTTTTTTTTTCCTCTTATTTGTAAAAATGTAACTGTATGTCTAAATTGTATTTGTGTATATTTTCTTACTAGATGTATGAAAAAATTTTGCATACATCTAAATAAATATTCAAAAACAAAAAACAAAACAAAACAAATACATTATTTCAGAGTTTCAATTTGTATAAACATTTTTTAAGCATAAATTCTGGATCTTGATGATGACTTTTATTTTATAATTTAAAACACAGCTAAATAAAGAAGCACATTTCATACTCCTTTTGATTTAAAAAATAAATAATATACCTACAGATGTAGATGAACAGTAGGTGAATGAACCAGTACAGAGACATTTATTGAAGATTTTCCTACCCTCATAAATGGCGTAAAATTTAGATTGCAAACGCTTGTAAAAAAACAAACAAAACTCACGCAAGGCACCAAAATTCCATCCGCGCTCTTGGAACAACGTGGTTCCACCAGCCTATTGTGTACAACTGAGATATTGAGATAATTAATAATAATAAACAAGAAAACTATCAAAATTGTCTATTATGCATTAATTCAGTCTTTATTACAGTACGGCATTATTGGGTGGGGAGGGGCCTTTAAGGCTTCCTTACAGCCCATAATTATAATTCAAAGAATAATTATAAAAACCCTTCTTAGGAAACCATACGACTACCCTACTATACAGATATTTCGGGAATTTAATGTACCATCTATTACAGAATTGTATAAGAGAAACGCCTTATGCCAAATTTATAAAGAATATTTTATTCATAAAGTTCACCCCTCAGATAGCATAAGCAATAGATTTAAAACTAATGGTTTAATAGCCATCCCTATGCTTAGAACGACCACGGCTCAGCACCACTATTTGTATTTAGGTGTAAGATGGTACAATATATTATTATCCAATAACAAAATTAATATAACAGATACACTGAAATATGAATTATTCAAAAAACAAATTAAGTCCCTTAAATTGGATAATGACATATTGTACCCTTAATGTTTACCCTTTATGTAATTAATTAATTTACCCTTACTTAAACAGCAATATTTAATATTAAAAAAATTGTATTGATATTGTCTAAATTGTCTGAATTGTGTACCTACCTAAGATATTTATTTCATTAGTTCTTTGAAAATTGTTTACATAATGAACATTATTATAATTTTTTTTTGCATGTAAAATACTCCTCCCATAAACATGAACTCCTAGAGCTCAACTTATGGAGTAGTAGAATAAAACATGAATTATTTTGTAATCTCACATATATTATCATTGTAATGTATAAACAAAAATCTTGAAATAAATAAATAAATAAAATTGCAATAAATTTTGAAGGTTATACCCATAGAATTAATATCTATACTCTTAGGTTATACCCATCGACCTAATACTGTGAAAAATAAGATAATAATTGCGAAAGAAGATATAATGGAAAGGAAAAAGAATAAGTTTTTTGGAGGAGAAAGGTATGAACCTGGGGTCAGTGTGTCCAGGATTGACGGATGTATGGGAATCGAGCCCAGGATCATTGTTTTATCGAGACACTACCAAGCTTACAAATAAATTTTAACCGGATTTATGAACCGAAATGTTCTTGACTGAATGTTACAAATAAAGTCTAATCGGATTTACTTGTAACCCAGACAGTGTCATTACATTTGTAAATAACATTTCATTGTATAGGTAAAAATGTTAAGGTAAAGTCATTGTGTACTATTTTACGTCCACCAAAAGTAGATGTCCTGAGAAGTAAAAATGGTGAAAGTTTGTCTTACGGTATGAAAGAGGCATTTTATTTTTATTTCATTTTATTTTATTGTAAGAAACAAACAGCTTATATACGTATAATATACCGATAAATATACACGTGAACTGCAGTGAAGCCAGAAGAGTTTCTTATGCTAATTTTGTTTGGAGATGGAGTTTTAATTTACCTTAAACTCAATTTTAGGCTTATGAAGGGAAGAGGAAGGGGAGAGGAGGGGGGGGGGAGGGAGAATATAGGATAAGGATATGAGATGCTCTCGATACCTTCCACATATCAATCCAATATCGCACGCGTTACTTCTATTCGACACTTCTGAAAGGTTTAAATTAAAAATGTCTACGCTGTGAAACAATTCGTTGTATTTCGCACATATTCGAGGAATCGGGGAATTTTTTCTAAGGTTTGTTCTACAAGTTGGCAAATGAAGTAAATTTGACTGTGGGGTTAATCTTAAGTCTTAATCTTTAAGTCCATGGATTGCATGAAAATACTCTACATTTCATTAGTTAGATGTGAAGTAGAATATAATTCACCTATTTGGTCGCCTTTCTATAAAGTACACTCTAACAAAATAGAACGTGTTCAACACAAATTTCTTAGGTACTTAAATTTCAAACTCAAAATTCCAATAGAAAACATTAATTATTTAAGTTTAATGAATCGACTAAATTTAATTACGCTGTCTGACAGAAGAATTATTTCAGACCTAATTTTATTGTACAGAGTTATGAACAACCTAATTGACAGCCCTGCCATCGTTTCTAGTATTAAACTCCATGTATCGACAAGGAATACTAGACAAAATATAACATTCTTTTTCTCATACACAACCAACTATCAATCACACTCACTTACCAATAGGATGCATGATTTAGGCAACAAGTTTGGTGGTATTGTAGATGTATTCACTGATTCCCTTTACATTCTAAAATGCAATTTAAACCAACACTTTGTGGAATCCTACAAATTATTGTAACGTGGGTATAATATATTTAACGATTTCATGTGTTATTGTAATGTTTTATATTATATTTTGTTCTATGTTATTGTTAAATATTACATTGTTTAAAATATTTCACAGTTTTAAGCAAGAATATACAAGTGGTTTTTTCTTTAAAAACTACTTGTATATTCTTAAAAGTTTTTTCACTTTTATAACGTTTGATATAAATGTATGTATTCTATGTATGTGTAATCCTCGATATCTTAAATATTATTGTATAATCTATGTAAAAGCCCCTACCGGCATATAAGAACAATAAATAAATAAATAAATAATCTTGAAGGAATATGGATTTTTATTAAACTGGTAAGCTCTGGCGAGTCCAGGCTATTGTTTAGAATTTTAAATAATAAAATTAGATAAAAAATTAATCGTCGTGTATGAAGGGAGTTGAAGTGATGAAATTTAATAGAATCGGTGCAATTTAGAAAGTGTAAGTTAAGTTTATAATATAGGCGTTTAAATTTTTTTTTGATTCTTGTATGAGTGTATGACATGCGTGTATGAGTGAGACAGCATGAGTAACGTATAAAAGGCTGAGATTGTTGTCTATTCGTTCTCTTTGCTTATAGGCTTCCTAGAAGAACCACATTGTACAAATCTCGGAATAAACGTAACTAGTAACTAACTAACTAAAAAAAAAACTAACTAACTAACTAACTAACTAACGTAACTAACCACGACTTATTATTGTCAATCACCCTGTATTGAGATCATCATCAGAGGAATCTGGATCCATCAAAGATCAAGGTAAGTGTGGTAAAATCATGTGTATTATCGAATTAAAAATCAGGAGAACACACGTCCAGCAATATGATCCATCATACAATACATGTAAAAACATTAAATTTAGTTGTAGGAGAGCACCTAATTTTCGTAAAAAATATCAGATGGAACGTTGTTGTTCCAAAAGCAACATACTTTCGTACACTTTTGATCATCTGCCCAAAATTTAGGATGCACCTTTCGATGTGACATTTCGTTGGCTTCCACGGCGCGAGGAGCTAATTGCCCATGAAGGGATTGTGCGGTGGGTGGCGGGTGGAGGGTGGTAGGTGGGTGGTGTCGGGTTGCTTGAGGAGGTCTGTGGCCGAATAGTTTAAAGGTGTTTGTTGCGGCAGCACCCGGCTACCGTTTTTTATCTGTCTACATTTGTCAAGTAAAAAAATATTTAGTCTTGATTTACCATCTTGAGTTTTTTTAAAGTGCGGTTTAAATTTGGCACGTTTTGGAATGTTTTCATTTTTGGTGTTTTCAGTATTTCAGACTGTTAATAATTAATAAGGCAACTTAATATTGTAGGTATAATGGTTATGATGTTTTAAGAATTTAATTTAAGCGTCATATTAACTCTAAACATCGGAGCCTTCTATAAGAGCCTTTTTTGAGTGAACAAGAGTCCCAGACGTGAAGATGAGGAAATCATGACAAATATGAAGTAACTAAAACAAACTCGATAAATAATCATACTGTTAAAAATTTAAGGATGGGGAAACCGACAAAGTCAACAAACATGTACACGAGGTCTAAAAACAAACATGAAGACGAGGAAATCATAAAGTAACTCAAACTAACTCCATAACCTACAGTAAAAAATCACAAAGATAGGAAAATGACAAACAAAGTCAACTGACATGAATATGAGATCTACAAACAAACATGAAGATAAGAACATCATAAAAATGATGAAATACTTAACTCAAAGTAACTCCATAGCCTACAGTATAAAATCACGAAGATAGGGAAAATGACAAACAAAGTCAACTAACATGAATATGAGATCTACAAACAAACATGAAGATAAGAACATCATAAAAATGATGAAATACTTCTCAAATTAACTCCATAGCCTACAGTAAAAAAAAACATTAATTTGGGGGAAACGACAAAGTAAACTTTTTTTTTATAGTTATACATCACAAGAGTCTCAGCTGCTCCCGTCTGGAGCCAATGAGACTATGGCATCCCCATTTGGGGTTATGTTGTAAGGCTGAAGGTAGTGGGGAGGGGAAGGATATAGGGAAGAGGAAGGTGGGGAAGTACCTGGCTATTCAGATCTGGCCACCAAATTGGCTGACTGGCCACCAAATTGGCCACCAAACTGGCCACCAAATTCAAATCTGGCACCAAACCAATTTGGGAGGCGGGAATGGGTACCGCCGCCCCGGGAACCTTTATTGGATAACCAACACCTCTGCCATAGGTCACCCCAAGTGGTTCGCTACGTTTGGTGATTTAGCAGGGGTGCCCGGGTTCATGGGGTGAGGTTTGTCTAGGTCTTGGAGGCGGATGACCGGGACATACTGAACCCCAGATTCCTACCCACCCCTTAAACCCTTTTCCTTCCCAGAACTCTCCTCTCCTTCCCTTTTCCTTAAAAAAAACCCTCCACACAGCATCCTCAAAGATGACATAGGCCCTGAGGGAAATTATTTTCCTAAGGGCCTCCTGTGTGGAGCTCATGTAAAAAAAAAAAAAAAAACATAATACATTATTTGATCATTGAAGACAATATTAGCAACTCTCTAATGAAATTTTGAAACAGAAAAATCAGTAAAGATTCAGTCGCATCTAGGAATTGAACCCAGGACCTTAGCCTTGCCAGGGTTCTGCTCTAACCACTGAGCTAATTTAACCCTATCCCCTTCGGTCATATTTAACTACGTCATAAGCCTCGATGACACAGGGCGAGTTTACAATCTTTATCTACTAAGTTTAAAAGCGGATAAATCGGCGAGTGAGATTGTCATGATGAGATACAAAACTGTCCACTTGCTTAGTAGCGTAGGAAACTGAGGTCGCTGCTAGCGCCAGTAACAAAAATAACGACGCCTGCGTGAACTAATTCTGTGATGTTTGACAGTCGAAATCAGCTGTTAATTAGCAGACATCTTGAAAAATATAAATAAACCAATCACGAGCAAGCGTGTAGCGAGTAAAGTTGACGAAAAAAAAAAAAAAAACACGGCTAATGCCATTTCAAGCAACGTTTCAATTCTGAATGGTGGTCTTACGACAGGGTAATAATGAGCGTGTCTTCCACTCTGGAACGTGCCGCAAATATACTACCTATATATTATTTTTAATTAATTAGTCGTGAAATAACATAAATTAATCAAATTGAATGGAGTCAAGAGCCTTACCGTTGGACAACGCCGGCCGTCAGACTAATATGAATATGAGGATATCATAAAAAATAATAAAATACTTAAAATTAACTCAATAACTTAACGTGACCCACTTTTTGCAATTTTAACTCCCCCCCTCCCCGCTCACTGACCACCTGTAGTATTTTCCAAGACCCCCCCCTTACAGTTTTCACGTAGTAAATTATAAATATGGTTTTGAATCGTTTCTCGCTAACAAAAGGTTAAAAAAAATTATTTGGCTTATATTTGTCTTTATTAATACGGCGCTTGCTGCGTGACGGCAAGAGTGCATGCATACCTATAATTACAAGTGGAAAAAATATTAAAAAGTCAGTGGAAAAAATATAAAAAGATTTCTGGAATGACTACGTGATAAAAACCTAAGCCCCCCCCCCATTGTGACCAAGCGTGGTATTTTGAGGATAAGATTAAACAGGTCGCGTAGCATGGGTACGTTCCCTTACAATCCGGTCGGAACAAGTATCACTAGTGAGGAAGACTATAAATAAACTACTACGCTATAGATTATTAATTAATATGGAATACATCTCTGTAAAATTATTTAATTTACTCCCTCTTGCAATGAAAACCATAAAAAAATAACAGCCTTCAAAAGAAGCATAAAAATATGGATTATGGACTTGGGAAGGAAGAAAATAGATTCAATTTTGCAACCTAACAAAGAATAATGCTTGTTTTGTACTTTCTTTTAGATCTAACTTCACAATTTTCCTTGGTAATATTCTAAAATAGGTATTTACTTATAATTCAAATAATAAAACTTGTACAATGTGTCCTTAGAACGTGGTATCCCAGTAAGGACACATTTTCTCTAACAAACTGTAAAATAAGTAAATATATTAATTAAAAATATATATAAGAAGCCGGTGGGACTATGGTATCACCAATTGGGGTATGTTGTAAAGCTGACTGGAATGAAGAAAGGGGAGGAGGAAGGTATTGAATCTCCTAGCTATTCAGATCTGGTAACTATATTAAGCCTTTTCAAACGAGGCAACATTTCGATTCTGAATGGTGGTCTTCCACCAGGGAAAGTATTTTTAATTCAGGAAGGTATACAAATACTATATATTCAATAAAATTGTGTGCTCACGCCGCCGGCAGTCGAACTAGCGATCTCCGCGAAGGCCCGATCTTCTCACAAAAATATCTGATGAAGGGGTATAAAAAATTCGACCTATTAAATTGTCAAATACTGTTTCCTAGACTTACGAATAAATATTTTATAAAGATAAGTATAAGTATATTTCCATCAATATATTAACTTCTCTAATTATTGCTCTCTTAGTACAATCATAAACACAACTAATATATATGTTAAATATCTTATCTTACAGATAAACCATTTTGAAACATACACAATTACCGCCATCCTTATTCCAACCTCAAGTCTTCTAATATCTTTTGTGATACAAGTATATAATCTAACTATCAATATTTTCCTAACAAATTTTTATACGAGTCATAGCAATAATATGTGTACTCAATATACTTTCTTATATTCCTTATTAGATTCCTCTGGTTCTATCAATGTGTTATTTCATATTGTATTGTCCAATATTCCTGCTTACATTGTAAACAGGAATCAATTATACCACACACATACATCAATTATACTATCTACTAGCAACAACATTTACAGGAATATTTTCATTGTAACACTTGACATATATATCACAATACTAATAAAACTTGGAAAAAATATACTACAAATTCTCAAGTTCGGTTTTTACCATAATATTTTAATGATTGTTTTTGTTTTAAAATATTTATTGCATTCAGTTCGCTCCAGTATAAGTACTTACCTAGTTCTCGCCTATTTATCACACTCGCATACTCTCTTTATATTTACTTATGTTACATAAGAAATGAATGATATTAATTTATATATTTTTTATAATTTTACATTATGTTTACACTTACTAGACGTCATTTCAAAATAACTGTCCTCCGTTGGTCACCATGAAACAGGCAGCTGCCTAGTATGGTGACCTAATGTATCTTCTCAAGTAACTGTATTAATTATGTAACATGTACTTATAAATAAATAAATAAAAGTGAAATTGATAAATCGAACACTGGGTCAGATTTCTGCAAAATTCTACAAGGTAGCACATTTCACTTCTCATTCCATCAACTCTTTCGGGGCACCTCCTAAAAAAGCTCAAACACATACAGTATTTAAGAATAAATATCTTTGATTTGGATGGCGCATTTTGGTTTTTGGAACTTACTAGCGGTAGTTTTGGTATGACTGTGGATACGTCTGGGAAGTGTCGAGTTATCTCCCACCCAAGATGAAGTAGGTCAGTAATACAATCATCGATTTCTTGAGTTTTGGCCCATCAGTTCACTGATCTGGAAATTTCTTAAAAATGCTTCACGATGTCAAAATTCTTAAGAATATAATTTTTATTATTTTTTTCAACAAACATTCCGGGTTTACGAATAACCTATCAATAATTTGAAAATCTCTTACTGCAACAAAAATAAACGGAAAATGGTGCTTGTGTCGTAATGGAGGACTTAGCCAACCGATGGATTGAATTCACGACACCTAGGCGGAACTAGAAGCGATGCCAACTCAGCTACAGACCGGTCAATAAAATCAAAACTAAATATGATTTTACGAGTATATTTGAGTTCGTACATTTTTGTTCTTCTGTCGGTTAAAAATTGAAATAGTCGAATTAAACAAAAAACCGTCATTAAAGCAATGTTAAAATTCTCGACCACGAATTCAAATCCCGGTAAGCAAATAAATGGTGTCGATGATTTTTTTACATTAATTTAATATTATTATTTGCGGCACTTTCCAGAGTGGTGGAAAATCGTAATGGTGAAGACCATATTTTATATTAAAAATTCGTTTGAAATGGCTTTAACTGTGTTTGTTGACCACATTTGAATAGTACCCTACCCTCCTCTTCCCCATCTTTGCCTTCTCCAATGAAATGCCATAGATCCACTGGCTGTGGACAGTTAGAAACAGTTGACACTCTGCAGGGTTTTCATAATAATAAATATGCCCGGAAAGCAAGAGGTCCTGGGTTCGAGTCCCAGAGGTGTCAATATGTTTTTCTGATTTTTCTGTTTCCAGATTTTCGATTGAGTTTCGCTTATATTGTCGTCATTTATTTAAATATTATCTACAATTTGAGCTTTTACTCATAAAGTTAAAAATTCAAAATAAAATAAATATTATATTTGGATGGTTTGTAAAGCGCCGTTTTGTAAAAAATCACCCCAAGGGCGCTGTACAAATTTATGATATATTTCTACAAAGCTCTATCTAACTAATAACTACAGACTAGACAAACTATTATAACAACTTAATACGGCTAAGAGATTGCATCTACCGGTTCTTCGATCACTAATACAAACCGAAATGTATGATGTTTTTGACCAATAAACGTGATGCTGCATTAAAATGTAGGAAATATGCAGGAACAAGTGTTCCTGGGAAATCACTTGAGTTGAGATAAACACTGTTTAACATTTATTATAGAAATTTAGATACAGTTTG
Source organism: Limnephilus rhombicus (assembly GCA_929108145.2). NCBI lineage: Eukaryota > Metazoa > Arthropoda > Insecta > Trichoptera > Limnephilidae > Limnephilus > Limnephilus rhombicus. The sequence continues at coordinate 13,711,530 of OV815284.1, forward strand.
CACTGAGGTGACATAATTGGGAACACACGTTATTGGAAATGCTATTCATTAATCTTATACGAGAATCTATCTATCGATCTATCTTATTTACATACATACATACATATAAATAAAAAAAGAATCGCCGAAATGTATGTACGCGCTTAACTTCCGGACGACTGCACAAAATTGGATAAATCTTCTTTTTTTGTGCTCGTTATTGTCAGGACAAGGTTTATATACAACTGCTGATGAGCTCTGGCATTAAAATAATTGTTTAAAAAAATTGCAATAGGTGGCACGCGAGCTGTTTGAAAACTGAATCTACCGGAACTGAATGTATGAAATGCGGGAGGAGGAGGAGGGGAACTCGGGTTAGGGATTCGTAGGAGCGTGGGGTAGGGGAACCGGGGAGAGGGGGAGGGGAACATGGGAGGGGGGTTCGCGGAACGGGGGAAGGAAACGCAGGGAGAAACAATTTCTTTATTAAATGGCATAGCAACGCATGCCGGGTACCAGCTAGTATTTAAATAGGTAATAATATTATTTTTACTTTCGGATTACAAATGAAAAATTTCATGATTTGAGGTTTTCAGTACAAAGATTTGATTGGAATATTATATATCTTCCCAAATGTGATTCGTCTCCCGGAAAGAGACAAGTTGAAAGGATCTTTCCGCTTTGCCACAGTGGAAGTCAAAATGTTATTACTTATTATTAAAAACATATTTTACTTAGACTCTTTAATAAACCACGTAAGGAAGCCCTTTAAACTGTACTAGTTGCATCGAATTAATGTTCAAATCATCCATAAATGCTGACGTCACGCCCCAATGTGTCATGGCTGCCTCGCACTTCCGCTTTGTTTACATTTTCCAAACCGGAACTAATGTGAATTTTACGATCGAATATTTATTCTTCGAAACCATAACAAGCTTTCACCATTACCTTAAATCTTAAAGGAAGGGACCAATACCTCACTCTGGGATATTCATTGGTATTATTACTGAATATTATAACGATCTTATGAAAAAGTAACATCTGGAGATTATTTCACTTTATTAATTTTTTTTTTCAGTTAAATTGTGTTAAAGGATTTTGTACATAAGATAATGTTATGTTGATTATACGGCCTCCGTAGTTGAGGGTAAGGCTCTCTATTGGTTCGGTGTTCAAATCCCAGCGACCGCAAATGAATTCTATTTGATTAATTAGTGTTATTTCACAATTTATTCATTTAATATACAGCAATTAAAATAACAGCGCCCTTGTGGCGACTTTTCACAAAAACGGCGCTCTACAAATTATTCAATAATAATAATTATTGTAAAGCTTATTTATGGCACCTTCCAGAGTTGAAGATATTCTCAATATCGCACCGGTGCAAAACTACTATTCAGAATCGAAACGTAGCTTGAAATGGCTTTAGCTTTTAGATTTAAACAAGTGTTTGTGACTAGATCTGAAGCCAGATGTTTTCCCACCTTCCTCTTTGCATCTCCTTCCCCTCCCCGTTACCCTCAGCTTTACAGCATACCCAAATTGAGGATATCATAGTCTCATTGGTTCCAGGCGGTTGGGAGCAGTTGGGACTCTTGGGCGGTATTCATATACATTACATGAAATACATTTATACATAAAAAAAATTAAAACCTACCTACGAATATTTTTATGGAGCTATATAAAAAAACAATTATATGTTCAATGAATTAAAATCATTATTTTTTTAATCAATTAATATGAACTTATACAGATCAAAAAAAACATGTGCATTTCTCGTATTTTGTGAAAGCGGTGTTCGAAGATTATTTGAAGTATTATCAAATATTTATCAAAAATAAAAACAACAATACAAACGTATTTTTTTCTGTAATCAGTTGATATAAATGAGTTTGTTAATTTTAAAAATATTATTAAAAAAATATCGTAATTGCCAAGAAACATAATCGAACAAAAACGGTGAATGCAGATTATTTCAGATGTGGTATTTGTACGCAACAATGTTTGTAAATTCACGAATATTCCTGCAGTTTTTCAATAAAAATCGCAATTTTCGCATACGTGTGTGGTTCTTTTGAATTAAATGAGCAATATTATCGTACTAACTACATATCCATCATTCTCCATTATTTCTTCACATTCATACATCGTCTTATAGTCGAGTCCATTTCTTTATTAGTACCTATAATCTTTATTATTGCTAACCTAACTCTGTCATTATTTTTTTTTACTTGTATTTTGAGGGCGATGTTGGTTTGACACGGTTTAACGATTTTAGGCACAAATCACGCATTAGAATAATAAATTTGTACCAACATTAAATTCTTCACGCAACACATTTCTTGTTAACAAATTCCATATTCAAAATTCTATTATCAAGTCAATTATCTGTGATTTAGAAACAAATGGTGGTTAGGTAGTTAACGAAATGATTTCATAATATAAAAAAAAATCTCACACGATGTGACGAGCATTTGAACATTCCATAATGATAATCATTCCATCTACTTTTGATTTGACACCCCGAGCGTTTTTCGTGTTACGAGCGACGTTTCACACCGCGAGATGTGAGAAAAAAACAGCTTGAAACAACCCCGAAGATTCCACCCTCTTCAGCCTCGAGTGGCCCAGAGGTAGAGGCAGGCTTTGAATTCGTTACGGACAGAAAAAATGAGAGGAACAGAAAAAAGTTGGAATAATAATATTACACCAGAAGTATCACGCTTTAATAATGATTATTAATAAGGTTTATTGTTGGGTAAAGAGGAAATACAGTAAATCTGAACGCAGGGTTGTAGTTGAATACAATCTTTTTGATTAATAAGTAGTACCATTTTGTTGGATCGGACTTAAAAACTCCTCTTCCCCATCTCCTTCCCATACCCACTAGCTTCGGCCTCACAACACACCCCAATTGGGGATGCCATAGTCCCATTGGCTTCAGATGGTTGAGAGCAGCTGGAACTCAACGGGGACATATTATTATTTAAGGCGATCCAATAGTTCAGGAAAAAATCGAAATCGGAATTCACGCCCTTTATGGGAGGAGTTTAAAAATGGAAATTTAAAATTGATTTCACGAAACTAAGCGATGCGGAGTCACACGGCTGTCTCCCGCTCCACCTGGGCGTAACTGATACGAAATAGGTGTGCCCAGTGCATGGTTCTTGTGCCCATGCCATACGGGTCACTTCAAGAATCCAAATTCGTAGTGTGCGGGCCGTATTGATTGATGTCAAAAATAGTAACGAGAAAATACATATTTTATTTTATTTTGTGAAGTTCGGGCGTAAATATGATTTTTTTTGCAATTATAATAAAATAAACTAAATTTGCCACATTATAGAATAAAACAAAATCCGAAGAGGGGTTTATAAATAGGAGAGTTTGGACTTGAAAGTGTTTTTTATAGACCTTGTACTTTATTTATTTATTGGCTTATTAAAAGACTTATAAAAAAAATGACCGTCATTTTTAAGGTGTGTTCTACACGCAATATTTAATTGAAGCATCTATAGTTCTTCTAAGCTATCAAATTTTCAAAATAAAAACATATGATTTTGCATTATTTACTACGGCTTCATCTTAATGTCGTATTTTACGTCAAAATTTTAATTTTATGTAATACTAGCGAGTTCCCGGCATCCAATACAATGCCACTTAATAAAGAAATTGTTTCTCTCTGCGTGTCCTTTCCCATTCGTCCCGTTCCCCTTCCACCTCCTCTTTCCCTCCCATGACCCCTTCCCCTCACCTTTCCTCCACCACTATCCCTCTCCCCTCTCCCGCATTCCATATATATTTAGTCCCGGAACATTCAGATTTCAAATTTCAAACAGCTCGCGTGCCATCTATTGCATTTTTTTATACAAATTTTCATTATTCATATATATTACAAACGTTCATTTTTATTTTTATAAAAAATAATCAATCAAATTTGGCACCTAAAATATGTTCCTATTTAAAATGCCTGCAATTCTTTATAAGATTCAAAGTATTCGATTTGGGCGAGTATCATAGGTGAGTACTTTAATTAAATTCATTAATTTAAAGAGTTTATTCGCAAATTAAATTTTGTTTGCAAAATATCATTATCAAAGTATAACATGGTTGACGGTTTCGTAAGAGTTTTTGTAATGATTAACGATTAATACCCTCAGAAGTTTTTCATTAGGTACATATTTGCTGTAATATTATTAAAAAAATCTACACTCTGAACTAGCAGGAAAAAATTAAGTTCAGGAAAGCCTGAATACAAATTTAATAAGTAAATATGTATATTCCCACTTACCTGTTCTACAAAATTCAAGAAACGAACTGGTTTACTACCCTCACAAAATTATATTTAGCTAAACGCATAGCGTGAGATTTAACTTCACGCGAAAGACTTCAACGCGTGGGAATTATCCGGCAATTTGCTCCACCCTCGTTAGAGAAGGTTCTATTCCATCCCTGGAAGAGAAATGATGTCGGGAGCATCCCTTATTCTCATCCTGAACCCTCGTGCCCTTTGTTGTGGGAAGAAATTACGGAACATCCGGCTGGGAGATTTCCCCAGCCTTCTGGTCGCATCCCAAATCACAGACTAGTTACTTTTCTGTTTTTGAGATGCTTTATAATTTATAAAATAGTTATATTTAACGACATCCTCTTTGATCGTAATTAGTTGAGGGCGTTCTGTGTATACTTTTTCTCTTTCTTTTGGTTATTAGTGTCTTGTTGTATACAAATAAGTTATTTTGATCGTAGAGGAAGCAGAATAGGGCACTTTTATTTTGATTGAATGCGATGAGTAAGAAAAAAGTTATAAAATAGTTTTAAACCCGTATTTAAAAACCGTTTCATTTTGGATATTTTCTTATGCAGTAAATCTTTATGTAATTGTTGATTTTATTTGGAAGCCGCATAAGAGTCCCAACTGTTTCCAACCGCCTGGAGCCAGTTAGACTATTGGGATGTTTTGTGAGGCTGAAGATAGTGGGAGGGAAAATAGTTGAGGATGAGGAAGACGGGGAAGTACCTGATTATTCAGATCTGGTCACCAAATACGGCTAATTCTGAATGGTGGTCTTACACTAGGGCGATACTGACAGTATCCTCTACTCTGGAACGTGCTGCAAATATACCTTATGTTATTTTTAATTAATTAATTGTGAAATAATACGCTTCAATAAAATAATCTTTTTTTCTTCTTTTATAGTTTATAGTTGTTTACGTAATACGGCAGACTGAGATTTCACTGCCCTCCGTCCTGAAGGAATAAAAATTGAAATTACAAAAAAAAGAAGATTTTCGGATTGCTAGTCAAGAACCCTATCCCTTGGGACGCCTGGAGGAGAACTTCAGATTGACAATGCAACGCTTCAATCCATAGCATTTAAAATTTTAGATTGTATTACAAACATAATATACCTTCGTCAAAAATTTACAAACATTAAACAGGAATACAAATCAGTACCTGTACATAAAATATATGTGTACAATAAATACTCGTACCTATCATTTTACAAACATATTACAGAAATAGTGATGTAACGAATGTCATTATTTGAGCATTCGCGAATGCGAATATCTGCTACCGACTTTCGCGAATGCGAATATTGAGTTTTTTTTTTAAATTTGTTAATCGCCAATTATGTATGGCTTAGCGGCTCACTTTTGCATCTTGTTCCGAGGATTTCCGTGTTGATCCGAAAAAAGCCGATCGGTTGGTTTATTTCATTTGTCACCTGCTCATAAACAAAAACAAGTGAATTTTGGACTTATAACATGAGTGAATCAAATTCTAGTGAAATTTGGACTTATTTTACACTTTCCGACACTGAACGAGGTAAATGCAAGCTGTGTAACAAGGAATATTCTAGAAAAGGAAACAACGGCTGTGAGAAATCATTTAAAGGCAATGCATAAAACAGAGTTTTTTTAATTAGAAAAGTGTGAAAAACGAAAACAGGATGCATCTAAAACACTTAAATTACCATCATCTTTCCATCAAAGCACCAAATCCGATATGAAACAGATATCGCTTCAAGAATGTGTAGATAAAAGGAAACAGTGGGATAATAGATCTATAAAGTCATTGGCCATTGATAATTCAATAAGTGAAATGGTTGCCTTGGAAGACTTGCCATTTAATTTCGTGGAAAGTGTTTGATTCGTATGATTTATCATATGAAGCATTTGTGTCCATCCTATAATTTAAAGTCTCGTCTCTTTTTTTCTGATGTCCATATTCGCAAAACATTCGCTCGAACTTTGCGAATGCGAATATGCAAAAATATGCGAATATTCGCGAATGTGAATGCGAATGCGAATATTCGTTACATCAGTATACAGAAACATCAGTTAAATTCACAACTAATTATTTTGCTTTGGTGATGCACCACGTCGTGTAAAATTAGAGGTCAGGCCGCTAACAATAACACTCCTTATGTAGATGGGGATAAGGTTTAAATTCCCGTTTAACACCAGCCACCTTTTTCATTTATTCACGAAAAAGACAGCGAAAAAAAACTTTTTCTTTTAATTTGCAAAGCTCAGGCACAAATATTTTAATGTTTTACAATAATTTCCTAAAGCAACTATTTTTCCACCATAGCTGCAAAGGGGTTCTTAAGGAGATTTTGAAATGTAAAGCATTTTTTATAGGTCTGATACATTATTTTTTTCTGGCTTTATAAAAAGAGAAATCAAAAAGTACTCTATAATTTTTTTTTAAAGAAAGACAAACGTTCTCAGGTTATGAATAACCTGACAATATTGGAAAATATCCTACTACCACCACACTTAGCGAAAAATGTTGCATGTGTCGTGATGGAGGACTTAGCCAGCCGAGGAATCGAACATGCGACGCCCGGGTGGAACCCAAACGCGGTGCCAACTTAGCCACTGACCGGTCAGTATGCAAAAATTTGTTCTACTCACAGTATTTAATTAAAGCATCTAAAGTATATCTAAGCGATCTAATTTTCAAACCAAAATCACATTTTTTTGTGCATTACAGATTGATGTAATCCTATTACATTACACATACATAATTAAATAAAAAAAAATTACAGCAATTAATACTGGCAGATAAAAACCCGGTTCGCAGGTTTTTACTGCTAGGCCCTGCGGGCGGCTTTTGGTTCCGCTTCGCCAAGTTAGTGTTGGTGATCATTTTGTAAATCCAATAGGAACTAGTTCCAAAATTAGCGTTCCAAAATTAGCCCGTTCCTCGTATCCACTGTCAACGTGTCAACCAGTGATGGCAAGTCACCGCGAAAAAGTAACCGGGACGGACGATGACGTCATATGTAATATACAGCCGCTTGATACAACTGAGTATTACCGTCAGTCTTTCGAAATCAGGGAGATACTCCAGGTTCACAAATTCATAGAACCTAGGAAGGGAACGTCCCTTTGCGTCATGCTGACGAAAGTTGCGCCATCTTGTGAAGAATTCTTGAATTAGAAACCGAACTACAGTGGTAGCTTTGTCTGAAAATCCAGGGACACGGATGTTTATATGGTGCGACAGACATGCGTTGGAAGTCGGATTCTTGAATTCAATCACGCAGACGCAAACCTATTAATACTGTTTGATACTGTTTGACGATGATTTTAGATTTCTTGCCTAAAATGATTCTTGAAATCTTCAAGGCCAATGTTGAAAATGTCATGAGACCTAGAGATATCATTTAGCAGTACCATCCCTCTTGTTATGCTATGCTGGGCCAGAACGTCCGTTCTGCCATGTGGAATACAGAGTAAGTTGTGGAAACGACCCTCGCGGTAGTTGTTCGGTATCTTGCATTGATCAGTAGTGCATTACCTTAACACCGAACGGAGAATATAACCTTTAGACAACTATAAGCGTAGGTAGTTACAATTGAGCGAGAATTGAGCTCAGTCGCGTTGGTGATACTTGAGCAAATTGTTTTGGTGAAACAGATAATTGATTCTTATGTAAGACTTATTGGTTGTGTTATTATTTGTAAGCGATAAATAAAAAACGTTGCGAGTAATAGCAAATGTATTTTACTATATTCTGGTGTAAATTCCAATAGACACCCCTCTTCATAAGTGATTCAGACAAAACCCACACAATAACGCAAAAACATCATACAATATTAAACCACCTCACAAAAAGTTCAAAATTACCTACATGAAGTGATTAGAAATACTCATTTATAAAACACTCTTTTTACAGAGCGTTAAAATGCGAACTCGTTTCTACCTTCATTTTGATGTCAAGGGTTGATAAATAGAATAAAGACCAAAACAGAGTACGTTGAAAATTAACCACTATTTTGTTTATGAAAAAGTCGCGTTAAATTTTAACCGGGAGATACGAATAGCGTCGCATGAATATTTCATTGGCAGGTGTTCGTAAGTTCGGTACGCGTGCCGGTCTCGGTCCGCCGGTCTCGGGACCAGATTCTGTTGGCGATAGCACGCCTGGTGAGTCCTGCCTGGTGTGGATGGTCTGCACCCCTGCCCCTCTTCTTGACTCATTAATGAGCCTTAATTGAATGGGCAGACTGAGGGATGATATTGGATTTGAGCTTTTTGGGTCAATGTGTGTTATGAAAAATGAATTTACCAAAGAACGTATGTATTTAACTTATAATATTTAATTATTCATCGGCTTTTTTATGAATCGGTGAAGTTCGAAGGGGAGTTTTATTATTTTTGGAGTTGATGCTCGATGTTATTGTTAGGTGCATTCTTGACGGCCTCCGTGGTTGAGAGGTTACGATCCTCTGCTACGAATCCGGAGGTTTCGGGCTAAAATACATATTTTTTTAAATATGAATACCGCACAAGAGTAATAATTGCTTCCACCCGTCTATGGCATCACCAATTGGGGTATGTTGTAAGGCTGAAGGTAGTGAGGAAGGGAAGAAGATTGGTAATAAGAAGGTGGGAAGTACCTGGATGTGTTCACCAAACAACACCATTTCAAATTTCAAGCAACATTTCAATTCTGAATTATGGTTTCACACCAGGGTGATACTGAGAGTATCTTCCGTTCTGGAACGTGCCGCAAGTATACTATTTGTTATTTTAAAATTAATTTGCGTTATTTCACAATTCATTTATAAAATTGTATTTATGTAGGTACATAGTACATTTGCGGTACTTTCCAGAATGAAAGATACTCTCAGTATTTCACATTAGCTTACTCTTTGTTTTCTGTGGCCGAGTTGGCATTGCGTTTGGGTCCCACACAGGCGTCCCGTGTTTGATTCCTCGTCTGGCTAAATCTTCCATCACGATACCAGCAATATTTTCCGCTTTATATAGTAGGAGATTTTAAAATATTGTCAGGTTATTCGTAACCCCAGAAAGTTTGTTTTCTTTAAAAAATGTTGTCATTTGAACTTTTCATCTAACTCTCATATACATATTTGTATTTTTCTCACATTTTTTTTATACTTATTTTTATTATCTATGTGTGTATTCTGAACCCACATTGCAAATTATTGTAATTCCTTTGTAAAAGCAGTTAATCGGCGTTAATTCATAACAAATAATATATATTTTTTAAATAATATGTAAAATATTTGAATCACATTCCAGAGTTGAAGAAACTCTCAATATCGCCTTGATGTAAAACCATGATTCAGAATTGAAACGTTGTTTGAAATGGCTTTAGACATGCTTGGTGACCAGATCTGAATAACAAGGTACTCCCCTACCTTCCTCTCCTCATTTCCTTCCAATTCTCACTATCTTTAGCCTCACAACATACCCCAATCGGGGATGCCATAATCTTAGTGGATTCAGACGGTTGGGAGCAGTCGACACTTTTATGCGGCATTCACATTTAATAAAATCTGTTTCTCGGACGTTCCGTGTTCTTTAATTCACTTCTCCCAAACGTATTGCTTTTTCGTATACAAACCATATAAGAACCAGTGAAACTTGTTATTATATTATTTTTAATTTACCATCACATTTATCGAACCGCGACGCGGTTATCTCCCACGATAACATAATATATAATATCTTCAGGCCACACAGAGAGATAATTTTTCTAAAACTTCTATTAATAAAGTCTATAAGATAACCATTAAAACACAATAACTAACGGTTTCTTCACACCTAAAACTACAATGACAAGGATCACAAAGACGTCCTGCAGATTATAACGTGATTTTAACTGTTATGCGAGGATTTTAACTGTTATAGAAGGATATTATTGTCTGGGAACAATGAAAACTCATCCTTTGATTCGCGCGTTTATCTCCTAACATCTGGAAAATTGTTTCGTTTATGCAAAAGTATAATAACTCCTTGAGTGTTTTTTTATAAACTTGAGGGTGGTTTAAAAAGTTTTTCGTTTAAAAATATTGTTTTTGGTTTTAAATTATCTTGTTGATAATTAGCCATTAGTATTTTATTATATGGTTAATAAAGATTTCCATGAAAAATAAAGAATGTGGTAATTCCAGTATTGAAAATTCTAGTAATGAAAATTTCAGTATAAAAACAATAATTATAGGTAGGTACCTATTTACCACTTTTCTGAATTCATGTAATCAGTTGCATTCTTCAAAATTTCGATACAAAATTTGAGTTCATTGAACGTGAATAATTTCATGCTGGAATATTTCTCATCACTCACCGACAACCAAAAGTAGTATTTTTGATTATTACAAGTAATTTGATTATAAAAAAATTTATCGCTTTATTATCTACAATTAGTTAAAATTTTGAAAATTACACTTAAATTCAAAATACATCCGAGTTCTAGAGTTCATTGAACCAGGTTTACAGACAGACACACAATACACAACCGTATTTTGATAAAAATGGAAAAAAATTGCTTATAAACTATGTAAACGAAAAAACATCCCAGAGGAGTATGTTTGGTAAACGACCATGATACGACCATGTTAGAAAAGAGGAGTTAAGATGAAACCATACTAAATAATGCAAAATTATATGTTTTTGATTTGAAAATTTGATCGCTTAGTATTATAGATGCTTCAATTAAATACTGCGTGTAGAATATATCTTGGCCCTTAAAAATACGGCAGTCGACCAATTTGGAGTTTCAAAGTGAACCTCATACCGTCCACAGAAGAACTACTGACTAGCCACATCCATTTTCTGTCAGTCCTCCCCCGGATAGAGCGGGGAACAGACGTTGGGCTCCACATCGCTTGGTTTCGTGAAATCAATTTTAAATTTCCATTTTATTACAATAAACAATGCTGAAAAAGGGAATTAAAGTTTTCTACAGGCCTTTACGAAATCAACCTGTAAAAAAAATTCCTCAAATACCTTTTCCAACCTTTCCAAAAGCTTTTTCTCAAGTATTTTTAAACTCCTCTCATAAAGGGGTGTGAATTCCGATTTCGATTTTTCCTAGACTATTAGATCGGCTTAAGCAAATAATGTAACCTTGGCGAAAGTGTATTGAATAAGATTAAGAAAGAACGATTATTCCCCTTTCCTTTCCAAAACTTCCTCTCTCTCCTTTCTTCAAATAGACCTTCCATATATCAGGCCCTAAGGGAAACAATCCCCCAGGGCCTACTGTGTGGAGTTAATGTAAAAAAAATACTTATAAACCAAGAAATAACAATTACAGTTACAAACTATAATTTTAATTAAGCAATTATTATTAAACTCCAAAACGACCTTGAAAGAATCTCATCCTTGCGACCTCTCGAAAGAAACTATTTCTTTGTTCTGAATGTCCCAAAAGTCATCCCCTAAAAATAATCTTAACTTGAAGTTCCATAATGTTAATTGTAACTTTGCGACATGCACAAACTGCGAAGATGTAAAATTAGGAAAATATATCAAGTACTTAGGTGTAACTATAGACAGCCAACTCAAATGGACTTACCATGTAGAAAAAACTGTAAATAAACTGAGATACTTAAATTATATATTCAAACGTATGAGCAATATCGTCAATATAAGAACCATGAAACTTGTTTATGATGCATTGGTGCTTTCGTCCATTTCCTATGGAATAATCGGCTGGGGAGGAACATACAATAACCATATAAAACCATTGGAAATTGCTCAGAAGTCCATCATTAAGGTAATGTACCAGAAGTCCAAGATGTATCCTACCAATCAGCTATTTCAAGAAACTGAAATACTAGAACTAAGGCGGATCTACTGTATCCAATGTCTCAAATATATTTTTACACGTCCAAACAATTTCAATAAAAACACATATCGTTCTAGCCAGAGATATAACACGTGCGTGTACACAGTGCCTCACTGCAAAACCAGACTGGCCCAAAGACACATTACCTACATTGCCCCAAAACTATTCAATTCCATACCCCACTCCATCAGCAAGGATCAAAATCTGAACGTACTTAAAAAAAAATGTTAAAATCTGGGTAAAAAATAATTTGGAACTGAATAAGTTTTTTCTGTAATTCAATCAGCTTCTAAAATGTGGAGTCTTTCTGAATATTTAGAATAAAAACAGGAAATATATATATGTATATATATATATATACTCGTATGTACATGTGTATTTAAGTATGGGTGTAAATGTGTGTTTATCTTAGATATATTTTTAAATTTTTATACTCGTATGAAGTCAATCATGTTGATCACTGTAGAGACTATGCATATATATTTTAATTTGTGTGTTTATCTTACATATATTTTTAAATTTTTAAACTCCTACGAAGTCATTCATGTTGATCTATGTATGTAGACTCTATGCTTATATATTTTATTTTTATTTTTTTATAATTTTATTTTAACTACCACTGTTATCGACATAATATAATACCCACACACAGGCTTCGCCTTTGTGGGATTTTTTTTTGTTACTTACATTTTTTGTTATTATGTATTTACCCATATGTAAATGTACCAAAAAAAAAAAATGCAATTATTAATAACCTTGAAAGAATCACATCCTTGCAAGAACTCAAGGACAGAAAGAAACTATTCCTTCGTTCCGAATGCAATTAATATGTTCTCAAAAGTTGTTTTGATAGAATCTCATTCTTGAGATATCTTGAACGAAACCATTCCTTTGTTAAGAATATTATGAACTAAATGTGCAGTTTGGCTATCCTGTAACGGGAAACCTTCCCAGTTAGACAAAGCATCATTTTGTAATGTATTGTATTGTAATATACATATAAAATAAATAAAAAAATAAAACATGCAAATGATATTTTTGAAGACTCCTCAAAGAAAAACATCATTTCTGATATCCCTTTGAATCTCGCCACCCGCGCGGCCTCTGCATGTCCGCCATTCTCCCGGATTTATTGTGTTTTATTTAAAACTCTTTCAGGGTGATCGTTTAATTAATAATGATAGTTGGGACCTCCTAAGGCTCTATTCCAGTGGATGGCGGGTCCTGGGGCAGGACATTGTTGCGGATGTTGGTCCCTTTCGGAATCCTTTTGTAAGACCAACAGTAAAGTTATTGGAGACTATAAACTTAATAGACCGTGTTATAACATAGCAACTTGAAGGTTTTTATTACAAGGTTTTAATAAATTATGAGAAGCACAAATGCCTAGGAAAAAATGTTAATGATTCAAATAATCTTCAACTTGATCCTTAATTTACTCTGATAACTGATCTCAGACATTAGATTAAATAAAATAAATATGATACACGATATGTCTCGACATAGTATATCCTAGTGAGACAGGCATCGAAAAACATAATATAAACATACTTTAAATAGATAAATAAATAAGAAAATTAAAAAAATTTATTCATCTTTCAAATTATTACAAATTTATTTTGTTGCATCTTTTTAATTAAGTGAAAACAAATTACTTTTAAAACACTACTTTTTTCAAAATTATCAACGCGTTTCGAAACCAATGGTTTCTTCATCAGGATAAAATGAAAATAACAAAAGACTAACTAATTAACTAACCATCATGCCGTTTCCCCGCAGGGGTAGGCAGAGAGGACGGACCGCCAAACAACTCGATCTTGGCGCATACTCCTTGCCTCGTTCACATTCATACATCGTCTCATACATGCTCTTCTATTATGCCGACTCTTCACATGGCCCGACTCAAGTATCTGATTCACTTGGTCGTGCCATGTCTTCCTCGGGCGTCCCCGTCTTCTTCTACCATTCAAATTTGTGTCATATATTCTCCTTACATTCCTTTCCTCGTTCATTCGCTCTACATGCCCAAACCATCTGAACGTCCCTTTTTTTAATTTTACTCATTAAGCTTACATCAGCCTTGCATTCTTCGCGGATCTCCACATTTCTCACACGATCTTACATGGTTTTACCACACATACGCCTCAGGGATCTCATTTCTACAGCATTCAGTCTACTTTCATCCTTCCTCTGCGAGTTCCATGCCTTACTGCCATACATCAGGGTAGGTACCAGCACTCCATTATGGACGACTAACTTCGCTTCTTTGGACAGTTTCTTGTTGGCGCCAACGGCGTTCAGTCCTCCATTAATAGAGTAGCCTGCATTTACCCTTCTTTATATATCTCTGTCAGTCTTACCATCTCTCGTAAACATACTTCCCAAGTACACAAACTCATCCACCTGCTCCAAATACTCATCATTCACAACTATGTTGCACATTTGTTTTCATACTCTCTCTTTAGACTATGACTATAACCATAACTTTAGACTTACTTACATTCATCATTAACTCATTCTTCATACATACTTCGTTCACCTAGACATTATAAATATATACATTATACAACAAAAGACAAGCAAGTATAAACTAGTAAGTATGTACCTATAGATAAAAATTAATAATTAATTAGTTAAAGGTGTTAATTAAAGAAAATCTATACACACGAGTATTTAAAAATGAAGGCATGTTTGCTTGCTTGTTTGTTTGTTCCTTATGCGTTGCTAAACCATTCAACTGATTGCGTTGAAACTTTGCGAATTTGATGTACGCATGCGTTGGTGCGTGAATAGATTGAAGAATATGTGTATTTAGTTTATTCCTCCCTTCTCCCTTCTCCCTTCTCCCTTCTCCCTTCTCCCTTCTCCCTTCTCCCTTCTCCCTTCTCCCTTCTCCCTTCTCCCTTCTCCCTTCTCCCTTCTCCCTTCTCCCTTCTCCCTTCTCCCTTCTCCCTTCTCCCTTCTCCCTTCTCCCTTCTCCCTTCTCCCTTCTCCCTTCTCCCTTCTCCCTTCTCCCTTCTCCCTTCTCCCTTCTCCCTTCTCCCTTCTCCCTTCTCCCTTCTCCCTTCTCCCTTCTCCCTTCTCCCTTCTCCCTTCTCCCTTCTCCCTTCTCCCTTCTCCCTTCTCCCTTCTCCCTTCTCCCTTCTCCCTTCTCCCTTCTCCCTTCTCCCTTCTCCCTTCTCCCTTCTCCCTTCTCCCTTCTCCCTTCTCCCTTCTCCCTTCTCCCTTCTCCCTTCTTCCTTCTGGAGGAGAGAAGGAGGGAAGGGAAGGAGGGAAGGGTAGAAGGGGTGGGGATTCCGAAAGCGGTGGAAGGGGATGAAGGAGGGAGGTTCGAGTGAGGGAAGGCGGGGAAGATGGAGGGAACGAATGCAGGAGAGAAAGTGGACGTGGGAGGGGAAGGGGAGATAGAAGAGGAATGGGGTAAACTGGGATAGGACACGCAGGGAGACAATTTATTTATTTAAGTGGCATTGCAACGCATATAATTGTTGGATTGATAACGGATTCTATTCCGATCCCACAATATACCTACCTTTTAATAGACATTTCTGTCTGTAAGTCCAAGACGTGTAAAACTGTAAAAATACATTACTTCTTTAAAATATTATATACTAGCTTTTTCCCGCGGCTTCGCTCGCATGGTATTATGGGATTCCCACTCCACCTCCTCCACATTTCCTCTCCCCACTCCACTTCCCCCATCAACCCCCCTCCCCCTCCACCCACCCTTCCCCCCACTCCTCCCCCCTCCACCTTCCCTCTCCCCACTCCACTCATCCATCAACCCCCCTCTCCCTCCCCCTCCTTCTGCACCAATCCCTCCCCAACCACATACCCCTCCCCACTCTATCTCCCACACCTTCCTCCACCCTCCCCCTTCCCCTTTCTTCCCTCCCTACTCTCCCACCCCACTCCGCCTCCTCCGCCTTCCCTCTCTCCACTCCACTTCCCCCATAAACCCCCTCCCTCTCTCCCTCCACCCACCCCTCCCCTCACCCCCTACCCCTCCATATTCCCTCTCCCCAAACCACTCCCCCATCAACCCTCTTCCCCCCCCCCCTACCCTCCCCACACCCTCCTCCATCCTTCCCCTTTCCCCTTCGTTTCCTCCCCCCTCTCCCTCCCCTAACCTCCTCCCCTTTCCCCATCCACCAACACCCTCCCAACACCCCCTCCCCACTCCCCCCTCTCATCTCTCGCATTCCACACACTCATTCCCGATACATTCAGTTTTCAAACTGCTCGCGTGCCACCTATTTTAATTTTTTTATACAAATTTCATAATGCTAGAACTCAGCGGTAGTTTTATACAAAATAATGGCAGTCGTTCGGGTTTATGCGCATACATAATTTTCGAAGATTCATTTTTAGAGATACGTAGTTATTAAGTACGACGCCAACGAAGCACCCTTTTAAGGGTGAATAGCCTAATTAAAAAAAAAAAAACATCGTTTCCAAGGCGACAATTGGTTTGCTTTTTTTCTGACGTTTGCAATAAATCGATTTTGTTAGGGACAGAAAACGGATGATAAATAATTTCATAACGCCAGAGATTATTCATAACGCCAGAGCTTACCAATATATATATAGCCTATAGTACTCGCAAATGATGTAGATTTCTATCAGTGAAAGAATTTTTAAAATCCATTCAGTAGTTCTTGCGTGAAAGAGTAACAAACATACATCCATACAAACTTTCGCCTTTATAATATTAGTAGGATTAGTAGGATAGGATGAGAATATTATAATTAATAAATGTTCCAGTTTTTTACTTTGTTGACTCATAAAAAAAACACATTGTAAAAATCGCGTAGCAACTACTTTATACATGCCCAAGTCACACGTGTAAAACTGACTTTCAGATTCCCGTACAGGGTGCTCCACAATAAACGAATCCGTATCAAATAATAATAAAAAACTGTGTCATTGTTCTGTTGTGCTATTGTCCGAAATTAATTATGTGTGGGGGCGAGCTTCGGAGCATCCGCCTTTGTGATTGGGTGATCTCTCCGCGGGAACTGGATTCATGGATGATATAATAGATAACGGGGATGAGAAACACCCTCTAAAAAGAAAAAAATACAGCGTAAAACTCCGATTATAATGTTATGTTTAGACTATTTGAATTTCGTAATGGAACTAGTGGAATAATATTGGAATTTGGCTTTTAAGTTATGATAAATTTTATGTAAACTTTTGTGCACAAACACAAAAAAAATAAACAGATGCAATTTGTCAAACTGTTATGCAACACAAAAAAAATAAATTAACAGGTACAATTTGTCAATAAGAGTAGAAAACATAGGAGGGCGCCACTGTTGTTCAAATGGCAATACTAAAAATATAGCTCATGGAAATTTTAAGCCGTGTGACCTACATTTTTGCAAAAAATTAAAAAATTATAAAAGTGATTTTTTTTTGAAAAATTATAATTGCTTATACATAGGTATATTATACCTTTGCAATATTGTGTTAACATAACGAAGACAAACGATATTTTAATAAAATATAAATCACAGTTTAGAAATTGTTCACATTTATTTAATACTAGCTTAAGGGCCCAGCGTTGCCCGGGCTTTAAATCCTGTCTCTAATTTTAGATCTAAATATATTTAACGCATTCAGATCAAAAAGTAGTATGACTAAACTCACCATTAATGATTCTTCGTTTTTTACTTCTCTAAAATTCAAATTTATGTTAAATTAAATGAAAGCAAATCACTTTGTAAAACACCATTTAATCAAATTTATGTCATAAAGTAGGTACCTTAAAAACAGCACTTCTTTAATTAATTTTTTTTTATTTTAGAACTAACAAATGTTTTTAAAATGTGATTTACAGTGTTCTATATGTTCAGTGTCTTTGAAATAATATTTAACATTTAAATTAGTGTTGCCAGCATACAAATTTTGTAGTTCCATTTTTAAAATTTTCTACTCTTAATTGAAAGACTATAAGTACGTAACCCAACTCACGTATGTGATTTATTTAATAGTGCGATACCTTCCTGGGGGTGTCACACTTTTTTTTACTTCGCGATGTTTATTAATAAAAAAATAAAATAAAAAGCGTGTATTTCTGGAAACACAAGCAGTGAGCAGTAATGTTGGTTATTCCGATTTAATGCTCGTGATGCACATGTGATCTCTGGTGGAATAAAAAGGTTCTATCCAGTACGGCTACCATCTTTCAGTGACCATATACGGTACCCAGTAACAAATTTACAGAGAGACGAAATGCAAAGCGGTCGAGTTAAAATCAGACTTTGTCAATTATTAAGTATGTTAAATTAACAAGACTTTTGCCATAGGTCACCCCGAGTGGATCGATCTACGTTTTGCGATTTAGCAGGGGTTCCCGGTTTCGTGAGGTGCGGTTTGTCAAGGTACACCTACGGTTTGATGCACCTACTCACCAGCTGCATGGCGGGCCGGATCGGGAGGGTTCTGATGAGGGAGATCCCCTTTAACCTCTCTAGCTGGATTCTCTTGGAACATCGCCTTGGACCGCAGAAGGTGGGATAGATCCATGATTCCTGTACACACTGACCCCCAGATTTCTTCCCTCTCTACTTCCTTTACTAAAATTCAGATCTGTTCACCAAAATCAGCCAAAACCATTTTAAGTAACGTCTCAATTTTGGATGGTGGTCTAACACCAGGGCGATACTGATATAATCTCCCACTTTGGAACCTGCCGCAAATATACAGTAACATATTATTTTTATTTAAAGAGTCAATTGTAAAATAACACATCAAAAACTAACCAAACAAAATATGTTTTTATACTTTTTACAATATTGTTCGGAAATGATATAGGCAAAGCTCATATTGTGAGACTAGCTCTACCCCTTGACCACGGAGGCCGCCTCTATTGTGCAGTTATTATAAAAATAGTAATTTACACATATTATTATACGATTACCAATCAAATGATATTCACGATCTTCCTAAACACCCACCAACATTATGCTTTAAAAATAATAACGCACTTCAAACTAAATAAAATTCCAGTCTAATTTTTCATTCAGTCATCTGAAGTGTTAATAAAATCAACACTCTTCTAATTGTGGCTCAATCCCGAGATCCAATCTTCTCTCTGATGCCTCAATCATCTCTGAACGGCTTCCGTGGAACGCCCGGTATTCAGCCTTCATCCTCAGCATTCAGCGTTCAGGATATGCAAGTCATCTACCAATGAATGTTGGATGCGAGATGCGGCAGCGGTGGACCTCTCCCGAGCCTTTTATTAATTCGCGCCGGTGGTGTGGCAATCGATCGTGATTATCAACATTGCTCGATCGGCAGATTCGAGCAATGTTGATAATCACCGAAAAGCACCCATTAAATCATGGCCTTCGTTAGAGGTACCGCCGTCTGTGTGCGAAAGCGCAGAATGAATATTTTTATGAAATTTTAAAAAATGCTTTTAAACATAGATAGATCGATTAAGATTAAAATATTTTTTTATTGGTTCCGTACATACGACACTCGCACATTGCACTGAGCTCCGTAACCATTAAGCAATCAAAAGAGAAAATCAAGGAATTAAGGAATCATTGATATCTTTTTTCAGGGGGCCCCGAGAAAAAAAATTCTCTCAGAGCCTTTGTCATCTTAGGTGAATTTTGTATTTTGTTGTTTTTTTGAATTTTTTTAATTTCCATAATCAAAAAAATTATTCCCATGTATTTAACCTTCGTATACTCGCGCCTAACGGCATAACACGTATACACGCGCACGGTCTCTCAGACCGAGATTTCATTATTGATTTCATATTTCGAGATTGTATTATTTTAATTATATACTTTTTAGGCATTATTGGTATTTATTATACAGAATGGGGTACAATTGAATTAAAAAAAGAAAAATATTGAAACTTTAATATAATGAAAAAAATAACTTAGTTTGCACCACTATATTATTAACAAAATCGACATGTTTCAAAAACAATATTTTCTTCGTCAGGAAAAGTTGTTAATATAAAAATAAATGACAAACAAGTATAGACAAATGAGAAAAAAGACAAAATATTAAAAGGAGAAGTGATTAATTATTTATAAATCTCATAAAAAACGGTTATGTACATAAAATAAATATATTAAAATAATTTTAGGATGTATAAAAATTGGAGTTATTTGTTTTTATTATATCAATAATGACGCCACAAGGTATATTTGCGAAGTTTGAAGAAGTTAAATTTTTTTCTTTATTTGGTAGAAACAGATAACACTTTTTTAAACTCTAACTTTAAAAACTAAAATAAACTTTTTTATGCGTTAATTAAAAAAAAGCTTTGAAATATAATTAATGAAACTATCAAGAAAAATTAAATATTATATAAAGAAGAATAAATCATTTTTACAATTTTTGGGTAGTAATAAATTATTACTCGCCTAAAAGACTAGTCACTAAGGTCAGTAAATAAGGTCAAACGTCCACTCGGCACCAATGCTCGCGCCGCACTAAAAAATGCCTAACAACAAATTAAGACGCTACTAAAAACCTCTAAGTCCCATTGTTGTTAATTTTTGAGAAAACTGCGAATTATTGATTTGAAGGTCTGTGAGACCAATGCGCGAGTAAAGGAAGGTTAAAAACGTAAATGATTGTATATCCACCAGAAATTTACGAAAATTTGTATTGATGAAATATAATATACAATATATATATAAGTGTGTCCCGGAGTGGGTTTGTTTGTGACTACTTGACCTTTAAAATAGGATGAAGGTCACTGTCTATATGGAGTTTTAAAAAACCACCCCTATTTATCACTCCGTAAAGCAATAATTTGATGAGAACTTTCTGGTGAAATTGTGCACAATTAAATTTTTAAATTCATGTTTCTACATCTGATTTCGAAAAACCTGTGTAAAGCCCGGAACGCCCGGGACTACAGCTATGTATTCATGCTGGAGCAGAAGAGAACTAAGATTTTTAACAACAAATCAGAGTGAGTATCAAGAAGGCATGCCGGGTGTCGTATTTTAAAAATAACCACAATATAATATATTTTCATATTTTTTTTAATTAAGAAAAATATAACAACAACGAAGGTATTTTATGTTGACGAATAAATTTTCTGTAAAGATTAAAAAGTTGTGCCAAAATGACGTGTTTGTTTTTATTCGTGAATTCGGCGGCGTTGACGTCACGGCGGGAAACGTTGGTGTAAGCCGTCTAACCAGCAAGTGGCGCTACCTACGTCATAATGATGTTGTAGCCGGTCAATAATTATGAATGAAAATATTAAAATTACACATTTTTAGTGTGACCAGAATTAGAAAAATAAACTTTAAATCCACCACGTATTTTTTACGCTATTCATTGTTTGCGAAATACCCCATTGCATTTGGCAGTAAAATATAACCGTATGTTACACAGTCTCAATTTCGCTAAACATAAACCTATTGCTTGACGAGGTAAGCTTGCAAAATCAAATAATGGTTGATTTTTTAACACATTTACTATAAAATATCATTGAATACCCCACTTTAACTTATATTTAAATAAAATGCTAAATTATTATTAGTTTTCGTAGGTTCAACCCTGACTATTTAGATTCGCATAGGTACTCGGTTTAAAAGGAAATATTGCTCGGTAATTTTCAAGTTCTAATATGAGTAATTTAGGTTTCAGCTATACTGTGAATACGCGTAGTGTAATATATCCATAGATACAGTCTTATCGTATCTTGAACACTGGCTCTAAGATTCTATGATTGGATGAGAGTGGTCTATGGAATATCGACAATTATTTACGCTAATTATTTTTAGTTGTTGTGCAAAAAATATATAAAAATGATTTAACGTTTTTCATAATCTAAACCAGTTGCGTTGTAGAAGAGGTATCGCCAGATATCCATAGATCGTTTATACTCTGTGGTGGAGTGAACATTTTATGAAGAAAATGAAGTAAGGGGAACTTTTATTTTTTATTGTTACTGTAGGTTTCGCGTACAGAGACAATTTGGGAGGCGTGTCTTCGTACCGCCGCGCCGCTCTGGAAATCATTTATTGTATAACCAACACCCCTGCCATAGGTCACCGCAAGTGGTACGCTAAATTTGGTGACTTATCTAGGGTGCCCGGGTTCAAGGGGTGAGGTTTGTCTAGATCTTGATGGCGGATGATTTTTTGCACAAACTCTGTGGTGGGCCGAATCGGGATAGTCTGGTTGAGGGAGACCTTTTTACCTCTCCAGCAAGACTCTCTCAGAACATCGAGAGAAGTTGCGAGAGATGCACTGCAATGGGAGGAGTAGATTGCTGGATACACTGACCCCCGGATTTTTAACTAGTCCTCATATCTTTTTCTTTCCTGGAATCTCCTCTTCTTACTTTCATAAAAATAACCAACAATCAAGATGACATAGGCCCTGAGGGGAATTATTTTCCTCGGGGCCTCCTGTATGGAGCCAATGTAAAAAAAGGGGTGATGGACTGAGAAAACGGGATTGGTAGTGGAAGAGAATATAATACAATTGATTACTTGCAAAACAATCGATAAATGAACGAAGAGACCTCTGAAAGATATGAAACCATTGATTTAATCAAATCGGGCCACGCCAACATACGTAAGTACATTGTACATATGAGGGGATGTTTGAATGTATCTAGAGTTGTGTTTCAACCGATCTGCCAACTCTAGGAGAAATGGTGTGAAAGAAAAAAAAAATATTGACAGACCAATATGTATATTGTCCGCTATTCCCAAACTCTTTGAATCATTAGTCCTAGATGTCTTTAAAAAACAAATCAATAATATAATTGTCCCCAATCAGCACGGTTTTATCACAGATAAAAATACTTTAAGTAACTTAATTTAAGTAACTTGTCCTTAAGCATCAGTTGAATTCTATATACACTGATTTTTCCAAAGCTTTTGATAAAGTTAGGCGACATATTCTTGTACATAAACTAAAAATGTTGGGCATTAAAGGAACCTTATTGAACTGGTTTAATAGTTATCTTAGTAAAAGAAAGCTTTGTGTTAAAATAAATTCTGTAGAATCTTATATCTTCGAAGCCACAAGTGGGGTTCCACAAGGATCTCACCTCGGACCAATTCTTTTTTTATTATTTATAATTGACATTGTTAGTATATTTAAAGATGTAAAAGTTTTACTCTTCGCTGATGATTTAAAAATATATAAAATGATATGTCGTATAGAGGATTGCCATATTTTACAATCTAATTTAGATAAATTGTTTCATTGGTGTGTGATCAACTCGCTATTTCTTAATATTCAAAAGTGCCAAGTTATTCGTTTTTATAAAATCCAAAGTCATGTAACTCTTGAATATGAATACTCTTTAAATAATGTAATATTGACACCGGTCACTCAGATCAGGGACTTAGGTGTTATATTTGATGAAAAGTTAACATTTACTTTGCACGTAAATGAAATAACAAATAGAGCTATAAAAATGCTTGGTTTTATATGCAGAACAGCAAGTGATTTTAAGTCACACAGAATGTTTGAAAATATTGTACACTTCTTTAGTAAGAAGCCAGGTAGAGTATAATTCGTCCATTTGGTCCCCATTGTATAAAATACATTCCGACAATATTGAAAGGGTACAGCACAAATTTTTAAGTTTGTTAACTTTAAGCTGAATATTCTAATTCAAAATATTAACTATATCCTTTTGATCAAACAACTAAACTTAATTACGCTGTCAGATAGGCGGATCATCTCTGACCTTGTACTGTTAAATAAAATCATTAATTGACATTAATTAATTAATTGCATTGACAACCTGAAATTCTCACCAAAATAAAATTTTACGTACCGACCAGAAATACGAGGCAATGTGCTACCTTCTTCTGTGACAATTTTAAAACAAAATATGAGGCTCATACACCTATAAATAGATTACATCATTTTGGTAATAAATTTGGGAATATTGTAAACATGTTTGCAGATTCTGTATTAGTTATAAAAAGAAGTCTTTAATGAAATGTATGATTTTGATTTGAATTATTTTTATTTTTAATTATTATTTTAATCATTATAATCGTGTACTACGTACCTGCCTAACTATTATTATCTATCCTTGTAAAATCCCACTAGGGCGTAAATAAATAAATATTTTTTTATGTTTTGGTAGAAAGTAGTTACTTTGTGATTTGACATGTATTTATAAGAAGAAGCTTTAGCACATTTAACAGATTATTCCCAAATATCGATGTGTTTAATACAAACCTTGATAAATTCACAGCATGCATAAAAAATAACACTATTGAATGCCACATGTTTAACTAATAACTTAATATTTCATTGATTTCAAGGGGGGGGGGGAGTGGAGTGGGGAGAGGGAAGGTGGAGGTGACGGTAACGGTAGAAAAAAGGGGAGGCGGAAGGGGAACGGGACGAATGGGAAAGGACACTCAGGGAGAAAAAAATCTTTATTAAATGGCGTAGCAACGCATGCCGGGACCAGCTAGTAAATAAAATAAAAATAAAATAAAATCAATGATCTGATCTTGAAAAACTTGATCCCATCATGAAAGTACAAATACTAATCATAAAAATAATTCTTAAAATGCCGCTTACTACCAGCACTGATATTATCTTCAATTCCTTCAACGTTATGGACATAAAACAGCTCTACTCAAGATCCATATTACTTAATTTACACAAAAACAACAAAACACCATACAAAGCTACACAAACAATACACAATACCCGAGCCAAAAACAACGAACTTCTTCAAACTCCATTTTTCAAAACCACCTTCGGGCAGAGACACTCTAAATACATAGCTTGCAAACTATACAATGCACTACCAACTACGATCAGACAAAGTGACTTCTTTACAAAATTCAAACAAGATATTAAAAAATGGATTATAAGTATTGGACGCCACACTATCACAAATATCTGTAAAATAAATCACACATAGACATAAATAACTATTCACATACAACCTAACCCATATAAAACAAATGTAAATAATGGAATCCTGTCAAATTTAACCTATAAATAGATTAGGCAGAATTTATTTCATTACTCCATCTCCAACATTTATAAAATAACTCTCTTTAAAAGATTTACCACCCTTCCAATCACCCTTCTGTTCTAATTCTATTCATAATATGTATTTTACCTGAAATATCCTTGTAACTACTATATTCATTTATATACCTGTACGCCTGTCTCGACACAGGTATACCCTAGTAAGACAGGCATACAAATAAAACCATTGTAAATATATTTTATTATAGATAAATAAATAAATAAATAAAATAAATAATGAAATAAAAAATTATTTTGTTTATAACTACGAATATATACGACCAACCCTTAACACAAGCATCATCCTAAGGACAAGCACCTATTCAAGTGATGTTATGTCTCTTTAGTATAGTAACCCAAAATGTGCACATCTGTCTCTTTCTATCTTTCACTATGTTAGATTTAAATTTCTTGCTATCTTTTTCTTTATTTTATGTTATATTTTATCTCTTTCTTCATAGACATATGAATATTAGTCTTTCTTTGCATACATATTCTTTGCATACACAATGTATTATTTTTTATTAGTTTAATTTTTAACCCTGACGATGCTTGTGTTAAGCGAAACCAGTCGGTCGTAATAAGTTTTGTGGTTATAATCAAGTAATTGATTTGTTTCATGATATTTTTTTTGTATTTGGGAAGGTACTTAGTGAAATGACTTCATATCACCTTTGGAGATGCTGTACTGAGGGTTTTTAATGAAAGAAATAAGTCAATCTGGGTCTCGAAGTGACCCAAGCAGTAACTATTATTAATTGTTAGTAGTTAGTAGTAGGGATGGACGATATACATCGATGTATTGTAAACACTCGATGTACAGTACCGATGCATCGTATTAAACCGATGTATTGTTAATACTTCAACATCGAATATATATCGATGTTTTTTATTTGATGCATCGAATAAGCAAACTATGAGATGAGTGTCTATGAGTATGACCAAGAGTGACTTACGACTGCAGTGACTTTCACGTCGTTTCGTGAATCGGAACGTAATAATTAGTTCAGTCAATATAAAACGCCTACCATTTATCGGTTTGGCTGAATGGGAAATTCCCCTTGCTGCGAAGCCGGTAAAGTCAAAATTAAAAAAATAAAACCTTAAATATAAAATTAAATTAATAGAGGGTTTATAAATTACAATTCCCAAAGCAGTACAAAATAGCTTTTAAGTATTTAACAATTGTTGGCGCATCTGTCCCATCAGAAAGACTCTTTCCTAGGCAGGGCTAGTTTTTGACTGAGCAAAGAAACCGATTGAAGGTAAAAAGATTGTAAACTTTTGTTTTTACATAGCATTGAAAATGTAAACAAAATAAAGCTGTGTTTGCTGTGTGATTGTGAATGTTAATAAATATTTTTCCCTGTACTCAACTTACCTTGTTTTCTTTAAGGCCTAAATATGTCTATTGCAAAAAACAATCGACGTTTTGGAAACATCGATGTATTTCTCAATACATCGTATTAACATCGATGTAACCAATCAATGCATTACATCGGAAAAAACATCGATGTATATTTTAAATGTCCATCCCTAGTTAGTAGAGTGTTCTCCCGCGTCAGGTCTCTGTGGAAAAAAACCCTCTGTCAACTTCGGTGATGCTGTGCGGAGAGTCTTTTTAGGAAAAGGAAAGAGAGAGAGTTCTGGGAAGGAAAAGGGTATGAGGGGTAAGTAGGAATCCGGTGGTCAATGTGTCCAGGAGTCACGGATGTATGAATCCGTCTCATCCACTGCGGTGAAAGGCGATGAATCGAGAGAGTCCGGCTGGAGAGGTCTAGGTTAGGTCTTCCTCAACCAGTCTCTCCCGATCTGGCCCGCCATGCATTTTTTTTCGTTAGCTCCACACATGAGGCACAGGAGGCATCTTTGGGGATGCTGTGTAGAGGAAAGAAAGGAGAGGAAGTTCTGGGAAGGAAAAGGGTATGGAGAGTGGGTAGGAATCTCGGGTCAGTGTATCCAGGAGTGACGAATGTAAGAATCAATCTCTCCCACTGTGGTGCAAGGCTATGTTCCGAGAGAGTATGGCTGGAGAAGTCAAAGGGACTCCTTCAACATTCTCCCCCAGCCTGCCATGTAGCTGGTGGGCAGACGCATCCACCGCCAAGACCAGGACATATGAATACCTCACCCTCAAACCTCACCCCATGAACCCGGACGCCCCTGCTAAATCACCAAACGTAGCGAACCATTTGGGGTGACCTATGGCAGAGGTGTTGGTTATCCAATAAATGGTTCCCGGTACGGCGGTACCCATACCCGCTTCCTAAATTTCAAATACGTATAAGTCACCAAACTTAGCGAACCTCTTGGGGTAATCCATGGCAGGGATGTTGGTTATCCTATAAATGGTTCCCGGGGCGGCGAATACAATCACCCAATAACGTTTCTTACTAAAGAACTTACCTATTTAGGCAGTAACCCCATAATATTATGAAAACAATGATGAGAAATGGTTTAAAATGCTTTAAGCCGATCAAATTTGTTGATAATTGAAACAACCTATCACCCAATACCGTTATATTTACCTGTACTTATTTATGTTTTTGGTCTAGTAACCTTGAAATAGCTCATGTATGGTTTCCATATGTTATTTGTTTGCCATTAACAGATCGTTACGAGGTCTGACGATCCTATAACATCACTGAAGCAAAACTGTGAAAAACGGGGTTAAACATAATGAAAGGGCTGCGATATCGAATAACGTGTAAAACGTAGGGTGAGCATTTTTAGGGTTAGGTCTCTATTGGCCACTGGTCATGCAAATATAATAAATTAAAAATAGCATAATTCTAATCTTGGTAGTGTGTCGATCGCTCTGTCTGTAACTCCGGTTCAATGAACTCTTGAAATGGGATTTGCTTTGGTTTTATAAAGTGGAAGTAATTGTGGAAACGAACAATTATCGAAAGAGGTGGGATTGGTCGCGAAATTGAATAATCTGAAAGTATGTTCCCTGTTGTATGCTGATGATGCGATTCTGATTTCGAACAGTAAGGAAGATCTACAATCTCTAGTGTCTAGGGTGAACGAAGTTTGTACAAAGAACGAGTTAATGATGAATGTAAGTAAGTCTAAATTCGTGGTGTTTGAAAGAGAGAGTGGTGGAATGATGAATAATTGGAGCGGGTGGATGACGGATATTCAGACAAACAATAAAGTTGGTAGCAAATTTATTTTATTCATCATCATCACTATTGGCTCTACAACCCTTGGTGGGTCTTGGCCTCCTCAAGAGTCTTCCTCCACTCATCTCGGTTTTGTGCCAGCTCTCTCCAGTTTAGAAGCTCCAAGGTGGATAAGTCTTTGAGGACGTTGTCGCTCCATATTAGTCTTGGTCTCGATTTATTGGTCTTGATTTCAGCAGGGACTTTGGTGCTTGATTCTCGGTCATTCTCTCCACATGACCCAGCCACCGAAGTTTTCCCAGTTTTATAAATTTTGCGACGTTTAGCTCCTTAAACAAAGTATAGAGCTCATTGTTATAACGTCTGCGCCAAAATCCATTTTCTAGAACCGGTCCGAAGATGCGCCTCAAAATTTATTTTATTAACTAAAGATAATTCTTTATTCGAAATGTGTGTTTCTTTTATTAAATTTTTTGATAGATGTGATTTTTTATGAATTTTGAAAGCCAATGCTCCGTGGGAAAATATTTTTAATAAAAACTTTCAGCAGAGGCTAACTTTCTGAGAGGCTAACTTAACCAGAGTTAAGACTCTCAGAAACTGGTCGAACTGTATAGGGCCCGCAGATACTTTAATAGTACACAACTGCTAACCCTGTACAAATCGCAAGTGCACCCCACGGTTGAATTTGGCAGCCACCTCTGGTCTGGAGCTCCAAAATACCTAAAAAAACCCTTGACTCTGTGCAGAAACGGGCGGTCCGTTTGATAGATTCTCCCATCTTAACAGACGGATTGCAATCTTTAGAGCTTTATAGGCGTCAGGTGGGAATGCTGTCCTTGTTCTACCGGTATTACAATGAAAGATGCTCCTAGGAACTAGCGTCATTGATCCCCTCGGCACCGGTGCATAGTCGGGAAATACGCCAAACACGCGCCCAACAATTGTACACGGTTGACATTAGTCACATTAGAACGGGTCGTTTCTACGACTCGTTCTTGAGTTCAACAGCTCAGCTGTGGAACGATTTGCCGGCTTCTGTATTTTCTCCCTCCTACAACATGGGTCTCTTCAAGACCTATGTTCACTCCTTCCTTTCCTCAAAAAGACCCTCCACACAGCATCTTCAAAGATGACATAGGCCCTAAGTTATTTTCCTCAGGGCCTCCTATGTGGAGTTAATGTAAAAAAAAGCATCACAAATATTACAGTGATTTTTCACGGGTCTGTACTAGTAAATAATAAAGCAAAAAAAGTCAAATCATTGATATTATTTAGGTCATGATATTTACATTGCTTTTTTTGTCTAGAAACTTAATTAAGCCTATTATAAAACTTTAAAATACCTATTTTTATCAAAATATAATAAAAGGAGCAAAATTGATCATTTTTAAGAATAGTTTGAATTTTCTGATGAAACCTAGTACTCTGATAAACCTAGGATAGCTACGGCCGTCATAAGCAAAAAGAGAGCTGGAGATTTTCAATGGTCACATTCTGATATAAAATATATATAATACGGTACGTTTAACGTTTATCAACAAATTACAATATAAAATACTCGTACATAAGAATTTGAGCATTTAAAATTGCTAGCCGTCTTTTTGCTTACGACTGCAGAACTACAACTTACCTCATTTAATAAAGCTGACGAAATCTTAGCAACGAAATCTTCTCGGCGAACCAGAAAGCAATTTCTGAATAAATAATTCAATAATTATTTAAGTTTGCAGCTTGTGTTTTTCTCCGCTAGAGTGGCCACCCTTCACCCCAAGCTTAACCTCCGTGTAGAGATAAATACCACGAGTGTATTATTCGTGCCCGTGCGCGTGCCGTCACTTACTGCGCACGTGTGCCTGGTACCTAAAACTCACCTACACAGATAAGGTTGTATTTTACTCGTACAGGAGGGTGCATCCCTTATTAACATTCCCCCTCGGTCGAGAAATTAGTTTTTTTATAATGCTGTCTGATTGCTCGAAACACGTTTCTTGTAAAGCAATGTCTGAACCGTCTTTATTTTGGAAAACCGTTAGACTTTGTTATATTATTGTGAATACCCTATTTATTTTTATTGTCCTACTAGCTGACCCGGCCACGTTTTGCTGTGACTAACTAAACACAACGCCATCTAATGATTCATAACCACCGCCATCTTTGAGTTTATGAGACCGACAGACATACGCCGCGGAGGACTTTAATTTATAATACGTTGAGTTACTGCAAAAGATTATAATAATGTGCATGAAATGCTTGAGGTATAGGATTAATACTGTATCCGTCTAAATAACTTTCCAATTGTCGCATTGTACGTGACCATTTTTTTAAAAGATAGAATGAGTATAGTAAGCTATCTGTAAAAGATAGATATATGCCTTCCTGGACTTTATTGGAAATCTATAAAAGAGGAATATCCACCATGCATTGTTTTATTATATCTCAAAGGGATTAGGCAGTGTTTTCGATGAATGCTCCCAGGAGGCTTGACTTTTTCCGATGCTTCTAACAATTATAATTATTGTTATGTTTCAACCAATTTACACAAATCCTTGAAAAATTATATATCTAAACCTTTCTCACGAATCACTCTATCTATTGGTGAAAACCGCATGAAAATCCGTTCAGCAGTTTTTGAGTTTATCGCGAACAAACAGACAGACGACGCGGGGGACTTTAATTTATAATACGTAGAGATATGTTTAAAAAAAATAATAGAATTACTTTAAAAAACATGTAGGTAACAGTAGGTAATACCACTGTTTTTTATTATTGTAATAAAAAAATAATATGATAATATTTTATAATAAATGAAAACGACCGCTGTGATCGAGCGGTAAGGCTCGTAATACTCGCAATCTGAAGGACGCGGGGTCGAATCCTCGCGTGGGCAAATAAATTTATTTGATTAATTTTTGTTATTTCACAGTTAGGTAATTCATTAAAAAATAATGTAGATATAGTATATTTGCATCACATTCCAGAGGAAGATTCTCTCAGTACGTCCTGGTGTAAGACCACCATTCAGAATGGAAACGTTGCTTGAAATGGCTTTAGCCGTGTTTGGTAACCAGATCTGAATAACCAGGTACTTCCCCACCTTCCTGTGAGGTATAAATATTTCGGTTGTGACTCTCTCTGTTACTCCAGTTCAATTTGGTTCACATTTTGCTCCGGGAACAATTTATTGTCACCCCGTCTTCATGAGGTGAGGTTTGTCCACATTTTTTTGGGATACGTTTGCCCACCTGATGTCTGCATGGCAGAGACTGGTTGAGGGAGTTCTTTTGATCTCTCTAGCCGGACTCTCTCGACCCATCCATCGCCTAGCACCGCAGTGGAAGGAATGGATTTATACTCCCGTCTCTCCCGGATATACTGACCTTTAGATTCCTACCTGTTCATACATTTTTCCTTTCTAGAACTTCCTCTCCTTCCGTTTCCTAAAAAGATCCTCCACACAACATTCCAAAAGATGACATAGCTCCCGAGGGAAATTGTTTTCCTAAGGCCCTCCTGAATGAAAAAAAAATGGAGCTAATGTAAATAAAACAATTTGAGATTTTACTTATTAAGTTATTTTAATAATAAATAAAATATACTTCATAAGTCAGTTGATGCTGCACAATTAAATTAAAAAATGTCACTATAGAAACTGGGCGTACTGTACAGGGCCCGCAGATACTTTAATAGTACACAACTGCTAACCCTGTACAAATCGCAAGTGCGCCCCACGGTTGAATTTGGCAGCCACCTCTGGTCTGGAGCTCCAAAATACCTGAAAAATATCCTCGACTCTGTGCGGAAACGGGCGGTCCGTTTGATAGATTCTCCCATCTTAACAGACGGTTTGCAATCTTTAGAGCACAGGCGTCGGGTGGGAATGCTATCCTTGTTCTACCGGTATTACAATGGAAGATGCTCCGAGGAACTAGCATCATTGATCCCTTCGGCACCGGTGCATAGTCGGGAAACACGCTAAACGCGTGCCCAACATTTGTACACGGTTGACATTTGCCACATGAGAACGGGTCGTTTCTTCGACTCGTTCTTGTGTTCAACAGCTCGGCTGTGGAATGATTTGCCGGCCTCTGTGTTTCCTCCTTCCTACAACTTGGGTCTCTTCAAGATCAATGTTCATTCCTTCCTCTCCTCAAAAAGACCCTCCACACAGCATCCCAGATGACATAGGCTCTTAGGGAAATTATTTTCCTCAGGGCCTCCTACGTGGAGTTAACGTAAAAAAAAAAAATCTAGATTGTATTTAGTTCATTCATATATAAAGATAGCACCAATAAGAATGCGCGTTGAGAAAATGAAGATAATGTTGGTAGTTCTTAGTCGAAGCATGATACAGTTAAATATGACCGAAGGGATTAGGGTCGAGTTAACTCAGTGGTTAGAGCAAACCCTGGCAAGGCTAAGATCCTGGGTTCCATTGAACCGAACCTTTTTCTGATTTTTCTATTTCTATTTCGATTAAATATTACAATTTGAGATTTTATTAATTTAGTTTTTCCAAAAATAAATTAAATACTTTTATCAAGTCTCTTGAAATATTAACTAGACATTTTTGTCAACGGTTCCAAGAATTTTCATCGCGCGACAAAAAATTCCCGACAAACATCCCCGAAAAAATATCCTTCGACAAAATATCCTACGGACAAAATATCCTCAGACAAAATATCCTACGGACAAAATATCCTACGGACAAAATATTCTCCGATGAAATATCCTACTGACAAAATATCCTCTGACAAAATATTCGTAGTACAAAATATCCTCCGACAAAATATCCTACGAACAAAATATCCTCCGATAAAAGTATCAGTATACTGTCTAATATGATTGCCCGAAGATTCTTCAAATGCAGTAACAATGTACAAAAAACATTGTTCAATGCATTTTGCACTAACCTATATACATGTGAAACATGGTGTCACTACCGTACCAGCTCAATAGAACGACTACGGATCCAATATAATGATGCTTGCAGAATTATATTTGGATACAGAAGATACAGCAGCGCATCTTCAATGTTTACGGAGCTAGGACTACACGGATTCGCCGGTCTGATGAGACACCGGGTCACTGGAGCCAGGATGCGGCTAATGGCTTCCGATAACAAAGTGGTGATCGCAGCCTTCCTGCACCAAGCGCAACTCCTGAGCGAGCGCTGGGCCCTAGCTCACTCCAGACCACGTCCAACATTATAATTGATTATTTATTTTATTTCTATTATCGCTTATGTCTTTTATATTTGTTTGTTCTATTTACTTTTTTTTACTTTATCTGTTGTGTAAATATGTACAACTTTATGGGACGTGTGGGATTGCACTATCCTCCCCACATTATGCAATTGCACTATATAAGTATTATAATTACAAAACAATACAAGAACAACATGTCAACCTACCAGAGACCAGATGGGAAAATGATTCACCGACTCCAGATATTTTCATATCAGAGGGTTCGGCTCTGTGGAATTCCTAATTCAGTTTCAGTGCCGGCAACCCGGGCGTTTATTTATTTTTCATTTATTTACAATGTTTTATTTTACCCACCTCACTAGACCTGAACCTATAAATCCTACTGATCCCTCAATATAAATATTTAAAAAATCTTTTGTAATCCTACATGTATTTAAAATTACCGATTCTTACATTTTTATATATAAATTCTTTGACAAATCTAATACGCCTAAATTTTGAATCAGAGACCTAGGTATAATGCCAGTAGCCGAAATAACAAATGGTAATATTTTTATAGTCCGAGAATGCCAAATTCTTTTAACCTCATTATTATTATTATTATTATAAAATATCCTACGGACAAAATATCCTATTTGGTATATGCAGTAGGAAGTCTAGAAATGCAGTAATTTATTACAGACGATATTTTGATGAATGGAAAATACACATGTTTGCAATTTAATATGAAGCGGTTTCACGATGCATTCATTGTTGGTGTCTGCATTGATTTTCATTGTTAAATTGACTTCACCGATGTTTCCTTTAAAATTGAATAGCTACAGTGTTTGTAAGCCCCTCGCTGTGTAATTTAATATAATATTTAAGTATAACCTACAAGAGTCAATCAAACACAATGACGAAGAATCCACAGACTTTACATTAATTTTGTTAATAGAGCTAATGAATTCTGTATCCAACGAGTATAATGCAGTCTATAATTTAATTAATATCTGTTGATATCAGATAATGCGGAGATCGCTTTAAAGCCCCGTTATTTGAATTTATAACATCATCTTTTGAGATTATTTACCGTTACAACAAACATATACACGTATTGTTTTGCAATGATCGTTAATATAGTTTTTATTAGCACCTCGTGCCGGACCTATGACAAGCATTGTGTTTAAATGTAGACTAATGGCGTGTCGGCAGCTTAAATGAACCATAAATAATTAACTTCACAATTCAATGGGGTGACTCCCGTCATCACTATCGAACTATCGACTCCACCCTTAACTAGCTTTTGTAATTGGAAACGTAATGTCAATATTCATTTAACCTACTTCACTGCACGTAATATTCTCTACTTTTAAAGAAAGTAAGTAATTTTTAAGTTAGTATCGCTGCATGATTGAGTCCAAAAGACTCTATGATAGTTGATCGCCGACAGTTGGTTGAAAATACGGTATACTTACTTATACACATAACATAACTAAATATCTCCGAAGGGGTGTGCAAAGAGGACGTATCACCAAATAACAAAATATGAATCATATTTTCATTTAAATGCACCAAGGATAAAAATACTTGTTTTTATACTGTATAAATGGCGTGCAAGTACAAAAAATCAACACTAAATAATCACAGCTCGTAGAGGAGTGGAGCTGGCGACACGGTATCGCTCCTAAGTAGATAAGTACTAACATCACCCCTAACTATTACACATCTGGCCTGATGATGGACACTGCAACGCTGTACGAAACTTTGGCTAAAGAAGGAGGTAGCGCAACACGGCATAATACCCCAAAAACTAATAACAAAATAATTTTTGGCCGTGAAAATCTAAAATCGTATCTAACACTAAATAAATTCAAAATAAAACAATAACTTTGTAAACACCACTTTTCTTTTTATACTTTATGCCGACCGGGTTTCGCTACAACCGTAGCTTCATCAGGGCAGTATAATACTCTACTAACATTAGGTTACATTTGTGTTATAATATATATTTTACCAAAAATGGGCTGGGCTGGACTCGTCAAGTGGAGGAGGAAGAGGGAGGCATAGATGGAGAATTGGGAAGGGAACGAACGTGTTCTTTATCAATAGGGAATAATCTATTTATTTATTTATTTATTTACTATTTATTTATTTACTATAGATACATACAAAAGTACAAAACACATATTAGGAAGCTTTGCCTGTCCAACTAGGAAAGTTTCCCGTACCAGGACAGACAAATCTATAACAATAATAAAGAACACGTCCGTTCCCTTCCCAATTCCCCATCTATGCCTCCCTCTTCCTCCTCCACTTGACGAGTCCAGCCCAGCCCATTTTTGGTAAAATATATATTATAACACAAATGTAACCTAATGTTAGTAGAGTATTATACTGCCCTGATGAAGCTACGGTTGTAGCGAAACCCGGTCGGCATAAAGTATAAAAAGAAAAGTGGTGTTTACAAAGTTATTGTTTTATTTTAAATTAATAATGTCACATCACAAAGTATCCGCTTCATATGAACTAAATAAATTGGTTTGATATCCATAACAAATTATTTTTGATGTCAATTTCAGGTTTGTATTTTTTTACATTAGCCACACAGGAGGCCCTGAGGAAAACAATTTCCCTCAGGGCCTTTATCATCTTAGGGGACGTTGTCCGGAGGGTCTCTCTAAGGAAAGGAACAAGAGTTCGTGCCGCAAATATACTGCAAAATATTATTTATTTTAAATTTTTAACTTTATGAGTAAAATCTCAAATTGTAATATTTAATTTAATGAAGACAATATTAGAGAAACTCTGTATATCCAATTCGGTCACTTTTTAACTATATCATACTTCGACTAAGAACTACCAACATTATCTTCATTTTCTTAACGTACATATTATTGGCTGCTATCTTTATATATGATTGCAAGATTCAACTCGAACAAAATGCTATCTAGATAGTATCTGGATAAATTTTTATCCATTTTATTTTTTATAAGCGACATCTATTGACTTTTCTGCAAATTTAGGATGAATACATATTTTAAATTTTTAACTTTATGAGTAAAATCTCAAATTATAATATTTAATTAAATGAAGAAAATATTATTTATTTCAAAACATACGGCACAACATGTGCCATTGACATAATTATATTTATATATATTATAATACAATAACATAAGAAAGTGACATAAATGTAAAGTTAAATATAAAAACAAAAGGTAAAAGAAAGGAGTTAAGGTAATGAGTAGTAAATAGAATTATGATGTATAAAATAAAAGTATAAAGTAAAAGTGTAATCTATAAAATATAAAGTATAAGATAAAAGTTAAAAGTTAAGATAAAAAGTTGAAAGGCAGGAAATAATATAAACTATAAGTTACCTTTGTAAATAATATAAATTACAAAAGTTATAAATATAAAAAAAGTATGACAAGTAAACAGTAAGAAATGCTCTTAGGAGCCAAATATTGAAGATAACCAAAAATTTAAAAAATATATAATAAATAAAAGGAAGGTATTACGGAGTATACAAAGCGATATGAAAAGTAGGTACCTATGATATTTTTCTAAGCCGTAGGTATTAGAGTGCATACTGGTAGGACATAATATTATGGTTACATGATTATATTTATTATGATTACGTGGATAGTAGCAGATAAATTTTGTCTAATGCATCTTTTGTATGTTGACAGACTTTCGGCATGATCGATATGAGCAAATTCATTACCTAAAGTGTGTAAACGATGTATTGTTGAATTTTGTTCTGCATTGCTGAGAGTATTGTTGCAATAATAAGGTGTTTTGAGTCGAGTTGTTCTACTAGGTACATGATAATTTATTAACGATACCAATTCAGGGGAGTCAAACCAGTTATTGTTTATTTTAAATAAAAAAATAAGATCATTGAGTATTCTTCTATCTTTTAACGATAAGAGTCGCATTTTTTGTAATAGAGAATCATAGTTTATGTTATCCGCGGGAATTCCTAATTTGAAATTAATTGATCTGAGAAATTTGCGTTGGATTTTTTCAATGGAGTTTGCGTGGCTTTTGTAGAGAGGGTTCCATATGGGCGAATTATATTCCAAATGACTCCTAACCAGAGTTGTATATAATAATTTAAATGTATGAATGTTTTTGAAATCTTTACATAGTCTTAGAATGAAGCCCAGCATTTTCATAGCTTTATTAGTAATGATATCAATGTGGTTGATAAATAGTAGTTTAGTGTCGAAGGTTATTCCGAGGTCTCTTATTACAGGTACTGACATTAAACTGTGATTGTTAAGTGATTAACTGTATTTGATGGGGTTTTTTATTCTAAAGAAACTCATGATTTGACATTTTTTAATGTTAAGTGTAAGTTTGTTAATGGTACACCATTCTGTGAATTTTACAAAATTGGATTGAAGGGACCAGCAGTCGTATATATTTTTAATGATTTTGTGAATGTTCATGTCATCAGCAAATAATAATATGTTAACATCAGAGAATATGGAAGTGACATCGTTTATAAATAGTATAAACAATATTGGACCAAGGTGCGAACCCTGAGGCACACCACTAGTTGCTTCAAATTCGTAAGACAAGTGTTCTTTAATAGAGACAGTTAGTACACGTTTTGATAAATAATTCCTTATTCAGCATAATAATTTACCGCTTATTCCTAGTATAGACAATTTATTTATAAGAATTTTAATGCAAACCTTATCAAAGGCTTTACTAAAATCCGTATAAATTGAGTCAACTTGTTCTCTATTAGCAAGAGCACCTGAGATAAAATTTTCGTACAGTGTAAGGTTAGTTAAAGTAGATCGTCCAGAGATAAAACCATGTTGAAATGATGAGATATTAAATTTTATGCAAGAACATATTTTTTGAAGAATTAACTTTTCAAAAATTTTTGGTATCGACGATTGTATGCATATTAGTCTGTAATTTTGAACTAAAGACTTGTCTCCGCTTTTAAATATTGGAGTGAGAAAGCTATTTTATTAACTTGCCTGATAAAAGTGATTGATTAAATAGTAGGTATGGTGGGTAAGAGACACTCAATCGAAAATTTGGCTCAAAAAAATCAGAAAAAGATATCCTGGGTTCGAGTGGAGTTTCAGTGGAGCCAATATCTTTTCCTGATTTTTCTGTCTCCAGATTTTCGATTGAGTTTCTCTAATATAGTCTTTATTTAATGCAAAATATTAGTTTAAATGAATAAATTGTGAAATAGGTAACAAAAATTAATCAAATAAAATTCATTTGCGCACACCGGGAATTGAATCCCCGAGTTCTGGATTCGCAGCCAAGGATCACGACCACTTAACCACGGAGGCCGTCATTATTACAAGTTTGTAACTTTCATATTTGAATTGAATCGACCACTTCCAAAGAAAGTCAAAACAAATCTAAAAATCTAACCGTAAAATCAAAGTTTATTTTAACTATATTATACAAATATTTATTGGCTCCATCTCTTGGGCCGGCTAGTAGCCAATTTAATTTGTTTTTTTGGTTTGATTGAGGATTGAACATTGAAAACACCTGGAAAACACCACTAAAGTTAACCAAATCCTAATTGGATATTACCGACACATATTTAGTACCTACGTCCTACATACATTACCTGCGATATATTTTTTTGTTTTTTCATGGCGCATGAAATTTTTTTTTCGGTGGCTCATGAAAACTTATGGCGATTTTGGGCCACGTCTTGAATAGGGCTCTAAGGAAATATAATTTGTCTTGAACAGCGCTCTAAGGAAACAGGGAACGAAAGAACTGGGAGAGGATACCACCATAATAATGAAGGTCATATCTTATGAATTGGTATCCTGTTGTTCCCTGTTGTTCCCTCTGGGATTTTTTTACATGAAAACCGCACAAGAGTGCCAACTGCTCCCGTCTGGAGCCAGTGGGACTATGGCATCCCCAATTGGGGTATGTTGTGAGACTGAAGGAAGGGGAAGGTAGGGAAGTACCTGGCTATTCAGATCTGGTCATCAAACACGGCAGAAGCTATTTCAAGCAACGTTTCAATTCTGAATGGTGGTCTTACACCAGGGCGATACTGAGAGTATCTTCCACTCTGGAACGTGCCGCAAATATACTATATATTATTTTAAATGAATAAATTGTGAAGTACACAAATTAATCAAACAAAATTTATTTGCCACGCCGGGATTCGATCCCGCGACCTTCGGAATGCTAGTCAAGCGCCTTACCGCTGCACTACGCCGGCCGTCAAACTCACGATGTAAAAATGTTTTGCCCGTTATCGACCATGAAAACTTGCCTGTTAATGTGACAATTATTGCGTCTCGTTGCGTGATAGAAGTTGTACGAAAGGTCGGGACGAATTCTTCTCCCGGTGACAAGGTTGGACAATAGGTAGGTAATATTTTGTAGGTAGGTCAGACAATATGGGATGTGGGTAATATTAAATAGGATACTATTTATCAGTTATGCCCGAACATAATTTTTGTATAGATAGGTACAATTTTTCATAGGTTTTTCGACTACCACACTAGGCACTGGTATTACTCGGTGTTGTCAATGTAATAAAAGAGCTTCCATTTTACTAAATATCCAGATTATTTTGACGCATACAAGCAAAACTTAGTTCTCATAAAATTTGTTACAAGGCATTACTATGGCAAAGTAATGCTATTGTTACCCCCTTGGTCCAGTCCCGGGGGCGGTATCAGCTAACAGGGATGTATTAATAATCTCCCCTGTATTTGTGTTTTCCGGGGTGATCTGTGACACCCCCTGTTGATTGGTTTCATGTTTAAATTGGTTCACATATTCATTTATCATTGACTCGTTTATAATATTGGCTTATTACTTAGGATGTAACCATCTGGATGGACGGGAATAAAATGGATGGTCATATGTAAAGTATTTTTGTTTATTATGGTAGTAATACAATTAATTAACCGTTTTGCATATTTTTTATTTTTTTATTTAGTAACTATATAATATTTTTAACATTTTTATATGAAACATGTTAGTTAGATGTACATATAAAATATAAAACATATTCGTAGTCCCCCTCACTAGGAGATCCTGTGCTGAGGGGGACTATGCTTTGGATAAGTTTTTCAGCGACTTCTATGGTTTAACTTCATTGATTGGATAAAGTTTTCCAGAAACTTCTATGATGTTTTAAGTATAATAGTAAGTTCATTTTCCGATAGATTCTTCAGCCAACATTTAATGTCCTTAATGTAGTAATTTAATTCGTTTGATACTAAGTGGGAGTTTGTTATATAACTTTACTGCTAAAAATGCAGAACTTCTTTGACCAAATGAAGAGTTACACTTTGGTATATTAAGTATGTCTGTTTGTTTGGCTCTGGTTTTATGAGCGTGTGAGGTGTCTGCCTCTGAATCATTTTTGTGGTGATGTACTAGAATGTTTTCGGCATAGATTTTCTGTATGCTTGGAACATCAAACTGTTTAAAAATTTCTGTTGTTGACGTCCTTATGGGGACCTTTAGAATGGTCTTTATAATGCAATTCTGAGTTATCTTAAGTTGTTTTAAGTGATTAGATGCTGCTGAGCCCCATCCTATTACTCCATTTTAAACATAGTTTCATTAAATATTGGAACTTTTAATTAATTTAAAATACTTTAGACGTGTTGCTTGCCAAACTGAGGATTCCAACTTGGAGAAACACATAGTCACTGGCAAAGTATTTGACAGAAGAAGCAAAGGAAGGTCGCCAATGCGCTGGAGTGACCAAGTATCATTGGCGTCCGGTATGTCGCTGTCCTTGGCTCTCCACGCAGCGCAGAACCGCAAGGAGTAGAGGAGCCTTGATCACCATGGAAATTGGAGTAGGGATCACGGTCCTCACCATTGAGGAACCGACTTAAGAATAATACTTATCACTAGCCTTACCACCCAGTTTCGTAGAGTTTCAACACTCTTTTTTCCAAGTTTGTTTTCTCATCGAACGATTAAAAAACGTTCAATAAACGATGTATGTTTGGTTTTGAAATGATAATATGCATAGTTTCTATTGGGATGTCATATATCCAGTACCTACCCTCCCTAACCATACCACCTTGCTGGAAAAGCATTTAAAAATAGAACAATGGCAAGATTGAATCGAAGTGTTTATGTTTCGGAAAAAACAGAAAAATATTTTGGACTACGTGCAAATCAATTTTGTAGGTTGTTTTATAGATATATATTCGCTTATGAACTAAAAGAAGGTGTTTTGACCGTATCAAGATCGTTTTATTCTATTTGTGTTGTGGCAATAATACCTCGAGGTATCGTGGTGGAACTAAATAAAATATATTTGTAATTGTGTTTGTTATAAAAATATTTAATATTCACATAACAATTGTAATCAGGTACTGATTACTAATTTCATTATTGTCAATGGTTTTTTTTTTGACAGCCGTATATCGGCGCAAATAGGCAGGAAACGGATTATTCTTGCCGGCCGCACTACTTACCCACGGGGTCCGGTTGGGCTCAGACCCGGTAGGAACGTCACAGTGCTGAGTTTGAAACTATGTGAGTTTCTTTTTATTAAAAGTCGAGCGGAACAATTTTTCCTTTAATATTGATCGAGACATCTTATCCTGGATAATGTCGGATAATATTTTAGTGGCCAAATCGAGTATAAATACGTGTAATCGCGAATTAAA
This sequence comes from Limnephilus rhombicus, assembly GCA_929108145.2. Taxonomy (NCBI): domain Eukaryota; kingdom Metazoa; phylum Arthropoda; class Insecta; order Trichoptera; family Limnephilidae; genus Limnephilus; species Limnephilus rhombicus. The sequence continues at coordinate 13,753,627 of OV815284.1, forward strand.
ATCGCACCCGAAGTTGTAAAACGCGTGTCGATGTGCACCCGGAAGTGGTCTTCCGTATCGGGGATAATCGAAGCTAACGGCCGGCGATCCTCGCTCGCTTTGAAATTTTTAAATGTCGGGAACAAGCATTGACATTTATTTGATCGGATGAAATCCGTATTTGGGGGTGAGACCTCCTTTTACCAACTTTGCCGCGCACGCCGTGGAAGTAGCGCTAGCACACGGATGGATGGATACCGGAGGTAATTGGCGAGGACCTGGATGATCCTTGGCCGGGGTTTGAACGAGAGACGGAGCTGGCAGGCTGGCCGCCCGCGCTGTAGCAGTCACGGACCCGTGGAGAAAGGCGTCCCCATCTCTCCGCAGAATATTAGCTAGTTAGCATAGGTATTACAAAACGGTCTATGATGGGGGTTAGTGTATTTAATCCCTATTGTGTGTAATCCACTTAAGTGAAATAGATGTAATTGTCATATCGGAAGAACTTTTCTTTCATTGGAGTAGACCTACTTGTGAATAAGTACCATATGCCCATCCCTAAGATGAGTACTCATGCCACCGCAGAGTTCAGCATACTCTGTCGCCGACAGGGTTTGGCGTCCTAAAGTTTCCTCCGGAAACTAAGCTGACCACTGTGATGGAAATACCAGTACGAATCTCAATTTTACCATGCACCCACTCAACAAGAGGTGTATAAAGGCAACTACCACTTGCCTCACAAAGTAGGTACATCACACACAGTATTACTGCATATTAGCTGCCATTTATCTCATATTAAAGTACCCTAACAGAAGTCGCCTAGCCCCATATCATGTTGTTCACTTCGCAGAGGTAAGTGATTGGTTTCCTTCTTCCTTGTAATCCATTATTTTTCCCATAGGTACACATATATTATTATCACCCAATTTCAGCAAAACATCATTTCGTTTCATTTTATTGTCTTATTTACAGTCCATTTCCAAGTGCATCTAAAGCTGTAACTCGGAAACAGTTTCGGGTGCAACAATTAAGGTATCGTATTTTCTAGTTTTTCACAGTGAAGTACAAGCCGAGCCTGTAGACGCCTCCTATCTGGACTGCCCGGGCTTCACCCTCGCAAGCAAGTTCAGACCTAAAGGAGGTGTCTGTCTCTATAGTCGAGCTGACGTCAACTGTGTGCGACTGTTGAATCTGGAAAACTCCAGATTCGACGTAATGTGGGTACGCGTCAATCTTGCCAGTACGGTAAGATTCTACGCGTGTTTATACCGCTCACCGAACCTTAGCGAATCAGACACGTCCGAGCTCTTCAAACATTTAAGCGACACTATTGATGACCTCTTGCCCCGCTACCCTATGGCAGAGTTTGTGGTCCTGGGGGACTTCAATGTTCATAACGAACCTTGGTTGAAGTTCTCAGGATCAACAGACTCGGCTGGACGCCAAGCGGAATCCTTTGCCCTTTGCTACGGATTGGAGCAAATGGTTCAGGAGCCTACAAGGGTTCCTGATGTCCAGACTCACCGTTCCAATCTGTTAGACCTTTTTTTAACTACTGTGCCACACGGTTACAGTATTGAAGTCACAGCGCCTTTAGGATCGTCCGACCACTTCCTGGTGACGACATCAATCCCTATAAACTTCAGACCACCAAACGAGAGGCTGAAGAGAAAAGTGTGGCACTATAGGTCAGCAGATTGGTTCGGTCTGCGGGCACATTTTAATGCTTTCCCGTGGTCAGCTGTCTGTTTTCGGACTTCGGATCCCTCAAGATGTGCCCAGGAAATTGGTGAGGTCATCACATCCGCGATGGATGGCTTCATCCAATCTACTGTTAAGGAAACTGGTGTAGGCTCAAAGCCGTGGTTCAGTCGACAATGCGCTGAAGCAGTGCGACGAAAAAACGCGGCTTACCGAGCCTACAACACATCTAGAACATCCGAAGACAGAACAGCTTACAACAAAATGGCAAAGGAAACCAAGAGAATCATAAATAGGTCAAAATTCGAGCACGACCAGCAGATCAGCAGAAAGCTGACTGCATGCCCGCATGGCAGCAGGCAATTCTGGTCGCTTGCGGGCTCAATAGGTCGCAATTTCTGCAAATCCAGTCTGCCACCTCTTACCAGACCTGACGGCTCACTAGCAAACACCGCCACCGAAAAGGCTAACTTACTAGGTAAAATGTTTGCGGATAACTCAACCCTCGATGACCAAGGTGCTGTCCCGACGTCGGTTCCTCACTGCGGTTTTCGTATGAAAAAGCTGAGGATCCGGCATCGGGAAGTACTCCATGTTTTACGAGGGCTTGATGTTAATAAAGCTAGTGGGCCTGACGGAATACCTGCCCTGGTACTGCAAAGGTGCGCTGCAGAAATAGCTCCAATTTTGACGAAGCTTTTTAAAATGTCCCTGAAGACTGGCTCTGTGCCCTCTGGTTGGAAAAAAGCGGTTATCCATCCTATTCCAAAGAAGGGTGACCGCTCCAACCCGGCCAACTACCGCCCCATAGCGATCACATCAGTTCTGTCTAAGGTGATGGAACGTGTGATCAACGACAAACTGCTCACATACCTCGAGAAGAACAAAATTATTAACGACCGTCAATACGGATTCCGGCGGAACCGCTCGTGCGGTGATCTTCTCGCGTATGTGACGCATGTTTGGGGGCGATGCCTGGAACGTTTCGGTGAGACCCAAACTGTTGCACTGGACATATCCAAGGCCTTTGACCGGGTTTGGCACCGAGGACTTGTCAACAAACTGCATTCTTACGGACTTCCCGCATCCTTGTGTACGTGGATTGCCGACTTCTTGAGGGAGAGGTCGATTCAGACGGTAGTCGATGGTTTCACCTCTTCCTCTCACTCGATAAATGCTGGCGTCCCGCAGGGATCGGTTCTGTCTCCAACTCTGTTTTTGTTGCACATCAACGACCTTTTGTCATGTGCACCAATTCACTGCTACGCGGATGACAGTACAGTTCATGATAGCTTTTTGTTTGACAAGCCCCCAAAGGGCTCACAAACTCCAACAGCTCGTAAGGCTTTGAAGCAAAGAATGGACGGTTACCTCGAGAGTGTTTTCTCTTGGGGTAAAAATAATCTCGTTGAATTTAATGTTTCAAAGACCCAATCTTGTCTGATTACGTCTAAAAGGGATCGCAATGAAAATCTAGTCTCTTTCAACGGAAGCAATCTTCCGAACAGGCCCTCCATTGATTTGCTTGGTGTAACCCTAAGTGACCACCTCAGGTATGGGGGCTCCATCGAAGCCAGAGTAAAGTTAGCCTCCCAAAAACTGGGCGTACTGTACAGGGCCCGCAGATACTTTAAAAGTACACAACTGCTAACCCTGTACAAATCGCAAGTGCGCCCCACGGTTGAATTTGGCAGCCACCTCTGGTCTGGAGCTCCAAAATATCTGAAAAATACCCTCGACTCTGTGCAGAAACGGGTGGTCCGTTTGATAGATTCTCCCATCTTAACAGACGGATTGCAATCTTTAGAGCACAGGCGTCGGGTGGGAATGCTATCCTTGTTCTACCGGTATTACAATGGAAGATGCTCCGAGGAACTAGCATCATTGATCCCTTCGGCACCGGTGCATAGTCGGGAAACACGCCAAACGCGTGCCCAACATTTGTACACAGTTGACATTAGTCACATGAGAACGGGTCGTTTCTTCGACTCGTTCTTATGTTCAACAGCTCGGCTGTGGAATGATTTGCCGGCCTCTGTGTTTCCTCCTTCCTACAACATGGGTCTCTTCAAGACCAATGTTCATTCCTTCCTCTCCTCAAAAAGACCCTCCACACAGCATCCCAGATGACATAGGCCCTGAGGGAAATTATTTTCCTCAGGGCCTCCTGTGTGGAGTTAATGTAAAAAAAAAAAAAAAAATCATTCTTTAAAGCTACATAGCTCGTGATGGAATCGGAATTTCAGAGAAGAAATTGTAAAGCCGAAATTTAATTGAACAATTCAGCTAAAACTCTTTCTTAAACAGTGAACGCCTGCTTCATGCAATTAAAATTTGCTAGTTCAAAAAACATATATAATTTTCAGCTCACAACTTAAGGGCGATTAACCAGCGGCCGAGAATTCAAATTTCGTCGAAAGACAGTTTGCGATTGTTTCCTTGCGATTGCACAGGGCGGTCCCGATGAGAAAGATTAATTATTCGATTAATTACTCCGTACCGGCTTGATTAATTACTCCATACCAACAATTTTCTTAGATATAATTATTTTTTGAGGTATTTATAATTTTCCAATAACTTCTTCTTTTTCTTTGCCACTTCCCACTTTAAGTGGGGTCGGCTCTCCTAATCAATCTGCGCCAAGACGACCGGTCTTGGGTTGTTGGATTGGGGAAATTTTGAGCTATTTTTGCCATGCTGGTCCACCATGTCAGAGGGGGGCGTCCTCTTCCTCTTTTTATTTCAGGTATAGCTAGCGCTTTATGGAACACGTGTTCTTTGTCTCTTCTCATTACATGACCATACCACCGTAAGCGACTTTCTGTTAGTTTTTCAGGAAGGGGGGCTACCTTGAAACTGCCTCTTATATGTTCGTTTCGTATTTTGTCCAGTTTCGTAACCCCACCTGACCATCTAAGCATTTTCATTTCTGCAACGTGCAGTTTTTGGACGTGATTTTCCTTCACTGTCCAACACTCAGCCCCATACAACATTGCTGGTCTCACTGCAGTTTTGTATATTTTGCCTTTTGTGCGAATGGGCATGCTTGAATCGCACAGTACTCCAGTGAGTGATCGCCACTTCTGCCACGCAACATTTACTCTGTGAGATACATCGGCCTCTACATTTGCATCTTTTGTTATTACTGAGCCAAGGTATTTGAAGGATTCTACTTTTGGCACCGGCATTCTGTCTGGATAGTAAACGGTGGTGTTGCTCGTTGTATTGCTGAAATTACATTCCAAGTGCTCCGTTTTTGACCTGCTGACACGAAGTCCTGATGTTTCAAGTGCTGTTATCCATTCTGTCAAGATATTTTGCAGATCTTCCGCAGTTTTGGCAATCAGTACGATATTGTCTGCATACAGAAGGTTCCAGGGTAGTTTCATTTGAATATTTTTGGTGATGTAATCCATTACTAAGTTGAACAGTAATGGGCTCAGCGCCGAATCTTGGTGAACTCCCACCTCAACCAATAACATCTAAGCAAAATAAAAATGTAAAAAAACACTGATATAATATGTTAGTTTGTGAGACCGTAAATAAATAGACAAACTGAAGTATTTTTGTCACAAAACACGTGTGAGGATCTTTTTTTTAAGATTTTAACTAAAATTAAAATTCTGAAAAGCAGCTTTCCTAGATAATTTATTGATTTATTTTACCGCATGATTATATGATTTGAAATGTGTGTTGTAAAATACAAAATTTGAAAACTTAGCATATCTGCCAACGACCTTATTATACTAAAAATATTTTTTTTCTCAATACTTAAAAAATACCTTTACCAGATGAAAGAACAATCTTTCGAAATCGATTTCTACTTTTTTGTGGAAAAAAGTCAATACGTCTAGAATTATATTTAAAAATGACATATTTCCGGTTAGGTCTGGTAATTCTCTCAAGAGAATGTATCTACTGTAAAAATGTGACGAGACTCAATTGTGCAATAAGAAAACAATACTGTCTCAATATTAAACGGGACCGCAACACTGTTCCATATTCCATATCAATTATTATGCACACGAAAAAAAATGTCAAAGTAATGTAAAATTTCGGGCGAAGCCGGGTTGTAACTACAATAATAAAACATCAATTAATTGGTCCGACTACACGGAAACGGATTAGCAAACAATAAACAAGCGGAAAACAAACAACAAACCGTTTCGCAAACACGTCCCCCCACCCTTTGTGATATTATTGTACGGCATATGTCCGCGCTTGTCAAATTCCTATTGAAAGAGGAATAAATGTTGCCATATGGTCGGGTATACACGAGCACTGGGTACCTACCCTCCCAGCACCCAGTACCCACCTTCCCATATTATTAGTACCTACACAGGGCGTCCCAAATCTTGCCGTACTTCCGGGATATGAGATGATCTGAAAACATTAAAACAGAATTTCCATTAAAATCAGGATTTTTTTACGACCGATTATATTATTGATGGATTATATTTTTTCTTCACCCCCAAGGAAAGAGTTTGAAATCCAATCAAATTTTAAAAAAGAGGACACTGAACTCTGTTCGAAAAGAGATTCAATGTTTATTGATCTTAACCGTAAGGAAAAATTTCATTTTAAATGTCAAAGCTAACATTTTCACTAAGATTTTTCATTTCCTTTTTTGATCTTAGATGTTTTTTGAATTAAGTAAAAAGAGTAGTGACTTAAGTTTTAAGATTTTCACGGCCAAAAGCATTTTCGTTATTTGTTTTTGGGGTGTTATGCCGTGTTGCGCTACCTCCTTCTTTATCTAACGCATAAATACCACGTTTTAATGAACTTTCTATTCCGTTCCGCGGCGATGACGCCACTGCTTGTCACGATTATTTTGTACTGGTGAAAGTTAGTGGTGCTAGCGACACGGTATCGCTTCGAAGTAAATAAGCACACACTTCACGACTAAAAATTACACTTCTACCGGATCTGCCGGATCTGCCCTGATGATGGACACTGCAACGATGTCCGAAACGTTGGCTAAAGAAGGAGGTAGCGCAACACGGCATAACACCCCAAAAACAAATAACGAAAAAGAGTAGTGACTTGATAATAAAACTGGTACGTAATAAAAATAATATTAATTTTGCTTCTTCCATACCGTCCAAAAAAAAGAAAAACTTATTGTTTTCATTTAGCTCCTGAAATTGTCGAAAACCTTTTTTTTCGAAATTTTACAAAATCGTATTCAATCGTTGTACCTACTTTATTTTTATTTGAAAAATCCCAAAGTTTGGTTCAATCCAATCTAAACCATCAAACCGAATAAAAAAACAAATGCAATATATTTTATTAAATGAGGCCAATATTAGCGAAAATCAAAGACTGAAAAATCAGTTCGTGTCCCAGAGGTGCCGTTATCTTTTTTATGATTTTTCAGTTCGTGTCCCAGAGGTGCCGATATCTTTTTTCTGATTTTTCTGTCTCCAGATTTTCGATTGAGTTTCGCTAATATTATCCTCATTTAATTAAATATTACAATTGAGGTTTTAATCATAAATTTAAAAAAAAAAAAAATTATAATATAACTTGTACGAATTTGTTCACTAAAGTTGAAAATAAATCTGTATTAAATTTTTGAATTTTTAATTGAAGATTAGCTGAGATCCGTGAAAAATCACAGAATATAATCAAAATTAAATTGAACATAGGTATTGAAAAGACAGTGGCCTATATTCCTTGTACCTATTATTTACTGACAATATACGAATAACCTATTTTTTAATGTTACGTCCTCTCATCCGAAATTGTATACTTTAATTAATGAAATGTCTTAGCTTTTGGTTTTAGTACCTTTCTAGCAAAGAGCCGTGAAAAATCACGGGATTAGGATTTAAGAAGCTAAAAACATTTAGTAAAAAAAATATTAGCTTCATAATCATTGCCATACAAAAACGTTTTGAACGCTCGTAAACTGGAAAAATTATGAGATCTGTCAAACATTAAAACAAAATAAATTCACATTTCTATTAACGAATTATTAATTAAATAATACAATTTTGGCATCAACTTTACCGCTTGTCTTATATGATTTACATGTACTTATTGATTCCAATTTCAAAAATAAAGTTTATTGAAATTGAATGTTCTACGCGTTACGCATAGGATTACGCATCACTTCACGCATGCACCCATGCACCGACAACCGCTGAACTTTCATTAGATTTAATCTCTTATAGCAAGAGAAAACAGATCATTGAAATTTTCTGTTTCACGAACTAACTTCAGAAAGTACCAAATATGTATTTGTCTTGACTGAATGCAAATCTTGGAAGTGCAAATTAACTCACTTCCCGACATCCGATCAAGCTGAAACTCGTTAGAAAGACTCGTTATCTATGAACTTGCATTCTATCAACTTTTGGTAGCACTCACGCATACACAACCAACGTGAAATTGACTATTAGCCTGCTCAAGAATAGCCCGAAAATTGAAAATGGATGAAAAAACTATGTTTTTATTACCGATTGATTTTTTCCCATCACAGAGAGAGCTTTGAAATAACCGCATATTTTTTGCAGCTTTATTAATCGTTTGTTTAATAAAGGCTAATGCTCGCAAATAAAATTGGCTATAAGATATCTCTAATAAATCAATTCATCTCAATTTGAAGACTTGGAACCGATGTATAAAATTCTCACATGGGTGCACATTGAGTCTCGCTAATATTCATTTATTGAAACAAACAAACTTAATGAGATTCTAATCTTTATAATAATTTATAACTAACCAATATGGATGAACAAGATGAATTGATTAATTACTTAATTAGAATTATGAATTATCAATGTAAATAATTATGTTATTAATTTGTATTGGAATTAAAAGATGAAATCTTCAGTGTGCTTTTTATTTAAATTTGCCATTGAACGTTGGGCAAGCTTTACAAGAGCTTTCTTGGAAATTTAACAAAACAGTCTTTTTTTACATTAGCTTTTTTTTTTTACAGTGAATACCGCACAAGAATCTCAACTGCTCCCGTCTGGAGCCAGTGAGATTATGGCATCCCTAATTGGGGTATGTTGTGAGGCTGAAGGTAGTGGGGAGGGGAAGAAGGTGGGGAAGAGGAAGGTTGGGAAGTACCTGGCTATTCAGATCTGGTCACCAAACACGGCTAAAGCCATTTTCAAGCAACGTTTCAATTCTGAATGGTGGTCTTACACCAGGGCGATACTGATAGTATCTTCCATTCTGAAACATGCCGCAAATATACTATATACTATTTGAAATGAATTAATTGTGAAATAACACAAATTAATCCAATAAAATTTATTTGCGCATGCCGGGTTCGAACCCGCGACCTCCGGATTGTGAGTCAAGAGTCTTACCCACTGGACTACGGAGGTCGTCCAGTGGGTAAGACTCTTGACCACACAGACTCGCTCCACACACACCCTGAAAAAAAACTCCCTCAGGGCCTGTGTCGTCTTTTGGAGGGAAATAACGGAGAGGAAGTTCTGGGAAGGAAAAGGATGTGAGGGGTGGTTAGGAATCTGGAGATCAATGTGTCCATCAATATATGATGGTTCGAAAGAGTCCGGCTGGAGAACTAAAAAGGTCTTCCTCAATCAAGACCTAGACAAACCTCACCCCATGACTCATTCCTGCTAAATCACCTAACGTTGTGAATCACTGAGGTGACCTATGGCAGGGATGTTGATAATCCAATGAATGGTTCCCCGGGTAACGGCATCCATATAGGCCTCACAAATTGAGAAAGAGCCTGCTTGTCTATTGATTGTAGAAAAAGTGCGGAAAGCTGATGGAATGATCAAGTGAATCATGAGTCAGGTCTAGTCAGGAGTCAGAATAACAGAAGAGTACAAACTTACAATCTTATGTATGCAGTCAAAATTCTCATCAAAACCTCACTTACTGTCAAATAAGAGTAGACAATGTAAAAAATTGAACTACAAAATTTTTAGACTGGCAACACCAATTTAACTGTCAAATATTCATTTAAAGTGTAATGTCACTGAATGTGTAGAAACCACATTTTAAAATACATTTTTGGTTCATGACATAAATTTGATTAAAAGGTGTTTCAAAAAGCGATTTGCTTTAATTTAATTTAACATAAATTTGAATTTAACAGTAGATAGAAAGGAAGAATCACTAACGGTGAGTTTAATTATACTACTTTTAGATCTGAATGACTTAGTTAAATATAATCAGATCTAAAATTAGAGACACGATCGGTACGCTAGGTACTTAAGCTAGTATTAAATGAAAGTGAACAATTTCTAAACTGTGCTTTATATTTGATTAAAATATCATTTTTCTTCATTATGTTAACACAAAATTGCGAAGGTATAATAATAATATACCTATACGCAATTCTAATTTTGAGATCAGTGTGTAATGTAATGATATTGTAATGAAAATTATTTTTTTCACTTTGACGGCTTTTTATTTATTTTTTTATAAAAATGTAGGTTACACAGCTTTACATCAACACCATGAGTTATATGTTCAGTATTGCCATTTGAAATACTGTAGCGCCCTCCTATATTTTCTACTCTTATTTGACAGTCTATATTTGATTTCTAAACAACTCGACATTTCCCGAATAATAGCTGACCATGATGAATAACCGTGACGCCACACAAACGGCAATAAAAATACGTTCCTTATCACAATAATATTGCAGCTCTTTTAAAAGATGAGATACACAATGTACGTAGGTCTATCTCCTTTAAAGGAAAAAAGTACTTAATCATTTTCTTGCATCTCTCTCACATACGGTACCGTGACGTCTCCGTAAACCTCTAAAATACTACTAGCCGTAACGATAATTTTGAAAGTATGGAGTATAGTTTAAGGATAATACTGTGTGTGAATGAATTCTAAAAATTCAAAAAGTCAAACGTTTTGCTTTCGTTCAATGCTGAAGCTCTTTCTTACGCTAAATAATAACAGTTGAAAATGAGCGTACCGGTACCGTAATCGTGGATCGTCACGGTAATAATAAAAGCGCTCAATGGGTGATTTGAGAGGATATAATGCCATCACTGTTCTAATATACCCTCCTTGCTTTATTCACTTTCATACATGTAGATTGTAAATACTATTGACGCACAAACCTATGGCGACCCGACAGTTGATTCCCGAGAGTTGGCCCCACGGCCGCGGCATACTAATACACTATATGGAAGTCGGCTTAGGGAAAATACGGTATACCTACAAGAAAATTTCTTATATCTAAAATATCCATTCGTATCAAAGCAGTCAGGATAATAGTGTTGCTATGATTTTATGGTTTTGATACATTTTTAGAAATCAAATGCAATAACTTCGGGAGGTAATTCTGCATGATTAAAAAAACCAATAGCTTTTTAGAAATTCCAACGTTTTAAGGTTGTTTTGAGGTTAAAACAGTTCAATAACTAAGTAAGTTTGGGAGGCGGGAGTGGGTACCGCCGCCCCGGGAACCTTTATTGGATAACCAACACCTCTGCCATAGGTCACCTCAAGTGGTTCGCTACGTTTGGTGATTTAGCAGGGGTCCCCGGGTTCATGGGATGAGGTGTGTTTAGGTCTGATGACCAGGACATACTGAACCCCAGATTCCTACCCACCCCTTAAACCCTTTTCCTTCCCAGAACCCTCCTCTCCTTCATTTCCCTAAAAAACCCTCCACACAGCATTCCCAAAGATGACATAGGCCCTCAGGGAAATTATTTTCCTCAGGGCCTCCTGTGTGGATGAGTTCCAGTAAAAAAAAAAGTAATACAAAAGATTTGCACAGGAAAAAATCTTACACGGTAAAATATTGTCTTATGGGAAAAATATAACGGATTTAAAAATTGGCTTTAATTTTTTTTTTTATTTCATTACATAGAATCACAATTTGAAGTTAGTGCGCTTTATCCCCGGACACCCTGTACAGAAATAAAATTTTATATTTCCGTATACCTACCTACACTACACATATTGAATCAGTCCATGTTTATTAGTTATATACAGAACTAGCTGGTTCCCGGCATGCGTTGCAATGCCATATTCAAATAAATTAAATTAATAAATTTTCATTAACATCCATTCCGTAGTTTTTGCGTGAGAGAGTAACAAACACACATACACCCATACAAACTTTCGCGTTTATAATATTAGTAAGATAAGATGATGAACTTTCCATTATTACGACGATGTGAGCTAACTTAAGTTTAATATATAAATAAAATAAGAAAAGTAACTATTTAAAAATCCGCCATTTATGTCCCGGGAGGATGGCAGATCAGCGGTTGGTTGGTTTGGCGGTCACTATTAGCTATGCAGAGTGTGACTGGAATGAGTGGGGAGAATGGAGAAGCGGGGTTCCCCCCGCGATGCGGTGTTTGCTCCGCATGCCGCCAGTGGCGCTAGCTGTATCTTTACACGATTGCCTGTCATATTTTGTCCATGTCAATATGGAGGGCAGATGATATCAGAGAAAGACAACCATTTATAACATTTTAGAAACAAACAATACGCAGATAAAATGAGTATCTAAATTTATCACACGTATAAACAGATTTGATTTTTTTTTATTTTCACAGTCAAAAGTTTTATAGTAATTTTTTGGGGGTATTATTATTATTTTATTTTTTTTTACATTAACTCCACATAGGAAGCCCTGAGGAAAATAATTTCCCTCAGGGCCTATGTCATCTGGGATGCTGTGTGGAGGGTCTTTTTGAGGAGAGGAAGGAATGAACATTGGTCTTGAAGAGACCCATGTTGTAGGAAGGAGGAAACACAGAGGCCGGCAAATCATTCCACAGCCGAGCTGTTGAACACAAGACCGAGTCGAAGAAACGACCCGTTCTCATGTGACAAATGTCAACCGTGTACAAATGTTGGGCACTCGTTTGGCGTGTTTCCCGACTATGCACCGGTGCCGAAGGGATCAATGATGCTAGTTCCTCGGAGCATCTTCCATTGTAATACCGGTAGAACAAGGATAGCATTCCCACCCGACGCCTGTACTCTAAAGATTGCAATCCGTCTGTTAAGATGGGAGAATCTATCAAACGGACCGCCCGTTTCTGCACAGAGTCGAGGGTATTTTTCAGGTATTTTGGAGCTCCAGACCAGAGATGGCTGCCAAATTCAACCGTGGGGCGTACTTGTGATTTGTACAAGGTTAGCAGTTGTGTACTATTAAAGTATCTGCGGGCCCTGTACAGTACGCCCAGCTTTTGGGAGGCTAACTTTACTCTGGCTTCGATGGAGCCCCCATACCTGAGCTGGTCACTTAGGGTTACACCAAGCATATCAATGGAGGGCCTGTTCGGAAGATTGCTTATGATTGATTATGCCGTGTTGCGCTCCTTCTTTAGCCAACGTAAACAATTATGGCCGATGTGTAATGGATTATAATACATTACATTACACATCTGATGATAAACAGAAGGAGGTAGCGCAACACGGCACAAAACCCCAAAAATAAATATTTATGAGTGGTAAACAGTTTACAAGGTCTTAGAAATGATAACATGGATACGTCTCTATCTCTGGTGAGTAATTAAACTTAAGGGACGTTCTTGATTTACTTTAACCATGATTCCTATTGATGAAGTTTTGGTCTCCGGTGACTTTTTTGTTCTCTCTTTTTTTTTAAATATATTTCACAACTGTCCAATATCTACTGATTTTTTCATGTTTTAGTTTTTTTTTTTTATATTATCAAAAATGTCAACAGAGAACAACATTTTATTAACATTTTTTACTCCAACTAATGTCAGAAGTCACTGATTACATTAAGTCAAGTACGTCCCACATTCTGAAATAATTGGAGGTAAAAATAAAGATAAAAAATATACTATGTGGTGCCTAAGGGTATGTGTACTTATGTATTTATTGCAATTGTGTTAAGTGCGCACAATTGTAAGTTAGCAGTAATGTTTTTCATTAATTACGGCCGATAGTCAAAATTAATTAATTAATATTTCTAAAGCGAGACTGTAGATAGTGCAAATAAACAAACCATTTAAATTTTTCACTTCTTTTAATCAAAATCAGAAATCCTTTCTCAGGCTGGTACAAAGAAAAAAATGTGCTTTATACCTTACAAGATCACAATGAAAGCACACTCTCAAACCAGGAAATACTAGCAAAAACATAATGTTGCCATTTTTTACATTAGCCCCACATAGGATACCCTAAGGAAAAGGCCTATGTCATTTTGGGGGATGCTGTGTGGAGGCGTCTTTTTAAGGAAAAGAAGGAGAGAAAGTTCTGGGAAAGAAAAAAGCTATGAGGGGAGGGTAGGGATCTAGGGGTCGGTGTATTCAAGAGTGAATGACGTATAAATCCTTCTTCTACAACTGGGTTGCAAGGCGATGGCTCGAGAGTGTCTAGCTGAAGGGGTCAAAAGGCCTCCCTCAGCCAGTCTCTCTCGTTCCGGCCCGCCACGTAATAGATGGGCATACGCATCCACCGCCAAGATCTAGACAAACCTCATCCCATATTCCCGGGCACCACTGCTAAGTCACCAAACGTAGCGAGCCACTAATGGTGACCTATGGCAGAAGTCACCATAAGTGATGCGATTGTTGGTCAATTTTGAAAAAGGGAAGTTTCAGCTTATTCATATAATGAATCAAAAACTGAAAAAAAAGTTAATCTTTGAAAGAAAGAATCTCTGAAAAGAATACCATCGTTTTCAGAATTGGTCGGGTTCTGGGTTGGTCCTTTTAAGAAATTGACATTATTCATTGAAGAGAAGTAATTCTCCTTTATTTTATTATTTAATTTCCTTGATTTGATTCTCGGCGGACCAATGGTTGACAACCACCTCGGCAGCGATGTCGGAAAACATTTGGCGGACGGGCGCGCGCTCATTGTCCGCGATAATTGCTTTAAAAATATAATAAGCCGCCATGACAGTATCACTGAGTCAGTACTACATTTTTTGCTACAATTCCGATTATGGCGGCAAACACGCGCTACTTCCCGCACAATACTAAAATGTCCACTGGGCTGAATGAATAATTTGCGGGTGGTGTTATACTAGGAATATTTATTTTTGCTTTTTGTTTTGCGAGCAATTTATTCAATTTATTATGATAGTTGTATTTTTAATAATTATAATAACTAACTTTGTTTACCACCATCAACAATTTGGGAGGCGGGTATGGGTACCGCCGCACGGGAAACATTTATTAGATAACCAACACCCCTACCATAGGTTACCCCAAGTAGTTCGCTACGTTTGGTGACATAGCGGGGCTGCCTGGGTTCTTGGGGTAAGGTTGGTCTAGGTCTTAAGGCCCGCGCACACAGAGCGGTCAGGAGTTCCCAGTTCCGCGTACGGCGTTCATTAGAATGTACCGAGTCTATAACAACAACGCGAACGCACACAGCGGGTAGTCAGACCGCGGCGGTCAAAGCGGAATGTCGCGTTCTAAAGCAGGGTACTCACCTAGAGTGTAGCATGTATTGAATCTGATACTGTATCAATCTGCGAGTTGGTACGGCTCGTCCACGGTAACCGCGTATCCAGCTACGACCTCCCGGATCCGCAGTGCCCGTGACGATATCACGCCGACAATGTGTCTCAAATGGTGGCTAGTGCTGCGTGCATATTCATGTACAATATCATCGAAGATTATAAAAGCCCACGTCGGTTCTGGCAAAGTGAAATATACAAAAATAGAAATCATTCGAATAATTTAATAATGGATATGAAGTCTCAAGAGATCAGTGGACATTTCAAGAACAATTGAATTTTATTCATCTGTCCACTCCATGATGAAAACGTTCGTTTGAAGCTCGCGCTTACGTACTCACTACACAAACGGCCGTGTCGCCGTCCATATGCACACTGCGCTCCACGCGCGAGCGGCTCGCAGTAGACTCGTGCCTACGTACTCACTTGATACAGTATCAGATACGTTACAGGTTACACGGTTAGGTGAGTACCCTGCTTAAGAGTTCTATTCCCGCCGAGACAGGGAACGTCTGAACTCCGCGATGTCAACTCCAACATTTCAAACAGCTAGTACACCGCAGCCGCAGTTGACTGGAAACCTAACAGAACATTACGAAAACATATCGTATTCGTTACATAATTCGATTAACAAATGAACCTTTCAAATATTTTGTTATTATTTCTAAATACTCTAATGTCTTTTCTTGCCCTTAAATAAATACATACCTTAAAAATACAGCCAGCTTTTTTTTTGATGAAACACAGTTCCTCCAGTTAGTATTTTGTTTTTCGATATCAGGTTTTATGATGTTATACAATTCATTAAAACTATTAATCGACATTCCAAAATAAATATAAAATTCTTGTTCGTCGTTAAGTAAATCCTGAAAAATACTACTAAATTCGCCTTGTTCTTCTCGCGTTGTGTTGATTGGGTGCACCCAATACTTCCTTTTCTTTTTAGAAGTTGCTAAGCTCAATAGAGCTCACAAGAGCAATAATTCTTCATGGGATGATGAACTTTCTAGTGACATGTAGCATGTGCAAAGACCCAAATGAAACTAGAACGCGAGAATTCGAACGCCTCTCGTGTGCGTTGGAACTCTTGAGCGGTCAACGGTCACTAGAACGCAGAACTCTGACCGCTCTCTGTGTGTGCGGGCCTTTAGTGGCCAATGCATTTACCCACCTACTGCGTGGCGGGCCGCATCTGCAGAGACTGGTTGAGGGAGACCTAACCTAGACCTCTCCAACCGCACTCTCTCGGCCCAACGTCTTGCAACGCAGTGCCCAACCTCCTACATTTTTCCTGACTTAGGGATTTTTTTTCACAAGGCCTCCCTTATGTAAAAAAAGCCTTTTCAAGAGTTAAGATGAAGCCATAGTAAATAATGCAAAATCATACAAAATCACACGTTTTTGTTGTGAAAATTTGATAGCTTAGAAGTATTATAGATGCTTCAATTAAATACTGTATCTTTTATTAAGCCTTTAAAAAAATAAAGTATAAGGTCCATAAAAACACTTTCAAGTCCCAACTCTCCTATTTATAAACCCCTTTTCGGATTTGGTTTTATTGTATGATGTGGCAAATTTAGTTTATTTTATAAAAATCGCAAAAAAATGTATATTTACGCCCGAACTTCGCAAAATAAAATAAATATGCTTTTTCTCGTTGTTATTTTTGACATCAATCAATACGACCCGCACTCTACGAATTTGGATTCTTGAAGTGACCCTTATGGCATGGGCAGTGGGCATAAGAACTATGCACTGGGCAACACCTATTTCGTATCGGCGCGGGAGACAGTCGTGTTACTCTGCATCGCTTAGTTTCGTAAAATCAATTTTAAATTTCAGTTTTCTTACAATGCGTAAAACAGGAATTTATATTTTTTACAGACCTTTACGAAATCAACCTGTAAAAAAATTCTCAAATACCTTTTCCAACCTTTCCAAAAGCTTTTTCTCAAGTATTTTTAAACTCCTCCCATAAAGGGCGTGAATTCCGATTCCGATTTTTTCCTGAACTATTGGATCGCCTTAATTTCATTCTAAATTGTCTGGTCACCAAATTCAATATAGGTAATATGTAATATGCACTCACATTACAGTTTTTTTCGTCAAAATCCAGTCCGCAGCCAGTTTTAGCCTAAAACCAAAATTCCTGCAAGTCTTAAATAGCCGACATCAAACTAATTCCTTGATTTGCGTGTCCCAAATTGACGTGACGCCTTCCCAACGATACCTACTTCTACTTAGCCAATAATATGTTTAGCTAATGGAAAATAAGTACAATGGCAATTTAAATCTATTAGCCCTACTTAAGGGCTAATGCGGTGAGCGAGCTTATTACCCTGAACGTATTTTTATTATTAGGATCTAAACAAATTTGCATAACAAAGCCAAACGCGGGTACCTAATTTGGGAACACGTCACTGACTAATGAAGCGTAGAACAAGTTATTTGTGGTTGTACGGGTACCTCCATAAAATATTTGTTTTCAAAAGATTTTTTTACCGAAATTAAAAACCATAATATAGATTTAAAAAAAAGATGAATAAACTAATTTTTAAATTTTTTATTATTGTACTAGCGACTCTAGCGAGTACCCGGCGTACATTGCAATGCCAGTCAAAGAAAGAAAGTGTTTGTGTTTTAATTCTGTTTATTGAATCCCTTTTGGATTCACCATATCCCCCCCCCCCTCCCATGTTCTTCTTCCACATTTCCCGCTTCCCCTCCAATGCGCCTCATCACCCCTCTCTCCGTCCCTCCCTGCCGCTAAACTATATGTAATACACTCATTTCTCAAACTAATCGCGCTCCACCTATAGTAATTTTTTATACAACTTTTGCTACGGCTGAGCTTACTATTATATACAGAAACTATAACTCAGCAAAGTTTCATCGCAATCGGAAGAATGGTACAGAAAATAATGTCACAACGCCAGAGCTCACCATTATACATAGAAACCTTTGCCGGCATGCACACAACAAATTACCAAAGTATCATCGCAATCGGATGAAAGTGACAAACAAAGAAATATAAATTTTTATGTATTATTATTTTTGTATTATTGTGGTAATTTAGTTATTTATTCAAATTCTTTAATATTGACAGTAAATTAATCACAGTTCTAAAAGTTTTCCATTCTAAAAGATCTGCACAAAACAGCCTTAACAGCTAATTTTGTGGTGGTGATACACTAATCACTTATCACAGTAAAAATAAACTCACCACTTGCTTGATACATTGAAATCCTTTTTTTTGTTTTTTTTTTTTTTTTTAATTATTCTTTATTAATTATTTGGATGATTACATAATTTGTTGATTTTTCGACCACCATTAAATATCTATTGTCGAATTAACTATCAAAACAAAATGACTAATGATTATTATATAAATGTGAAGAAATACAGAAAAATGTTTAAATCGTAAATACGAAAGTTTATTTTGTCAAAAAAAATTTTTTTTATTTTTTTATTTAGTAAGTACACATTTATTTTTATTACATTTTTATATCAAACATGTTATGTATATATATATTTATAAAATAGAAAATATATTCGTAGTCCTCCTCACTAGGAGATCCTGTGCTGAGAGGGACTATGTTTTAAATAAGTTTTCAGCGACTTCTATGGTTTAATTTCATTGTTCGGATAAGGTTTTCCAGAAACTTCTATGACGATGTTTTAAATATACTAGTAAGTTCATTTTCTGATATTTCCTTCAGCCAACATTTAATGTCCTTAATGTAGCTATTTTTGTTTTAATTAGTTTGATACTAAGTGGGAGTATGTTTTATAACTTTACTGCTAAAAATTCAGAACTTCTTTTTCCAAATGAAGAGTTACACTTTGGTATATTAAGCATGTCTGATTGTTTGACTCTGGTTTTATGAGCATGGTGATGTACTACAATGTTTTTGGCATAGATTTTCTGTATGCTTGGAACATCAAACTGTTTAAAAATTTCTGTTGTTGACGTCCTTATGGGGACCTTTAGTGTGATAGTAATTCAAAGACAAGTTCCATAAAATCAAGAAATTTAAAAAAAAAAAATATTTCGTTACTTACGTATTCGATTGAAAATTGGACATTGCTCGGTTCCCTCTCATATTTTTAAAATACTTGAACTTGACTCCCTGGATTGTACTAGAAGCGGGAATTTGAGATCACATAATTTTTGTTCGTCCCTCTCTAAACTAAAATATCGTGTTTTCTAACAATACTTGTCAAAACTGCCTCTTCTTCATTCAAAACTCCATCTTTTCTAAATATGAACTCGATTCCGATTTTTGCAAATTTGTTTTGTCCTTCTCTAAAAATAAGTTATGAATTATATTGTTGAACAATATCCACCATTCCTTAGAAATTAAGCGAAAAAATGGTTTTTCGTCACAAAGCTAAATTTTTCAAAAAAATGTGTATTTCTTA
The DNA here is from genome assembly GCA_929108145.2 of Limnephilus rhombicus. Classification (NCBI taxonomy): domain Eukaryota; kingdom Metazoa; phylum Arthropoda; class Insecta; order Trichoptera; family Limnephilidae; genus Limnephilus; species Limnephilus rhombicus. Next base: position 13,773,161 of record OV815284.1, read on the forward strand.
GCACTTTCAAAAGATTTGTGTTTTCTGCATTGCTAAAAGTGTTCCTTTCCCTAAGGCGACGGGATAGTGCTGAAGGAATGTGACATGTGATTTCTGTTCTGACTCCCGTTTCGTGATTTCACCAAATACCGTGGTGCACGAATTTAGTATCAAACAAAATAACAGAGAGTAATTCACTGGCGACAGAGAAAACAATTGAATGATTTTGTATAGGTACTCCTTTGCAAATGTAATAACTGACTGAGTAAAAGATTTTTTAAGGATTGTCTTGGTGAAAAATCAGTAATTAGAATTCAATCATTGAAATAAACCTTAAACTTTGTGATTATCATCAATGTGGGTGGTACGCTAGACGCAGTAGGATCCTCCGAGTTCGAGTATCTTGGCTATTTCCATACCTACCAAACATGAATTTCTGAACATGTATACTACTTAGCTATGATCAGATTCTTTTACTTCTTAAAACATTTTAAAATTACCAACTTTTTAGTAAATCATAATTAAAGCAACGGACCGTAACGTGTCGTATCTTTTTTAGAAATGCGGATCAGATTCATATTTAATATTCGATTGCAACCATTCGGTTGTGATGTTTTAGGGATGCGCAAAATAAATTCCTACTCCTCAATTCGTCGCTTAAAGACATGCTAACTGGTGTGGTGACCCTCGCCAGATGGTGGCAGAAAGCAGAAGCGAGCCCGAGGTCCCACTTAGCCACGGCCTGCTCGACATGGGTACCACAAGGCTCCAGACCGGGACCTCTACTGTGCAGTAAACCTGTACATTAGGGGAACACAGGAGCCGACTGCAGCAGAAGATGATGATTGCACTTACTGCACTTGATGCACATTCTCTTCTGGACCAACTTAATTACTGCGACGTTTTAAACTGTTCCAGAAAGGTAGCAGTTCAGCCTAAAGGAATCACGACCCAACACTTGAGATTTTTTGAATACTAAGCATCTACAAGATTACCTTTTTGCACAAGGTATTGCATTTGTAATTTAATGATCGAACAACTGTTCACAACGGCTCATTAGATCAGTACCATCAGGCCGGCATAGTCCAGCGGTAAGGCTCTTGACTCGCGCACCGAAGGTCGCGGGATCGAATCCCGGCATGGCAAATAAATTTTATTTGATTAATTTGTGTTATTTCACAATTTATTCATTTAAAATAATATATAGTATTTTTGCGGCACGTTCCAGAGTGGAAGATACTTTCAGTATCGCCCTGGTGTAAGACCACCATTCAGAATTGAAACGTTGCTTGAAATGGCATTAGCCGTGTTTGGTGACGAGATCTGAATAGCCAGGTACTTCCGAACCTTCCTCTTCCCTGTATCCTTCCCCTCCCCACTACTTTCAGCCTCACAACATACCCTAATTGGAGATGCTATAGTCTCACTGGCTTCAGACGGGAGCATTTGGAATTCTTGTGCGGTATTCATATAATTTTTTTTTTAAAAGTACCTAGCCTTCTTTAATAAATACACGCAGTATTTTTGCTTGCAATGACAATTAATAAAGAGGTATACACTCAGGAGAAATAGAAATTTGTGCTGTACCTACCCTTTCTATATTGTCGGAATGTGTTTTGTAAAATGGGGACCAGTCAGGCGAATTATACTGTTCCTGACTTCTTACTAAAGAAGTGTACAATATTTTCAAAATTTGAAAATTATTATTTTCAATATTGGAAATAAAATATGCTATTAATTTAATGAGGACTAAGATGAAAAAAAATGTATTGTTAAATTACACACATAAAATCAATATCCCTATGTTGGGAAAAGTTAACTACAGGTACGTAGGATTACCATCTTTCGGATGCTTTAAACATTTGTTTACATTACCCCTCAGGCTAATTTGTGCCCTTTCGGGAACAGCATAGACAGGTCTCAAAGAAATCATTGCGTCTCTCTTGTAAATGTGATAAAAAATATGTGATAAAAACACAACGCTTTATGTTCAAATCTATAAGTTAACAACAGAAGAATTAAAATGTAAACATTTATATCCAAAGTTTCCGACCGCCATTTGAAAAAAAATTTAAAATTATTGGAATTTTTTTATTGATTATTTTTACATAAAACGACAAAAAAGTGAGGTGACGTTTGTAATAAATTTCTCTAATAAAATATGTGTTTTTATTATTTTTATTTTCAGTAATAATATTAGTTATAAAAATCGTGAATTTTTGTATATTAAAATAAACATATTTATTTCGAATTATAAAATTTTATTGCGTGTTTTATCACCTTTCAAAAACAATTTTTAGTTTTCGGATATGTTTAGAAATATCCCATTTATTTGAATTTTATTGCAAAGCGGCAATATTTTGATCTTCAGTTAAAATATGTTCGAGACCTGAGGGTATAAACAGAAAATGAAGTATAATTTACGTATAGTAAGAAGATAAAGAAGAAAAATATATCCCTTCATCAGAATAACTGCAGATAGTAAGCACGCAACGTAAAGTTGACAGCATTGTACTCGAAGTTATCTTTATAAACCATAACAAAATCTGTCCTGTTGTCACAACCTTCTTGAACATGCCAATTATACCTGAAAGCCTTAACGTACTGTAAAATACGCTTTCTCATCGTATGTTAACCAGTTAATTTAGTAACATTATCATCTTTTAAAAAGAACTGAGCTATTAAAGAGGTCCTGAATCAGTGGTGGAACTGAATGTCGCAAACCACACAGCGCAAGCGGGAGTTCAAATAACTATATAATACTAGCTGACCCAACAAACGTTGTTCTACCATATAAATTATTTCTAGTGAATATTTTGGTTTATAAATAAAAAATAACGAATGTATTGTGAGTGTGTGGGGATGGGATCTATGACAGAAAGAGGAATGGGGCGCTGTAGACAATGGCCGCCGATAAAAACAAAAAAACACCAACTAAAGTCGGAAAATAAAGAAAATCAATATGAATTTCGAAGAGCAATTAAGTGCACGATATTTTTTGTCAGTCTGCCCACGCGGGAAGATGATGCCGAATGAGATAAATGACGCGACGCTTCTTGAGAATGTCTTGCGCATGTGTGGATGAAAATAAGATGAGGCGGACGTAGCGCCATCTGTCATTCAACAACATAAATAATTTCGTTCTGTTTGAAATACGAAAGGCGGTTAAATTTGTTCACACAAAAATATTAAAATCGTGATTAAAAAATGGGAAAGTGGGAGTAGGAGGGTTAAATTTTGGGGTTATAGGTATTTTTAATGCCAAATAAAAAATAAAAAAAACTAAAAAATTTTTTCAAAATATAGCTTTTTTTCTGGAATGGGACATCCTAATCACAAAGCGGTATGAAATATACTTTAAAACCACGGACATATGAATATATCTGGACCTGCCCTAAGTGATAAAAACGTAATATTTCCCCCTCCCCATGGAACCGGCTATAAGCTCCGCCTTGGCGCCAGCTCGCTCCTTGGGGAGGGGAGAGAATCTAAAATATGTGACGTCATCATTCTTGTAGTGACCAGCGCGAAAGTAACGTCTATACGTTTTACGAAATATCACGCCAAAAACGTCAGCTTGCGCTATACATTATAGGTACATATTATATAGACAATGCGAATGTGGGCGGTTCTCCAGTATTCTCGTCGCTGGTTATAGATAGGGGTAAGTAAATTATGAAACATTTGTAATAGTGTTTTAACTAAACACGGCAACAAAATATTGCTAAGTGTATTGGGGCGAGTCTTTTTGCGGCGAGCATTTGGCCTTAGCAAATATGTTATTATCGTGGCAAGCAATTCGCGCTCCCATGTAAAAAGGTCTATTCATTCAAAGCAGATTTTGCTTTTAAGAACTAAATGGTGATATTGTAATGCGAGATGCCTATTTACTGTCAGATTGATTGTATAACGAATCACAGTCATCTTTCCCCTCTTCCCCCTTCATAGTTTGGTTTTACCCCCTCGTCTGTATCTTCTGGTCTTTTGAATTCTGATGTCTATGTTTAAAACCTATTCTCATACCTTGTACCTAGCATATATACATAAAATATTTAATAAAAATTGGTCAAGCCGTTTCGGAGGAGTGCGACCACAAACACCGTGACACGAGATTTTTATATATAAGATTCTAACTAACTTACTAACCATCACGCCGTTTATCTCAGGGGTAGGCAAAGAGGACGAACCGCCAAACAACTCGGTCTTGGCACACAATCTTTGTCTCATTCACTTTCATACGTCGTCTCGTTCATAATCTTCTATTATTCTGAATCTTGATATGGCCCGACTCAAGTATCTGATTCACTTGATGGTGCCATGTCTTCTTCGGGCGTCCCCGACTTCTTCTACCATTCACATTTGTGAATGTATATAAATTAAAATTTTTAAATAAAGTCAAAAATAGCATGTATACCGCATGTGAGTACCGTCGCTCCTGGAATCATTTATTGGATCACCAACACTTTTGCCACAGGTTACGCCAAGAGGTTGGCTACGTTTTGTGACTTAGCAGGGAAGCCCGTGTACATGGGGTGAGGTTTGACAGGGTTTTGCGGTGGATGCATCTGCCTGGTTGATAATGTCTGGTTCAGGGAGAACTTTTGATTCTTTCGGCTATTATATCGCCTTGCAGCGCAGTGGGAGAGTTGGATTCATACGTATGTCACTCCTGGACACGCTGACCTCCAAATTACCACACACCCTTTTCCTTCCCAAAACTCCATCGCCTTCATTTCCTGAAAATACCCCCCAAAATATCAACCCCAAAGATGACACAGGTCATGCCAAATAATTGATCGTATGGGACTAAGGTATGGTTTTTAAACGGGGATCGGTATGGAAATTACTATTAAAAATGAAACACTCGCTTGTACCTAGGTTACATGAAGTTAGTAACAGATACGCAGATGTGGCGGGTCTATTTAAATGCACGGAAGGTAGGTACAAGAAGGCTATAGGTACTATCAAATATTTTCAATCAATATCAATTTTATTTATACTACATATAGTATTGTATGTACTTGTAGCTTTTTGCGTCATTTCTCAACCAAATGCTCCAATTAACTGTTGTATATATTTTTTTATTATTTCTTATGTACAACTATGATTTTATGACATTTAATCAGTCTTTATGGTGTATTTATACCGTTAATATTAATAAATAAATAAAACTAGATTTACTACCTTTTTAGAAAAAGTAATGCCCAGTTAGAGGTTTTTGCCATAAGTGTTGTCCTTTTTTAAAGTTGCGGTGAAAAATAAAAGTAACGCCACTGTCTCGCATATTCGTTTTTGATAATGCGACCTGCGTGATCATATTGAAAGGCTAGGATCAGTGATGATCACTGCGGTTCCCCCGAACAAAGCCTGCCATGGGCCATCCCGGATCCCGGCAACTGGAACTCAATTACTTTTGTTCGTCTTCCCGGGATTCGCAATTCACAGACAATATCAATAACGAGGCTAACCACTGTTTCAGTTCGTGCCGGGATTACAAAGGATCGACTTTAAATTTTAACGGTCTATGGGAATAATAAAGGAGAAGGATAGAAATTGATAATTAGAATGGCTAAAGTGATTTAGAGTAGCTAAAAATGTAACACGCGAGTTTAGAAAAATTAACATTTAAACAGAAATAATCATGAATGATCTTTCAATGGTCTAAGCTTAGTACCCCTATACTCTCAATATCGACTTGTACTTTTTTTTTCATTTACACTACTTTAGTACAGTTAGTTAATTTACGGCGTAATACCCTAAAAATAAATGACGATTGTACATAAGTGATTTATCAAACGAAACAAACCACCGAAATTAAATATTTAGAGGAAAATTATTTTATTGAATACTTTCTAACTTGTTGTACTGGGAAATGTTAACTTTAAAAATATTACATTATTTTGTCTTAAGGCTCTGTAGTAAGTGTTCAAAAAGAAAAAGAAGATGGTTACGTTTTTAGATTTCACGGCCAAAAGTATTTTCGTTATTTGTATTGGGGTGTTATGCCGTGTTGCGCTACCTCCTTCTTTAGCCAACGTTTCGGACAGAGTTGCAGTGTCCATCATCAGGGCGATCCGGCAGAAGGAGGAAGCGCAGCACAGCATAACATCCCAAAAACAAATAAGAAAAGAAGAAGATGTTTCAAATGGAGATGTGCAAATACGAATGTAAGAGGGAGCGCGCTTATCTTATATATAAAAATGAATCGCTGAATGTGTTGCAAACGCATAACTTTCGAACAACAACACCAAATTGGATAATTATTTTTTTGTGTGTTCGTTATTGTCAGGACAAGGTTTTTATAGATTTTTCGGTGAGCTCTGGCATTACGAAATTTGTATAAAAAAATTGCTATTTTACAACTGAATGTATGGAAAGCGGGAGGGAGGGAGAGATGGTGAAGGGGGGGGTGGGTGGGGGAAGGGAGGGAAGGGGGGGAGGGGAGGAAGGGGGGGTGGAGCGTGTGGGAGGGGGGAGGGTGGAGGGAGGGCGGTGAGAGGTGGAGGAGGCGGAGTGGGAACCCCCCTTACACCATGCGAGCGAAGCCGCGGGAAAAAGATAAAAACACAATAATAAGTACCTATCTGAGCGAACATTGTGAAAACATTTAATAAAACACGACTCATTTAAAATAGAGCAAAAGTCTATTGACAAATGCTTAAGTAGCATTTAAAGATACTCTGTGATTTTTTTGATACCTATAACATGTAAAAATATAGAATAAAATGTGTTTTTTATAATTTTCGAAGCATACTTTTCGTTTTTTTTTGCTATTGAGGGAATTTGGTATAATTACCGTTTCTTAACGAACTTAGTTAAAAAAAGTATTCAAGTGAAATGTGTTATAATTCGGTCCAAATTCAGACACTTAATAAAGAATTTAATCAATTGCGGGAGCTTAATAAAGAATTTAATTAAATGAAGACAGTATTAGCGAAACTCAATCGAAAATCTGGAAACAGAAACATCAGAAAAAGATATTTGCTTTTCTGGGACTCGATCCCAGGACCTTTCGCTTTCCGGGCAAATGCGCTGACCACTGCGCCAATGTGTCGATATCTGATTCGATCATTTTTATCCGTATCATTCTTTAACTATGAACCACCCACATTATCTTAATTTTCTTAACGCGTATTTTATTGCCTGCTATATGATGCTTAGTAAAGAAACTGATGATTCTGGCTTACAAGCTTTTGAATAGTTCTATGTCAATACCTGATATTCTGGCTAAAATAGGATTCCATGTCCCGGATAATTTCACGCGAGGCCGCCAACACAGGATTTTGACCCTTCCCGGTGAACTAACTTACAAAGGTGATGCCCTGAAAAGACTCACTAGGTTAAGTAAGTGCGTTGCAAGAGATGTGGATATTTTCCACATATCACTTAAGCTTTAACTGAATGTACCTACGTGTAAAATTTCTGCCAAAACGTTAATGTATTTATTATGCTAAAAAGTGTTTTTTGTAGTTTTCTTTATCAATTTTGCAATGTAATGGTTATTACACTGTTTTTGCAAATAAATAAATAAATGAACCGCATTTCTTTATTTCTTTATTTCCGTATTTCTTTATTTTATATTTCTTAATTTTTTTTCTTTATTTCTTTATTTCTTAATTTCTTTATATCTTTATTTATTATTTATTATTTCGCAATTATAAAGAACATTTTAGCAACATTTATCATCCTTTCACGTACATTTTATTTTGTAAAAATATTATTTATTATTTCATTTAACAAAACTATCTATTCGATTATCTTCTTCCTTCAAGCTAATCAATGTGGCAAACGAGTTCTTGAAATTTGTCATCTTTCTAGTCTCCCACTTCTAAAGAATACAACAAGAATAAATTGATATTATTAAGTACCTAATATGGTATCGAGACCTTTTGTATCGAGACCTCTGGTAATAATAGAGTAGAATTGAGACCAGACCACATCCTGTAGAAGTTTAAGTAAACAAATAAATGGAAGTTTATTTACAGATCTTTATAATATTGTAGCGAAAATTGGGTAGGTACCTGCTTAGCATTTTTATGGTTTCAGTGTATTTTTTTTAACCACTCCGACCCCTAAACGTATACGACAATATAATAGCAGTCAAGTACAATAAGCTTTTTTTTTACAGTTAATACCGCACAAGAATCTCAACTGCTCCCGTCTGGAGCCAGTGAGACTATGGCATCCCCAATTGGGGTATGTTGTGAGGCTGAAGGTAGTGGGGAGGGGAAGGAGGTGGGGAAGAGGAAGGTCGGGAAGTACCTGGCTATTCAGATCTGGTCGCCAAACACGGCTAAAGCCATTTTCAAGCAACGTTTCAATTCTGAATGGTGGTCTTACACCAGGGCGATAATGATAGTATCTTCCACTCTGGAACATGCCGCAAATATACTATATATTATTTTAAATGAATTAATTGTGAAATAACACAAATTAATCAAATAAAATTTATTTGCGCATGCCGGGTTCGAACCCGCGACCTCCGGATTGTGAGTCGAGAATCTTACCCACTGGACTACGGAGGTCGTTTCGGTCGGAGGTCGGCTTGTTTTCAAGCTAACGCGTGTGTTCCCACAGAGATTGTTATAACTCTGTTATTACTCTAGTGGCAACCCTAAAACAAAAAGTAGAAGATCCATATTAAATCAAGCTTCACATCTCTAGTCAAAGTTGTCCATAGAAATATATAAAAATACTTATTTTGTAAAAACAGATTTCACCCGCGAAATCGCCTACGCGCCGTTAGACATTGTAAAATTTTTATAATTTTTTTTTACATTAACTCCACACAGGAGGCCCTGAGGAAAATAATTAATAAAAAATAATTAATAAAAATAATTTCCCCCAGGACCTATGTCATCTGGGATGCTGAGGTCTTATTGAGGAGAGGAAGGAATGAACATTGATCTTGAAGAGACCCATGTTGTAGGAAGGAGGAAACACAGAGGCCGGCAAATCATTCCACAGCCGAGCTGTTGAACACAAGAACGAGTCAAAGAAACGACCCGTTCTCATGTGACCAATGTCAACCGTGTACAAATGTTCGGCACGCGTTTGGCCTGTTTCCCGACTATGCACCGGTGCCGAAGGGATCAATGACGCTTATTGTAAAACCGGTAGAACAAGGATAGCATTCCCACCCGACGCCTGTGCTCAAAGATTGCAATCCGTCTGGTAAGATGGGAGAATCTATTAAGCGGACCGCCCGTTTCTGCATTTTCAGTCGATGGTATTTTTCAGGTATTTTGGAGCTCCAGACCAGAGGTGACTGCCAAATTCAACCGTGAGGCGCACTTGTGATTTGTACAGGGTTAGCAGTTGTGTACTATTAAAGTATCTGCGGGCCCTGTACAGTATGCCCAGTTTTTGTGAAATTAAAATTAAATATTCTGGTATGAAATGTTTATTATAATTAAGTAAGGTGACAAAATTGTTTATTATACAATTATACGATAGAATAAATATTATTTTTACATTATCCATGATTTTAGTACCGTTTTCACATTAAAAAAAATCACGTGAGTCATTTTTACAATCTTTTTATGTTTGCAATCTAAATTTAAATATTTATAAATGATAATATTTATTTGTAATAGTACAATTTGAAAGCTTATTTTATATCCTTTCAAAAACAGTTTTTAGTATATGGCTACGTCCAGAAATATTTCATTTAAAGATCTTTAATTGCGAAGCGGAGATAACACAAAGCTTTTATAAATCCGACAGTTCGTTTAAGACAAAAAACTTGTACAATACCTGAGTGGCTAGAGCCAGTGAGACTTTGGCATCCCCAATTGGGGTAGGCATATTGTGCAGGTGGGGGAGTGGGAAAGAAGATGAAGAGGAGGAAGGTTGAGGAGTACCTGGCTGTGTTCAGATCACCCAAACTGGCTAAACGCATTTCAAGCAACTTTTAAAATCTGAATAGTGGCCTTTTACCAGGGCGTTCTGAGAGTATCTTAAACTCCGGAATATATCTACCTATTTAAAGTCTTTATTTTTAAAATTTTTATTATTATAATAATGACCATGATTTTTTTTTAATACGCACAATAGGTAATATATCATTTGAACCCTTACTTCTCGATCATTTTTTTTTATTTTTATTTAGTAACTATATAATATTTTTTTACATTTTATATGAAACATGTTAGTTAGATGTATATATAAAATATATTCGTAGTCCTCCTCACTATGCTGAGGGGGACTATGCTTTGGATAAGTTTTTCAGCGACTTCTATGGTTTAACTTCATTGATTGGATAAGGTTTTCCAGAAACTTCTATGATGTTTTAAGTATAACTAGTAAGTTCATTTTCCGAAAGATTCTTCAGCCAACATTTAATGTCCTTAATGTAGCTATTTTTTATTTTTATTTGTTTGATACTAAGTGGGAGTTTGTTATATAACTTTACTGCTAAAAATGCAGAACTTCTTTGACCAAATGAAGAGTTACACTTTGGTATATTAAGTATGTCTGTTTGTTTGGCTCTGGTTTTATGAGCGTGTGAGGTGTCTGCCTCTGAATTATTTTTGTGGTGATGTACTAGAATGTTTTTGGCATAGATTTTCTGTATGCTTGGAACATCAAACTCTTTAAAAATTTCTGCTGTTGACGTCCTTATGGGGACCTTTAGAATGGAAGTCGTCTTTTGATTTCAGAGGAAATTATGGTTTTGATTTATTAAATAAGAGATAATCAGAATCCAAATTGTTTTTTTTTTAAATTGCCGGCAACCCGGGTGTTTATTGAAATAAAATTAACATATACAAACAAGTAAGTAACCCGTCTCACTAGACGAGGTCTGTTCTGAGACGGGTACATATAAGAGCATACATATACACAGTGTATACGCATGCATGCACATAATCATAAAAACATAAGTATACAGAATCTAGATAAAATTATTGTAAATTGTTGTAGGTTATAGTGGGATGTACATAATGTCATAAAACCAAAATATACTGCGTATGGCGTAATATGGGCGTACTGTAGAGGGCCCGCAGATACTTTAATAGTACACAACTGCTAACCCTGTACAAATCACAAGTGCGCCCCACGGTTGAATTTGGCAGCCACTTCTGGTCTGGAGCTCCAAAATACCTGAAAAATACCCTCGACTCTGTGCAGAAATGGGCGGTTTGTTTAATAGATTCTCCCATCGTAACAGACGGATTGCAATCTTTAGAGCACAGGCGTTGGGTGGGAATGCTATCCTTGTTCTGCCGGTATTACAATGGAAGATCATTGATCCCTTCGGCACCGGTGCATAGTCGGGAAACGCGCCAAACGCGTGCCCAACATTTGTACATGGTTGACATTTGTCACGTGAGAACGGGTCGTTTCTTCGACTCGTTCTTGTGTTCAACAGCTCGGCTGTGGAATGATTTGCCGGCCTCTGTGTTTCCTCCTTCCTATAACATGGGTCTCTTCAAGACCAATGTTCATTCTTTCCTCTCCTCAAAAAGACCCTCCACACAGCATCCCAGATGACATAGGCCCTGAGGGAAATTATTTTCCTCAAGGCCTCCTGTGTGGAGTTAATGTAAAAAAATAAAATAAAATAAAAAGAATTATTGAAAATTGTTCTAAGGTTATCTTGCAATGTACATAGTGTCATAAAACCAAAAATCTTAACAGAATTTTTGGAAATTATTATAGGGTAGGAATGTATATATATATAGTTTCATAAAATCAAGAATTTTGTTAAATCTTTAAAAACACATCTTTGAACACATCTTTTGGACAGAGAAATAATAAATTCCATGCTATGAAATTATACAATGCTCTACCAGATCAAATCAAAAATATAAAGGAAATGAATATATTTAAAACAAAAGTAAAAACATGGCTGAGAGATCAAAGTGATAATAAAATTACAAACATCACGAAGACGATATAAAGACAATCCATAACCAAATACAAATATTTAAAAAAAACTACAGGCCACCTCAGAACAGGAAATCCTAGTGAGGAGGTCTGTGAAAAAAAAAAAGAATCTATACTTATACTATACATTATACATACATGTACAAACCTTGCTATTGAAACTAATAATAAATAAATAAATAAACATAGTAATTCCAAGATCTAAATCTAAACATAGTAACAATTCAACAAAATAATATAAATAAACTTATGAGGTAATAATAAACTTAACGTGCGTAAAACTTAAGCAGCAAAGGAAAGAATAAATCTCTATAAATAAAATAACATATCTGTACATAGAGAATGAAGTTTAGATTAGGATGGTATTAAAAGTAGCTTGGTGATGCCTGCACTTTTTTTGAGTAGTAACCATGTGTTGAAATTTTTATATAACCTTTTTAGGTTTTTTTAGTGTTGCAATAAGTGGTTTCTTTTAGGAAGGTGTTAAAAATGAGAGATGCGAGGTAGGATTCGTGCTTTTTGGTAAAGGTTGATTTAATTTTTGGTACTATTTGTTTAGACGCGAGGTCTACTGTTCACAGAGCTATTAGTTGCAGATCACCCAAGTTATCGAGCCCCTAATGAAAATTATTGAAAAGAATTAGTTTATAAAAAAAACTTCAAGGTGCTCCGTCATGGTTTCACTTTCTATAAATCGAACAATAAAATGCGTCTTTGATGGTCAAAAATTGCGATTATGACATTGGTAGATGGTCCCGAACAATGGCTTTCGATCTCATTGAAAATTAACATATTATCTGATGGACCAGTGGTCGATCCCTCTGCTGGCGACCCGCAGTGCCGGGTTAGTTCCCCGCTGCGACTGTCCGAAGAATTCGGCTTCCTGTTAGATAAAAATCTATAATATCGACTTCTGTTGAAAGATTTGTTGATTTGAAAGTAGCGAAATCAAATTTGTGCTAATAACGTGGCGTTTTGCCGTTTTGCGAAAGTTTTTATTGATTTTTTGCGTGGAGTTCATTGTCCAATAAAATATAATTTATTAATAAGCGATTCGATGCGGTGCGAATCCAAATTTTCTTTATTGTAAATTATTACAAATGAATATTTTTTTAAATCAATCATCTTCTTCTTCTTGGTTTGCCCTATCAGGTCCCCCCGACGTTGGCCATCACTCTGGAAAATGTTTCTCTGTCTTGCGCGGAATAGCTCCTCCACTATTCTAATGCCGGTCCACATCGTACATTTCGCAGCCAAGACATTTTTCTCCTACCAGGCCCTCGGCGACCCTCTATCTTGCCTTTCAATACCAATTGGAGCAAGTGATATTTCTCCCCTCGAAGTATGTGACCCAGATAGGAAATTTTCCCGACTTTCACCAATGTAAGCAGCTCTCTATCTGCTCTAGCCCGCCTAAGAATTTCTGTATTGGTGATCATGTCGGTCCATGGGACCTTGAGTATTCTTCGGTGAAGCCACATATCATCTTCATCTCATATCATCTTGTTTGAAATTATTTTTATTGAATTTATTTTTAAGTTAACCTCACACAGAAGGCCATGGGGGAAAATATCCATAGGGCCTGTTTTATCTTTGGGGATGCTGTGTGGAGCGCCTTTTTAGGGAAAGAGAGGAGAGGAAGTTACAGGAAGGAAAAGGGTATGAGGGTTGGGTAGGAATCAACGTGTGCAGAAGACGTATGAATCTATCGATGCGGTGCTATACTGCTGGAGAGGTCAAGGTTAGGTCTCTCTCAACCAGTCTCTCCCGATCCGGCACCCCATGAAGTAGGTGGTCAAACGCATTCGCCGCCAAACAAAGACAAAAAAGACAAACCTCACCCCATGCACCCGTGCAAACCTGCTAAGTCATCAAACGTAGCAAAACATTTGGGGTGACTTATGGCAGAAGTGTTGGTTAACCAATAAATAGTGTCCGGGGTGTCGGTACCCATACCCGCCTGCAAAATTGAAAGTTACTTTGACGTCGAACCTCATCAACTTAGCATTGTGTTTTCGTGTGGGTAAATCATTTTAAATAAATTAATGAAGTAAAAACAAAGTTTGCTAGAAAAACAATAAGTAATGTTTTAGACGTGTTTAGTTTAGTGATGAGCAGAATAGGCGAGCACTTCCAAATCTTCATCTTCTCATCTACTCCCTAAACTACACCATAAACCAAAGGTGAATGCCATAGTCCCACTTGCTTAGGGCAGTTGCGTCAAATCCCGGCCTGCGCAAGTAAATAAATATTATTTTAATAATTTATGTCATTTCCATAGACGTCACTTTGAAAGACCGAGGTTATTTCATAATTTATTCATTTAAAAACTATATATTACCATGGTAGAGTGGAAGGAACCTTTTGTTGGATAACCAAGACCCCTGCCATAGGTCACCCCAAGTAGTTCGATAAGGGTTCATGGTTTGAGGATTGTATAGGTCTTGGCGACGATTGCGTTTGTCCACCCACTGCGTGGCGGGCCGGATCAGGGAGACTGGTTGAGGGAGACCTAACCTAGACCTCTCCAACCGACTGCGGCTATCGGCTTGCACTGCAATGGGGGGATGGATCTACACGTCCGTCACTTCTGGATGCAGGGACTCCCGGATTCCTACCCACCCCTCATACCTTTCAAATACCCTCCACCCAGCATCCCCAAAGATGAGATAGGCCCTGACAGATTTTTTCCTCAGAGCCTCCCGTGTGGAGCTAATGTAAAAAAATAAAAAAAGTATCGCCCTGGTGACAAACCACAATCCAGAATTGAAACGTTGTTTGAAATGGCTTTAGCCGTGTTTGGTGACCAAATGTGAATAGCCACGTACTTCCCCACCTTCCTCTTATTCACCCCCCTCCCCATTATCATCAGCCTCACAATATACCGCAATAATTGGGGAGGCCATAGTCTCAACGTCTCCAGAGGGTTGGGACCAATTGGGACTCTTGTGAGGTGTTCATAAAATAGTGGTATTCATAAATATGTGTGAAAATAAGTTAGTATTGCTTATCATCCGAAATACCGAAAACACTTACATCGTATTGAGGTGATGAATATTTTAAAACTTTTATTGAATATTTATAATATCACATCGATTGATCTGAATAAATTAAATTAATTTCAATATTCAACACGGGACAGGATCCCTGTAAATCACTTTCTCATTTTAAGGTGGACATTTTTATATCTTGCAGGACATTAATGGGTCCCTTTAGCTTCCACCTTTCCCGGTTACTTTAGTACCAGAGGACATCTTTAGGATGGCGCTGAAAGTTATTTTATTGTGTCCTTTTATTGATGTCAAATTAAACACTATTATAAATTATCAGTGGCCCCTCGGTTCATACCTGCACCGTGTTTTAAAAGGAAGGTGGATCTAATCGAAAGAGATGGGAGAACATTTATTTTTATAGTATTTAGCGCATAAATGATTATTTTCCAACTGCTCAGTAATAGGTATGTATATATATATATTTTTTTAATGCAAATTTTTTATACAATACATATAATAGATACATGAAATAATGAAAAGTATATAAAAAATCCCACAAAGGCAATGCCTGTGCGTGGGTATAATATTGATTTTTTACTTTTATTTTTATTTCTATGGTTATAGTGAATATTTTAAGCATACATAAATTAGGGATTTAAAAAAAAAGTAACTGAATAAATGCATTTAAAAACTACGGCATAATAACAGTCTGCACTGTTATTATTGTATTTGTAAGTTTTGTAAGAATAGATGTTACAAGTGCAATTTAGAAACATAAAAAAACAACCAAAAAAAAAATAGCAAACAATATTATTTAAAAGCTGTCTAATGATAGATATACTTAACGGCTTTATTTAACCTTATAAGAAAAATATCTCTTCTTCAAATTTTGCAAATTCACTTTGTGGCACCATTTTATTAATGCACCATTTTATTTTCCATCTCTCCCCCCCTCTCCCTTGTTGATCTTCTAAGCACCACCCCTTTCCACCTCTCTCCTCCCCCACTACTTCCTTTTCTACACACGCCTGTCTTTCTATGTTCGATAATTTTTTTTAGTACATTATATGTTCTGATGAAGAGAACATCGTTCTCGAAACATGACTTTTTAATAAAGTTTATTGTGGTAAAAACAAAGTGTTTTTAATTATTGCATTAAAAATATCTGTTTCCGTGTTTTTTAGCCAAATATTGGTATATTTTTTATGCATGTATATATTTTTTTCAGAGAAAGATTAAAAACAAAATTGATTTTTTTTTTAATTACTGGTAGATACTGCCGCTAGTTCAGTTTTTATTTTATTCTCTATTAATGACTACATAAGAACCCAGATTCCGAATTTATAACATATTTCAATATTTTTAAGCTTTTAAAAATTTATGTAATTTTTAAAGATCATCTCCACATATTAATTTGCCGAGAGAGAAAAAGTTTCTGTTATTTAACATGTTATAGGTATATAAAAAAATCACAGTGTTTCTTTACGTTTTTTTAACATCAGAGCACTCCCTCCAATATTCGTATTTACATATCTCCATTTCAAACCCGCTTCTTCTTCTTTTTTAATGCTTAGAAGGGAGCCTTAAAAATCACAGTAAAGTACTTTATTCACATAAGTTTTAAGATTTTCACGGCCAAAAGCATTTTCGTTATTTCTTTTTGGGGATCTACCGGATCTGCCGGATCTGCCCTGATGATGGACACTGCAACGATGTCCGAAACGTTGGCTAAAGAAGGAGGTAGCGCAACACGGCATAACACCCCAAAAACAAATAACGAAAATACTTTATTCACGGTCATCCTAACTAGGGATTCATGTTCCGAAGCGAAATGTGGATGTGTTGGTGTTCGACCATCTTCATATTTGTTAATTTCGTCATTTTCCTGTTTTTGATTTCCACATCTTCAAGTTTGTTAATTTCGTCTTCTACCTATTTTTTGAGTCCCACTTCTTGATATTTATTAATTTCGGTTATTTTTTTAAAATTTCGTCATCTTCCTGTTGGTTGATTTCCTCATTTTCATATTTGTTAATTTCGTCATCTTGCCGTTTATTTAATAATCGTTTGTTTATTTAATAATCGTAATCCCGTTTGCTGATTTTCACGCCTTCATGTTTGTTAATTTCGGCATATTCCTGTTTGTTGATTTCCACTTCTTCATGTTTGTTAATTTCGTCATTTTCTTATTTGTTGATTTCCATATCTTTAGGTTTTTGTAATTTCGTCATCTTCCTGTTTGTTGATATTCACATCTTCATGTTTGTTAATTTCATTCAAAATTCATCATGCTCTCCATTCGCGAGTTTAACATGATTTATTTAGTTTAGTTTAACCGTTTAGTTTGACTGTACCAAGAAACGGCTGTTTCCGCAAGGATTACATCTTTCCTTCCGATACATTTACATATTAACATAAAGCATCCACTTCGAGGACTTGCCCACTGTCGTCGGAGTCAGTGGAGACTTGCAGTAATCAATCTATTTAAAATATTTTACTATTAAAGGCACATAATCTTCAGTGATAGTAATATTACCTACCCAATCTATATATTTATAAATCAAAATATATGCATATATGTATTGTCTATGCGTTGCTAAACCATTCATCCGATTGCGATAAAACTTTGAGGATTTGATATTCGCATGCCCGCGATGGTTTCTATAATATGATAGTGAGTTCTGGCATCATGAAATTATGCGTTGCCAATCATTCATCCGATTGCGATGAAACTTTGGAGATTTGATGTGTGCATTCCCGCATGGTTTCTATAATAATAGTGAGTTTTAGCATCGTGAAATTATGCGTTGATAACCGTTCATCCGATTGCGATGAAACTTTGGGGATTTGATGTGTGTATGTCCGCGATGGTTTCTATATAGGTATACTGGAGAGCTCTGGCATTATGAAATTTGCATAAATAAGGGGGAAATGGGAGAGGAAAGGAGATATGGAAAGGGAACGGGATGATTGGGAAAAGACACGCACAGTAAACAATTTCTTTATTAAGTGGCATAGCAACGCATGCCAGGAACTAAATAGTAGGTTATATTAAAAAAAGGAATATTTAAAAGGTTTAAATACACTATCTTTTATTTCAATAATTATATTCATACAATTTCGACAGTTGGAACTAATTTGAGAGTTGTAATAATACATTTTCAAATAAAAAATAAGAAATTTTCTTATATCGTCAAAGTTTTACATTGCGTTTTTTTCATGTCGTTGGACAACTTAGACGAAAAATGCCCATCCATATGTAAAAGCCTCCATGGCGTAAATAAAATTACAGATTTAGTTTGAAGAAATAGGTGAATCTCATACATACGCATACAAGCGTTATTTCGACTTGTTTTTTTTTTACATTATCTTCACACAGAATAAAAAATCCCTCACGGCCTATGTCATCCTTGGGGAAGCTGTGTGGAGGGTACTTTTAGGGAAATGAAGTAGAGAAAGTTCTGATATAAAAAGGTATTAGGGGTGGGTAGGAATCAATTTGTTCAGGAGTGACGAACGTATGAATCCATCCCTCTCACTGCGATGTAAGGCCATGAGTCGAGAGAGCCCAGCTGGAGAGATCAAAAGGTTTCTCCTGATCCGGCTCGCCACGCACTTGGTGAGCAAAAGCATCCATTTCCAAGACCTAGACAAACCTCACCCTATGAACCCGTACACCGCTGCTAAATTACCAAACGCCGCGAAACATCTCCATAGAGAGAAAAAAAAGGTCTTATTTTTAAACGCTTGGGATCTCAAAAGTTGCGTATGATCTATAGCTATTCGAAAACGTAAAAATAAATTAAATTGGTCTTCACTATTACCTCGCTCCGGAAGTTTTGAAAAAAATAGATTGCGCGATTTGGAAAAAAAATAAGACAAAGGGTCCATATTTTATATTTTTACTGTAAACTTAATTTGTATTTCATAACTGCAGTACAAAGAACGCAAAAAAAAATTTTTTTGAAACATTTGTGGTGTGAGATACGTTTTAAGATTTTCACGGCCGGTAGATGTCACATCTACCGGATCTGCCCTGATGATGAACACTGCAACGCTGTCCGAAACGTTGGCTAAAGAAGGAGGTAGCGCAATACTGCATAACACCCCAAAAACAAATAACTCAAACATTTGTGATGTGTTTGTTAAAAATATAACAGGGGAAAATAACATTTTTTCTGGATAAAATCAGTATTCTTGTAGACTTGGGTACGTATTCATGAATCTGTTTTTTTTTTACATTTTTGTCAGCGAATAATTTAAAAATATTTTTTTAGGTTTTTATTCTGATTTCCAAAGCATTTTAGCGAGCTAATTAAAAACCATTAAAAAAATTGAAATGCAGTTCTCATTTTTTTGTAAGACGCAACTTTTGCGAACCTAGGGGTTTCTGAATTCAAAAGTTCAAATAATTGATACACCCTAACCTACAGCCTACAGTTGGTTATCTAATAAATGGTTCACGGGGCGGAGGCACTCATACCAGCGGGAATGGATACATTCGTATTTACGCTGTGTTTGTGACAAAATTGATTATGCGCAAAATATTAAATATCTCGGTTTAACTGTTGACAATAACTTAAAATGGGATCTCCAAATTAACCTAATTACAAAAAAAATACGGAAACTCTCTTACATCTTCAAAACAATTCGAAACATTATGTCACTACCTCAGCTAAAAAATATATATTATGCACTCTGTCAAAGTATTCTAATGTATGGTATTTCAGTATGGGGAGCAGCAGCAGAGACTCACCACAAATCACTTAAAATTAATCATAAAACAATAATCAGAATTATGTTTAGAAAGCCTTATCAACATCCGACAGAACAGATAATGATCAACAATAACCTATTAGACATAAATAAACTATTCATAAAGAAGATCATCTACAAAAACTGCATAAAAATATCACCACACTTCATAACTCACTCGCAATACACAAGAGCAAACACACACAATCAACTACAAGTACCATATATCAAATCAAATTTTGCAAAAAAACATGAATCTTACTTGGCACCATATATATTCAATAAGTTTGTAGCACAAACAAAGACCTACGTCGCATCTAATAATTTGAACTGGGTTTTCAAAAGATTTTTAAACTGGTTGAATGTCAAGGAAAGAAGAGAGATAAGTAATATTCTTAATATCTAGTATTATATATTTTCTATTTTCTACTCTGTTTTTAAATTCTGATTTTCCTCTTATTTTTTATTATTATTTTTACTATAATATATATGTTCCCTTTTTTTCTTTGTTTTACCACTTATTTGTTTTTATGTAATTAGAAATTGTTAGTTACCAGCCTCAGAACAGACTTTGTCTAGTGAGGAGGGTAAGGAAAAAAAAATCATACTGTACATAACAAATAATAAATAAACGCCCGGGTTGCCGGCACTGAATTGAATTGAATTACCTAAAGTGATATTTCAAATCCTTATTCATTTCCGTAGTATATACTTGCATAAACACATTTGTTGATATAAACAATGCAACAAGTAACTTACTTATACCAGGGTGACAGAAGTAGCAGAAGACATGATCTACTAGCATACATTACAACCGATAGCAGCTTACACTACGTCAGCGGGCGCGCGTGCCGCCGATTTTGTCTCGATGCGCAGCGCTTCCGTTCTCCGGCCCCGGCGGGCAGGTGGCGCACTCCGCACTCTGCACTGCCACAGTGCCGGGCGCCGCTCAACTCGCACAGAAAGAGGGGGTCGGCAGAGCGGTAAAACGGTGGAGCGATAGAGCGGCGGAGGAGTCACCTGACGCGCTCATTCGGTTTGGCGGGGTGGTTCAAATGTCAACTGATGAATATGTGCTGTAATAAGAACTCCAGTAAATTTTTGTTTTTTTTAATGAATAATGACCTTCTATCTTAAATAACTGCACATTTATTTCTATTTTTATAGTTAGTTTTAATAGTTAAAATAATTGTCAAAGTTTTAATTTTTCAAGGTCACGTGAAAACCACCGTATGTATGGTGAATCGTGTGACGTCATCACTCTCTAAAAGTTTTATTTATTTTCAACAGGTGTTGTCATTTTGTATTGAATAAAATATGAAACTATTCAATAAGTAAAAACATTGTGTAGGTGGAATTATTTATTTATTTTATTACTAGCTTTTTCCTGTGACATCGCTCGCGTGGTATTAGAGGGGTTCCCACTCCGCCTCCTCCACCTTCCTCCCCCTCTCCACTAAGAATAAAGAAATTGTTTTTCCCTGCGTGCCTTTTCCCAATCACCCCGTTCCCTTTCCGCCTCTCCTTCCTCTCCCGCGTCCCCTTCCCCACACGCGTTCCCAATCCGCCTTCTCCGCCTTTCCTCTTCCATTTCCCCCTTTCCGCGAACCCCTCTCCCGAGTTTCCTTTCCCACCTCCCGCATTCCATTATTGCAATTTTTTAATACAAATTTCCTATTTTGTTGTTTTATTACTTTTCAGTAAATACTTCTTAAATATTGTATACTTATTAATATTATATATTTCAATTTTGTAAATAAGTTTTCAAGTTATCTATAAATAATACTTGCATTGTTTTTCATGTGTTTGCTTCTGTGAAAATGCATATGTGATTACTGCAGACACATTTGTCTAGGGATATTTTTATTTGTATTTTAATTTATTATATATCACCCACAAAAATGTTTTATAAATATCCTGTTTCGTCTCAAATAATTAAATAAATAATGCCAGAGCTCACCAGTATACCTACTTATATAGAAACTATCGCGGACATGCACACATCAAATCCCCAAAGATTTATCGCAATCGGATGAATGCCTGTGGATGAATGATTAGCAACGCATAATTTCATGATGCCAGAACCCACTAAGTCCGTCAACTCTTTTTTTGTATGAATACTGCACAAGAGTCCTAACTGCTCCCGTCTGAAGCCAGTGAGACTATGGCACCCCCAATAGGGGTATGTTGTGAGGCTGAAGGAAGTGGGGAGGGGAAGGAGATAGGAAAGAGGAAGGTGGGGAAGTACCTGGCTATTCAGATCTGGTCACCAAACACGGCTAACGCCATTTCAAGCAATGTTTCAATTCTGAATGGTGGTCTTACACCAGGGCGATACTAAGAGTATCTTCCAACCCTGAAAACATTGACACCCAAATTCCTACCTTTTTGCTTCCTAGAATTTCCACTCCTTTTTTTCCTAAAAAGACCCTCCACACAGCATCCACAAAAATGACATGGACCCCGAGGGAAATTATTTTCCTCAGGGCCTTTTGTGTGGAGCTAATGTAAAAAGGAGGAAAAAACCTCGAGAAAAAATTTTCATCTCCGACATTTCATTAAAAGTGTATATCTTTTTTCTGAAAGAAAAAAAACTTCTTATTTCCATCATGAGTTACGGAGGTTTAATAGAAGTCAAATACGTAAGTGGTTTGGACATATTTCCAGTAATAACACTAGAAATAGTTTCTCGCAGTAATGATGATGACTTGTTTTTCAAGAACCTACGAATATAAATCACAAAAATTATTTCAGGTTACACTTGAATACCCCCAAAGATCTGTTTCTG
This sequence comes from Limnephilus rhombicus, assembly GCA_929108145.2. Taxonomy (NCBI): domain Eukaryota; kingdom Metazoa; phylum Arthropoda; class Insecta; order Trichoptera; family Limnephilidae; genus Limnephilus; species Limnephilus rhombicus. Next base: position 13,795,565 of record OV815284.1, read on the forward strand.
AAAAGCGACAACGGATCCGGAAATCGCATTTGTCAAAGTGTCATGGCCGCCATCGGCAAGTAATCGATGGCTCTCATAGAGAAATTATCCAGTATTTTATTACCATACCATACCCTGCCCATACCCAGCGCTGGCAATATCTCCATATTTAACATTTTATTGGACAAAGGTAAGGCAATGCTAATTCGATCATCGACTTGTTTTTTATACCTTCGATGATTCATATCGAATAAACTTTATGGTGTTTTTTATCGTATTTAAATTATTATTTTTATGCACATTTATTTCCTCGTAATATAATACTCGTAGTTGTTAGGTTTTTGATTGGTGTTTAATAGTATACTTAAAATATTTAATTGCCGAAATCCAAAGATAAATATTTCGTTCGTTTATTTGAAAAGCGATATTTGTTTCTTTTTTAAATTGAAATTCAGAGCTCGGCTGTTGTGAACTCTTGAGTGTAGTTAATTTAAGATAACCTACTGAACTCACTAAACATAAGGACCCATTACAATGGCACCATTCATGAACAAATTATTTAGCAAACTTGATAATTCCTCACTAACATAGTTTATCAAACAAATATACAAATGATAAATTATATCGACATTTTTAATGTAACTATTTCCATGTTTTTGGACATATTATTTCTGATATTTTTAATTTTTCATTGTTTTTTAAATTTTTGTTATTACTTACAGTAAGTTAACCAGTTGTAAGCCATTGTTATTACTAACCCTTGTATAAAAAAATAATTAATAGTACCCGTGTGTGTAATGTAAAAAGCCCCATGAACGTATACAAAAGTATTTAAATAAATAAAATAAAATTTCGTGTTTTCTCCTTAAGCGTTAAGTGCGCACCAGTTCTCGGCTGCCCGGAACCAGTGGGATTGTGGCATCCCCGATTTTGGGTAGTGGGTTAATCGGTAAGAAAATGGTTGGGAAGTATCTGGCTACTCAGATTTTTTTTATTGGTATTATAATTCAGGCAGTGATTTTTATTTTTTTATGTGTACATGACATTTTTAATTACAAGTTATTTTATTAAATAGGTAGTCCCTCAAAGCTGTCACAAGTCACAAGATAGCTTGTCTGCAGGATCCACTGAACATATTATTTATTTATTTTTATTTAGTACAAGATAATGCATTTAATATACATTATTTACAAAACGTTTTCAGTACCCAACTAGGAGGATTCCTGTTTTAGGACAGTCAATGGTTTCATAATGTACTTTTGCCTTCAGATTAGTAGATACCCATACCCATAGAAGCGTGGAAAAATATTTTGTTATTTCAATACCTATATTATTTTTGTGTTATTTTGTTAATTTGTAGAATTGTTAACCTCAACACAGGCTTGTCCTAGTGAGGTAATAAATTGAATTGAAACATTATACTCAACGTGTAAAGAAATAAATAAATTAATATACTATAAATATCTGGGCTAGTGTGCTCTAGCCCAGATATTTATAGTATATTGAGAACTGCTTACATTAATAAAAATCAGGAAAATTTCATATCTGGGTCATATACTTCGAGGGGAGAAATATCACTTGCTCCATTTAATATTGAAAGGCAAGTTAGAGGGTCGCCGGGGGTCTGGTAGGACAAATGTCTTCGCTGCAGAATATACGAAGGTGGACCGGCATTAGAAGTGCGGAGAACCTATTCTGGGCAGCGCAAGACAGAGAGACATTTTCAAGAGTGATCGCCAACGTCGGAGGGACCTGATAGGGAAAACCAAGAAGAAGAAGATGATTAATTAAAAACATATTAAATAACGGCACACAAAGAAGAAGAAGAAATATCTATTTAAATAAAGAAGGATGTCTGTAGCGGGTGGGTGGCGCGGATTTGATTTTTATACTTACCAATCTACAGTTTTTTTCCGATATTGATAAAATTTTACACACCTGGGGTCCTAGCATGGTCGATCGATATAGGTTTTATCGAAAATGTCGGTAACTTGTCATCGCTCCCGAGCGCGACTGCAGGCCGCTAACGAACAAGCAACAGTTCACAACGACTAAGGATTCCTAATTTATTTGACGTGAACTGTTATTTCTTCATTAGTGGCCTGCAGTCGTGCTCGGGAGCGATTTCAAGTTACCGACATTTTCGATAAAACCTATACCGATCGACCATGCTAGGGGGCCAGATCTACAAAAAAGAGAAAGGTCACTGTCTAAATGAGGCATCTAAAAAACATCCCTTTCCCCTTTTCACATCTACTAAAGTATATTTTGATCTTTCTTGATAAAATTTTGCACACTTGACATTCAAAATAAGAGGAAAATTTCAGTTTGCATCTGATTTCCAAAAACTCTGTGTAAAGCGCGGACAAAGCCAGGGATTTCAGCTAGTATTATATATAAACCCTTAACAGCTATTTTCTTTTTGTTTTTTAGAGGCGATTCAAAAGTCATTAGTTTTTTCCTTCCTGGTTGAATTTCAGCATCAGTTTTTGTAACGAATTTTGATTAATCTATAACTTTTTTAATTGACTTATGTGTTTTTAGCCATATGTGGCTTACATCGTTTGCAGCGGGATTGGTAGCGGACCACCCTTAAAACCTACCGCCCCTTGTCACAATAAGGTGCATCAATCATCTCTTATAGTTACCTACGTATAAAGTCTTCAAATAACAGTTAACGAAGCTACTAAAAATTAGGTCAGGAAGTTGTATTGGAAAGCGATATCAAAAATACTCCCTTAAGGGTTGATTCTGTGATTAAGGGATGCAAAAGTTTCGTTCTTTTCCACTCGTTTAGCGCGAGCACACGAAAGTAACAAGATTTTTGTGTGTTTAGGGACCATATCCAGTGGAGAATCTTTGTGGACGAGGCTAAATCCCAGCCTGGAATGTAGCGTTGTGATGATGTCATTTAAAAATAGTGAATGTATTTTTTTTTTTAAATTTGGAAAGACATAGACTTCATTTTTATATTTCCCGATTACGAATAACTTTATTTATTTATCTAGGTTTATAAATATGCTTATGTCACTAGGATATAACTGTGTTGAAGATAATTGTTACAAAAATATTAGTAAAGAAACATTATAGTTAAATACCGTTATGCATCATTTATTTAAAGTTGACATAAGATTTTTGAAAATAAATAAGAAGTGTAGGTTAAAATGAGAATAATACTACAAATGCAAAAAGAGAAGATAAAAAAAAACAATAATAGGATTTTAAGATTTATAAGATTATAAAATAAAGTGTAGGTATAGATAGTTGTTTATATTTCTTGGGCGTTAACTACATATGTAACAATTTCTAGACATTTTGTGGTGAAGAACTTATTACAATAATTTAATTTTTCAATATTAGAACTTATTACAAAAATAATTTTTGTTACTAACTTTTACAGGATTCATTCATTTATAATGATTTTTTAATTTATATTATGATTTTTTTAACTTATCATGATTTTTATTTTTAAATTTATACATGATTTTTTAACCTTACTTATTATTTACAATAGCCGTTATTACTTACTTATACGATCTAATTTACTAATTGAGCTAGAATTCCCTCACCAAACAAAATTGTCTCTTTATGGTGAGGAAAGGCATTTTTTGTTTCTTTGTTAAAACCTTGTGTAACTAATGTAATTTTATATGTATTTTTAACCAGCATTGCCAAAATAAATAAATTAAAAAAGAAGAAAAAAAATAGTTCTAATAAAATAAAATACTTTTTTGTTTAAAACCACGATATTTATTAATTTTTTAACCGACCGGTTTTTTTTTTAAAAAGCTGTAAAAACCAAAAGTCATATACTTAATAATCAATTAGACATATCAAGTAGTCCTATATTAGGTCTGTTTCCAATAAACCCTTAAAAATAAAAATTCCCAGTGCTCCTTACCACCATGCCAGTTGAAGCTTTGTTTCTCCAAATTTATTATTATAACCCATTAGTCTACATAATATTTTATATTGTCATTGCTATTAATTTTTAAGTGCTCTCCCTTCACTGTCATCTCTGTCATCTCTGTTTTTTTTTTTTATTTTTTTTTTATTCGTGTTATTATTATGTTTTTAATGGACTGTTGTCCGTAAATTAATAAATAAATAAATAAATAAATAAATAAATAAATAAATAAATAAATAAATAAATAAATAAATAAATAAATAAATAAATAAATAAATAAATAAATAAATAAATAAATAAATAAATAAATAAATAAATAAATAAATAAATAAATAAATAAATAAATAAATAAATAAATAAATAAATAAATAAATAAATAAATAAATAAATAAATAAATAAATAAATAAATAAATAAATAAATAAATAAATAAATAAATAAATAAATAAATAAATAAATAAATAAATAAATAAATAAATAAATAAATAAATAAATAAATAAATAAATAAATAAATAAATAAATAAATAAATAAATAAATAAATAAATAAATAAATAAATAAATAAATAAATAAATAAATAAATAAATAAATAAATAAATAAATAAATAAATAAATAAATAAATAAATAAATAAATAAATAAATAAATAAATAAATAAATAAATAAATAAATAAATAAATAAATAAATAAATAAATAAATAAATAAATAAATAAATAAATAAATAAATAAATAAATAAATAAATAAATAAATAAATAAATAAATAAATAAATAAATAAATAAATAAATAAATAAATAAATAAATAAATAAATAAATAAATAAATAAATAAATATATAAATAAATAAATAAATAAATAAATAAATAAATAAATAAATAAATAAATAAATAAATAAATAAATAAATAAATAAATAAATAAATAAAGAAATAAATAATTATCTTTCTGTTTTTTCCCATTACTTGAGTACTTATGTTAATGTATTTTATGACCGTTTATTTGTTTGTAATATTTGTATCATGTTGTCTCCCTCTACATTTTGTTATATATAAGCACACATTATGTACTTCTTGTTTAGTATTAATTTGTACCCTGAAGATGCTTAAGTTAAGCGAAACCGGTCGGTTAAAAATTTAATAAATATCGTGGTTTTACACAAAAAAGTACTTTATTTTATTAAATACGTCAAACCACAAAGTGATTGCTTTCTACAATAAAAGAGTTCTACTTTACATGTATATTTGTTGCTTAAATTTAATCTCATAAAAATCTGGTACCGGTTTTGACACATCGCCATGGGTGTCATTCACTAGCAAACTTAAAACTAACTTAAAATCTGGCCTCACCTAATAAAAACTACATCATTTCTGACTTTTATAAATTTTAAGTTGATAAATTGAATGACACGGATGTGTCGAAACCGGTAGAAAATAAATTAAAATTTAAGAAACAATTTTTTTTGTTTTAAATTAACTCACACAGCCTGATGAAAATAATTTCTCTCAGAGCCTATGTCAACTGAGATGCTGTATGGAGGATCATTTTGAGGAGGGGAAGGAATTAACATTGGTCTTGAAGAGATCCATGTTGTAGGAAGGAGGAAACACAGAGGCCAGAGGAAATGCACATGGAAAGTAAAACTTTTCAAAATAAAAACCATAAAAACCATTAAAAAATTGTTTTTTTTACAGGAGGCCCTGAGGAAAATAATTCTAGGCCTATGTCATCTTTGGTGATGCTGTGTAGAGGGTATTTTTAAGGAAGGGAAGGAGAGGAGAGTTCTGGGAAGGAAACAGGTTTAAGGGGTTTGTAGGAATCTGGGGTTCAGTGTGTTCTGGTCATCCGCCTCCAAGATCTAGACAAACCTCACCCCATGAACCCGGGCACGCCCGCTAAATCGCCAAACGTAGCGAACCACTTGGGGTGACCTATGGCCTAAGTGACCTAAGTGTTTATCCAATAAAGGTTTCCGAGGTGGCGGTACCCATTCCCGCATCCCAAATTGAAAGTGAACTAATATTCATATTATATTACTTCACAATATTCATTCACAAAGGATTTACGTAAGAACTTTTGCCTTATATAAATATCGACAATTTAAAAATATGCAGCAACACTTATTTTTTTATAGTTATTTTTTGACAGTTAAAATAATATAAATGGACTTTCCAATGATCCATAACTCTCGAAGGACAAGGTGTTCCGAGTGAAAAGTAGTTGAGTCTACTCAGGTTTTTATTTGAAATTCTAAAATACTGTGCAGATTTCGTGACGTCAGGGCTCACGGTTATAGATTCCAATTTGCAAGATAAATTAAAGAAATCAAATTATTGCGATTTTGTTCTACGCTCTAATTACAAAATAGCCACATCCCTGTTTAAAAACCCAAAAGCAATAATTCGTGTCTTAATTATCCGCAGTTTTTTAAATAATTAAATATATATAAGAGTTCGGGGGATGTGAGGACCGCCTACTTCTCCTCCCCTAAAACCCGATCCGGGCAAAATAAGGAACTTCTTTACGTTTGATTTACTTCCTCTCAATTAGTTATCTTTCTTTAATTATCAATTTATACTTTAGGTAAGTTTAATATCAGTTTTATTTATTGGATTAATTTGTTACGTCTGATATTACTGGCATAATTACGGCATTTTTAATTGCACATAATCACATCATGTTATAAGATATCCGGTATTTTTTAAAGACTTTTTATAAAGAAAAATCTTGGTGCTACTTCGTTTAATAATAATCAAGGAGAAATAAATACTGTTATATTCTTTAGTCCTAGATTGGAATTACTAGATATATGTTTGAAAATCTTTGATAAAGGTCAAGAGTCTTGGTCATTTACGTTATCGCGTGGTTTACAGAGGAAAGTGAGGAAGTATCTGGATATTCAGATCTGGTCACCAAATACCGCTAAAGCCATTTCAAGCAACTTTTCAATTTTAAATGGTAGTCTTACACCAGGGTGATGTTGAGAGTATCTTCCATTCGGGAACGTGCCTCAAATATATTTTGTATTATATTAAATTAATTAATTTTGAAAATACACAAATTAAACTAATATAATGTATTTGCACGCCGGTATTAGATCCTAAGCATATTACTGATAAATAAGCCTTTATTCAGTTTATCATTTGTGTAAAAATTAAAACACGTTAAAAGCGAGGGGTTTGCATTTACTTCAAAATCTATGTAAAAAAAATTGAGGAAATTTAAATTTTGTTTGTAATTGAATATTTGGAAATCGATAAACGAACGAATGATCCTAATAACATTAATTGTTAATAAAGTAAGAAAAATAATTTATTACTAATGTAGAACTCGAGATTGAGGTTGCGTGTTGGAAGTCTTTATTGAGTGCTAACAAGAATACAATTTTACAAATCAGTTCTGAACTGGACAGCGGAACAGATTAAATACACTTCCGGTACTAGGTAAACAAACGAACGTAGATTTTAATGGGTCAAGGTTAACTGCGGTTGCGTGAACTGAACGCTATGTAAACACTGGAAACACTGTACTGTGTGCGTTGCTGAGCGCCTTTGTATAGTCCGGCGAGTCGGAGTATTGCTTTGTCTGGTAGTAATTCTGCATTCGGCGACTTTCTCGAAAGCGCCCGAACTGTGCAATTCAGGCGCGCAATGGTTCGTACCTTTTCTGGAATGCGTAAGAGATAGGTAGGTCTTCAGCTCATTATCGATGCAATAGGTACCTACACATCCAGCTATCGTAATGCCGGCGAGTATTTAACGAGAGGCGGCCGGAACGTTCTCGTTAGTTCGTTATTCGAACACTTTAAGAAAGATCCATATATTTCGGAAACAATCCAGAGCATGTGGTAGCAGAGGCTGGCTGCTACACTAATACCCTCGCCTCAGAATCTTAACAACACGTAAACAGTTTAACTCATTTAGTAAGTATAAGATAAATAAGTAGATAACAGCCACGTCATTATTAAAAAAATAAGAAAACATTGCCGTTTAATGTGAAGATTTCAAAGTATACCACAGAATAGAGAATCTATTCCTACAATTATTTTCTCGGTACATCAGTTAAACTGGTAAATTAGGCAACATAAAAATTGAAATTTGGCAAGGATAAATAAAATTATTTAAATAAATCGTTTTAACGTAACCTAATCACAGTATTAAAATGGCCTTAAATTTCGAAACAGCTAGTCACAATAATACAAAGCTAAAATACTTGCAAAACTCAATAATAATATTATTTAGTTTGATTTTTAATTTAAAAAATGCAACATTAACAATATTAGATATACCTTGTATGTACACAAAAAACTTCACTTTAATAAAAGCTATTGAAAAAGTGCTCCCATAAAAAAATATATGGGTCAAATAATGACTACTTTTGAAATTTATTATGAAAATAAATAATGTCTTCATAAAAGATACCGCTACCTTCTCCTCTTATATAATGTTATGATTTCCGTTAAAATGGTAGACAAGGCGTAAAATACAATTGCTGATTCGAGAATCTAAATTGGTCAATCCAAAGAGGGGTAAATTGCTTCATTCAGAAGAGTTGGTTTAGGATATTCAATATCCGGTGGTGGAATTCTGTCCGAAGCCTTATTTTATATTCATTTGTTGGATTTTGGTTGAATATACGTTAATCCTGGGAAAGGATTGAAAAAATCTTCAATTCACCTATTATAATTATAAAAATGAAATTATTTTATTTTAATTTTTTTATAAGAAAAACTCTCTTTTTATAACTTTTGAAGGTTATTCCCATCAATGATATATATCATTGAAGAAGAAGATAATAATAATAATAAAAAAAAATATATGAAAGAGAACAATACACAGAAAAAGACAATGGTCGCAACTGGGACTCGAATTATGAACAACTCTCTTTTATATCTTTTGAAGGTTATTAAAAGAGAGTTTTTAAGGTTAAAGCACGTCCAGGTTACACCAAAATTCTGGGTTGAAGTCCCAGTTGTAACCATTCTATTTTTCTGTTTTTCTGTGACCTTGTTCTCTTTCATATTTTCGTTTAGATTATTATTATTAACTTCTTCTTCAATAATTTTATTTTTATTATCTTTTAACATATGAAAATGTTTTTTTATAATAGCTCCATACTGGAGGCCCCGAGGAAAAAAACTCTCTCGGAGCCTATGTCATCCTTGGAGCTGCTGTGTGGAGGGTCTTTTTAAGAAAAAAAAAACGAGAAAGTCCTGTGAAGGAAAAATGTGTGAGCGGTGGGTAAGATTTTAGTGGTCAATATATCCAGTAGTGACGGATGTATGAATCCATCCCTCCCACGGTGGTGTAAGGCAATAAGTCTAGGTTATATCTCTCCCGAGACCGTGCTCGGGGCATCGATATAAAATCATTGGAAGTCACCGATAGAATTTTGTGAAATTATCGATTTTACTGTGCCAGAGTTCCAGTAGGTAACAGCATTTAAAATAACAAATTTGTTAAGCCTGTTTCCTCATACCCATATCATTCCCAGAACTTCCTCTCCTTCATTTCCTTAAAAAGACCCTCCATGCAGCATCCCCATAGATATCGTAAATGAGGTAAATTATTTTCCTCCTGTGTGAAGCTATTGTTAAAAAAAAAACTACCCTTCAACATATAATAAAAAATGGTTGCTAGCCCTTTATTGTAAAGTTTCATATTTAAACGACTTTGTAATAAACCAAATTCGTAGAATGATATTCATTTTTTTATCACTTGCCTTCTTTTGCTGATTTTTTATATCATACTTCTAAAAAACGAATTTCACTGTAAATAAAACCGTAATATTATTTAAACCTAGGTCTATCCACTGATAACCATCAGATTGTATTCCTATTAAAAATTCGATTAACCCAAAGATTTTCTTGGAAGGTTCAATAAAAAATAATGATTTTATTTGTAAACTCAGGTTCCATTCAAAGTATTAAGTTTCAAAGGAATTTTCATGAATCGAAAGGTTATTTTATTTCTCACAATATGACTGATAAAGGTAAAGGTCAATAAAAAAATGTTTAGGTATATTTTATTTGTATCAGAGATTGGTGATAATTTGTTAAGTCGTAAATTATTATGTGTTTTTTACATACTGCCTGTTGTGTAGCTTTACAATACCTTTTTTGGTATTTTGTTATAATTATATTGAATGAAATTATCTACATTTGAAGAAAACAGGAGAAAGACAAGAAATGTCAGATTGATATCCCAAATTAAAGTAACAATTATATCTAGTGGCATCACTGCGTATCTTTCAAAGTGTGAAATTGTTTTATTTATTTAAAACTAGCGAGAATTCCGCATGCGTTGCGATGCCACTTAAGCCACCACTACCCAAATTTCTACCGATTTCTTACATATCTCCCTTAAACATTTGAAGTTTTTAAGCTCTTAAAAAGATATATGTTATTTTTGAAGATAATATCTAGAGGCGTTCCATGCCAAAACGCAAATTATATGAAATTCTACCGATAGAAAAAAATCGCAAAGTATGCTCTGAAAATTATTATAAACACGTTTGTTTCAGTTATTTTACAAGTTATAGTTGTGATAAAAATTCACAATGTTTTTTTAAATGATACTTAAGATATATTCCACGAGATTTTTGCTCTATTTTAAACGAGTCGTGTTTTATTAAACATTTTGGCAGTTTTCGCATCTTATCGCTTTAAATATTAGCGCGCTCCTCTAACATTCGTAATTACATATCTCTCCATCTTCTTCTTTTTGAGTGCGGATGTGGCGCCTTAAATGAAGAAATTGTTTCTCCCTGCGTGTCCTTTTCCATTCTTCTACTTTACCCGCCTTCTCCCTTCCGATTCTACCCATCCAGCGACTTCAGCGTTTCCCTTCCACCTTCCAGCGACTTCAGCGTTTCCCTTCCACCTTCCCCGCCTTCCCCCTCTTACTGCTTACCGCTTCCACGTTTCCTGCCTCTTTCGTTCCCCCTCCTGCCGCCACCTTCTTCATTCCTCTCCTCCCTCCCGGATTCCCCTCCCCCACCAACCACCCCTCCCTGCCGCTAAACTAATTAAAATACCATTTTTTATGAAGATTTCATAACGCCAGAGTTCACTAGTATAGAATCCATCGCGGGCATGCGCTGCGCACATAAAATCACCAAAGTTTCATTGCAATCGGATGATGATTTAGGAATGCATTAGGAACAAATAAAGAAACTTTCATTTTTATGTATTAGATTAGATTTTTATTCATTTCTGGATCGCTGCTAACAAATAAGAATTATATTGGCGATCTTTGAGAAACACCTTGATAATACTGTCACCAAAATATAGGTTTTGTACTGAATTTTTTTCAAAAACACTGACACTCATCCGATTCTCCACAATTCACTGCACACCACTGCTACAGTACCTCGCTATGCATTTAAAAATAATCCATAGATTGTATGAACATCAAAAAACCTCGAAATCAAGCAATTAATGTAACGAAATCAAGCAATTAATGTAACCTAACCAATTTTGGGTTCCTTATCCGAACAAACACCTGTCTATTCGAAAACTTGTTCAAAAAATATAAACATTTTAAATACGATACAACATTTACGAACACGCACCTACTTATATTCCTACAAGTAATAAATATATTGTCGAACCGCCCTTCCGTTCCATATTTAAATAACCTCAACGCTTTTATTATTTTTTTGGGTGTTTGACAAATCTTTGGGTGTCGTCACCTGGAACCCAAAACCTCACGGTGGCAGGTTTAAAAAAAGATTTTGTGGTTAAATCTTTTATCGGTTGAACATCTCGTACGTTTTTTTGGTAATTTGAATTTTATCGTGTGAAAACACGTTGAAGTGTCATAAATTTGGTAATATTTTGCTGACTTGTTTTGTCATTTACTGATTTAAGATTTGATTCAAACAATCGTTAAACATTTAATTAATTGCTTTACTCGTGTTTTGACAATGCTAAATTAGTGGAAGCTAAAATAAATATTTTTGATTAAAAGTAGGCATGATTTATTTCTCAACGTTTTACTTTTCCATGGTCAAATGAAGGTATCTCGAAGTTCCTTCCATTTTATGGAGATTGGAATATATTTTCACTATCACCCTAGTGTGTGACCACTTTCCGGAATCAGTACTTAGTGACAGCATATCGGTAGAACACATCTGAAGGTTTTTTCTTTTACATTAGCTCCACACAGGAGGTCCTGAGGAAAATAATTTCCCTCAGAGCCTATGTCATGTTAGCGGATGCATGTGGAGGGTATTTTTAAGGAAAAGAAAGAGAGAAGAAAATAGGTATGAGGGGTATGTAGGAATCTGGAGCTCAGTGTGTCCAGGAGTGACGGACGTATGAATCCATCTCTCCAACTGCGGTGCAAGACGATGGGTCGAGATATTCTGGTTGGAGGATAAAATATCTCTCTCAACCAGTCTCTGCCCACTATGCAGCAGGTGAGCAGACGTATCGGCCGCCAGGACCTGGACAAACCTCACCTCAAGAACCCGGGCATCCCTGCTAAGTCACCAAACGTAGCGAACCACTTTGGTATGACAAAAAAAGTAATCGGAGACCAAAATTTCATTTTTTAGTTCAAATAATGTCAGGAGTCACTGGTTAAAGTAATTCAAGTACATCCCTTAACACCCTGTATACTTATGGGATTTGTGGGGTCACACTAAGCTCCCCACATTCCGAAATAAAATAATTAGTAATTATTATTTTAAGAACGATTTTCCTATATAATAATATAATTTATTAAAGAACGATATTCCTATATAACAACCAAAAACTTTAATTATATACAAGCCATTAAATTATTATAATAATATGCATCTCTAGTTAGAAGCCTAATGAATATAACTCGGTAGTTTGGTCTCCATCTTACAAAATTCACATTAATAACATAGAGCGAATACAAAAAAAAATTCTGCGATTTATAAATTTTAAATTAAATATCCCACTAGAAGACTTAAATTATAATTTATTGTTAAATATTCTAAAAATACACACACTAGAAGACAGACGTAAAATAAACGACTTAACATTTTTATTCAAAATACTTAACTCTAAATTTGACTGTTACGAACTACTTCAACTCATAAACTTACGAATACCGACAGTAACTACACGACAAAATACACTATTCTATTGTAGCATTCATAAGCGGAACTACATTGCCCACTCTCCGATACAACGATTTCACACTATGGGAAATTAGTACTTAGGTGATATTGACATATTTAACATAAACATGGCGAATTTTGTTGATCTTGTAAAAAACTTATTTCAAAACTATTCCTAAACATATCTGTATTTTTGTAAACCTATGAAATTGCTGTATTTTTATGAGTTGCGTGCTTTTTTATCTAATTTTATTTTTATTATTTCTGTATCTGTTTAAAAATAATCTGTCATGAATTAGATGTACTACCAAACATGTAAAAGCCCTATGGGCGTTAAATAAATAAATAAAATAAAATAAATAATAATTTGAACGTTGTTAGAGTAAATGAAACAAGTTACGAAAGCAACTTCTTTGCAAGAATTTCTTTTGCAAAATAAATTTATTTATCATATTACACAATTGTATAACGATCGTAAAACACAATATTATGTGATTAAATATATTCTCAAAAGAAAAATCGCCGAACCCTGATTATAGTAAGGAAGAAGAGGACGGTACAAATGATAGGATCTGTCTTACCTCGTACATCACCCGCCATGCAATCAATCAGTCATGATAAACTCAGATAAATACCCTCGATAGCTCTAACACAACCTCTCCCTCTTTTTCTTAGCCTTCGCACCTAACAGAAAGAGAGTCTGCGACGGAACTTTGGGCGGCTGACTATACTTGTATCAATAATTTCTTACCGACTGCATTGAGTATGATGATAATATTTATGCACAATTAGTGAGGACGGTGATTGGATTGGATTGGAGAGAAGTCTTTGTTAGTACAAGTAAACGTACTATCTTTTTCATCTCTCAACACTTTCGATAATGATGCTGCATTTGATCATGCAGGTATTATATTATATCAACGGTGTTCATTTGATTATTTTCGGAATTAAACAACCGCTTTATGTGAACCACTAATTTATTGCAAATTTTGTTTACTATTAGTTTCACTTATCTATCTATATATATAAATGAATCCCTGTTTCCCTTGGTCATGCCATAACTTCAGAACGACTTTATCTATTTCATTCATCTTTTTTTTTGTTTTCTAATACTTTGTAGAAGGTTCTTACGGAAAGAAAAATTAAGAAAATTGCACAGAAAATTGGATAATTACAGAAAACTTAACGATTATTTTAACATCAATATAGCAATGCATAAAAACCAACAAATATATATTTTCTAACATTTTTCTTTTTTTTACATTATCTTCACACTCAGCTTTCAGGGCCTATATCATCTTTGGGATGATGTGTGCAGGGTCTTTTTAGGGTAAGGAAGGAGAGGAAGTTCTGGGAGGAAAAGGATATCATGGGTGGGTAGAACTCAGAGGGTCATTGTCTTTAGGAGTGAAGGACGTATAAATCCATCCCTCCTTCTGCGCTTCCAGGAGATGTTCCGAGAGAGTCCTGCAGGAGAGTTCAAAAGATCTCCTTCAACAAGTCTCTCCCGATCCGGCCCGCCACTCAATAGCTGTGCAAAGGCATCCTCTGTCAAGTCCTCGACAAACCTCACCCCAAGAACCCCGCCACCCCTGATAAAACACCAAACATAGTCTATCTATCTATCTATCTAATTATACAAAGAAGATTGTCTGTGGCGGACGGACGGCGTTTGTTTGATCGTTATACAAATCTACAGTTTCATTGAGAGATTGATGAAATTTTGCACACTTGACTTTCAAAACAAGAGGAAGGCGACTGTCAAGGAGATATTTCGAAAAACCACTCACGACTCCTTTTCCCACCCCTTAAAACAGAATTCTGTTATTTCTTGATGAAATCAAAATAAGAGGAACAAAATTACTATCCACATCTGATTTCGAAAAACTCTGCGTAAAACCCGGGCAACGCCGGGGACCTAAGCTAGTATGTATAATATTTTGAAAGTGTTAGACACTTTATATATGGCCTGAGTGAAATTTTCAGAGTCCAAACATTGCCTGAAATGGCTTTAGCCATGTTTGATCAGATCAGAGTTTGTTTGTGACCAGATCTGAATATCAATGAACCTCCCAACCTTCCTCTTTCCCATCTCCTTCCCCTCCATACTTCCTTCAGCCTCACAGCATACCCTCGATTGGGAATACTCTAGTCACACTGGCTCCGTGCGGAATTCACGTATTATTTTTGGAATTGTTTATTCACATATTTTTTCTGAAAGTCAAAATGGAGAAACTGGACTCTATTAACCTCTCTAAAACGCATTTCTTACCTTAAATGTAAAAAAATAGTTTGATAAAACATATGTTTACTATTCCGTACGAGTAGGTTGATGTGTAGCGTTTCTGCAAAAAATCTCTCGTAATTAAATATTACACTAATTTAGTAATAGTAATGAACTCAAATTTCCTATAAAATTGGTTCGCCCCCATCTTGAATATGCTTGTATTATATGGTCTCCTTTTTATTCGTCATATTGAATCCGTTCAACATCGGTTCCTAAAGGGAATTGCTTGGAGGCTAGGATTAGAGCGAGGCAATTACTCGTATGCTGAAATTGAACAAACTCTAAACCTTTCTCCTTTAGAAGACCGTCGGATAAAATCTGATCTCATTTGTTTCTTCAAAATTATTAACTGTTTAATCGACTCGCCTACATTACTACAACTCATCACATTTAATATACCTTCTCGTAGACTCAGAAATAAAGACCTGCTTTTCCTCAATCAGCACTCGACTAACTATGGTTATAACTCACCACTGTCCAGAATGTGTAGACTGGTCAACTCACGTCAAGACCTTGATTTTTTTGGTATTAGCTTAAATGATTTCTGTCGCTCTTTAAACAAATGAAGATATGTAATATTCACCCTAATTTTTGCAAGGTCTTGACGTGACTTGACACTTATTTTTCTTCTATTTTCACTGTTTGTCTTTGCTTTCATGTACCATCCGAATCCTTACATTGTTCATTTATATACTTCGTGATACTTTGTTTTAAATTGGACGTAAGTCCGTAAATAAATAAATAAATAAATAAAAAATTTAAAAAATTGTTACTGATTTTTGTGTGAAGACAAACGATAAAGTAGGTATAGATCTTTGAACTCTGATACGAAACTAAAATCAGAAAATTATTCTTTTTTATTTCAATCGATAATAATTCTGTTCTTGATATTTTCTTCTATAAGACCCTTAGAAAAGGTCAATAGGAGTCCCATATAAATAGAATCGGATATATTTTTCCGAGAAACTATCTAGGCTACAAACCAATTCTTTACAACCCTGTGATCATTTAAAAATGTAGGAGTCAAAAATATGGGAATAGGCCACTTGCATGGATTTCATAACGACTTGGAAAAAATCGTGTGGATATATCTTTTTACTAAGATTACGAAAATGTTAGTAAAAATTTAAAAAAAAGTAATGTTTTTTTATTTTTAAATAAATAAATCCATTATTTGGGCTCGTGACGTCACTACATGAAAATGTCCCGTCTCCGAAAATGTTCCTATGAATTTTGTAAAATTCCACACTGATTTTTTTTTTTATATGGCATCCCTTTGATTTCAGGCGAATTTTTGAATTTGACATTTAACGTTCACTAGATTTATTATTTGCTCTTTGCGAACTTATCATTTGATTTGACTTTTTGACAGATGTTGTGAAGAGAACCCAGTATATTTTAGATGTCGGTACGTGTTTTAGAGGTATAATGGTTATAGTGCTGATTTTAACAAAATCAAATTTTATAATATTCTTATTATTATTATATTTTACAAGTACAAATATATTACAGTGGATTTAGTAATATAGACGTTGTATATTATAATGATTTATGATCAATAAGATGGATCAAAGAAAAAAATATTTATGAGACGTAATATTTTTGGTATGCCTCGTTATTCTCCTGTGCCATTCGTGTGGAAAACGTTATTTTTTTTAGATGATTTTCGGCTATGTAATTATCGTTTTTTCGCACCTGTAAAATTATGTACCGTCTTTCCGGTTTATAAAAAATGGTCTGATTTTTCGGATTGAAATTTTCAAAAAATTCCCGGGGTTTCAAAAATACGATTAAAAAAAATACAGAATGTCTTAGAATATTTGCCTGAACCGGAATTTTTTTTTTTTAAATGTGATGCAAGTGGCCTATTATTGATTCTGAATTTGAAATATGAGATAGACGAAAATTACTTAAAAAGAGTCCCAAAACGTTTATCCCGGTAAGACTTTTTGAAATACTGGCATACGGAGCTCCGGGCCAAAAGGGCTCCTTTCTCTTTCATTATGAGTTTATAATAAAATTATGTTTGAATTTAGGTGTTTGTTAAAAAAAATTATTGGCAATGGACATGGCTGCAATATGGAAGAGGATCATTTCGGAGGAATTGTTTAGTGTTTTTTTTCTTTTTTACTACTGGGGGGAGATCATCTAGGTGGATACCACTATTTGGGGGATGGAGAGGGTGATAAAGGAGCTTTGGGGGGAGGGGAACTTGGGAGTGGAGTGGCAGGTCGGGGGATGAGAGGAATGGTACGTTGAGAGGTGGGGGTTGCGTTGGTTTTTTTTTTTTTTTACATGAACTCCACACAGGAGGCCCTGAGGAAAATAATTTCCCTCAGGGCCTATGTCATCTTTGAGGATGCTGTGTGGAGGGTTTTTTTTAAGGAAAGGGAGGAGAGGAGAGTTCTGGGAAGGAAAAGGGTTTAAGGGGTGGGTAGGAATCTGGGGTTCAGTATGTCCTGGCCATCCGCCTCCAAGACCTAGACAAACCTCACCCCATGAACCCGGGCACCCCTGCTAAATCACCAAACGTAGCAAACCACTTGGGGTGACCTATGACAGAGGTGTTGGTTATCCAATAAAGGTTCCCGGGGCGGCGGTACCCATTCCCGCCTCCCAAATTGGTCTGGACGAAGGTGTTGAGAAGAGGTCGATTCTTGATTGGGGAGGATTTTTTAGGTAGGAAAGTAGAGGTTTGGGGGGGCGGTAGGAGGGCGGTTCGTTTAGGGAGTCGTAGGGGGCGAGAGGTAAAGGGGTGGTTGGTTAGGGGGGCGATGGGGGGGCGATCGATTTGGGGGGCGATGGGGGGCCGTCGGTTTGGTTTGCGGTATGGGTAAAACAAGAGATTCTGGGTTCGAGTCCCAGTTGCAACCGTTAACTTTTTATTTTTCCCTGTATTTTCGTTTAGATTTATTATCTTATCTCTTCCTCTTCAATGAAATATTACATTGATGGGTACATCAAAAGCTACTACAACATGAAAATTATTTGAATAAAATTTGTGTATTTCCTCTTTTTATTTAACAGAGGATTTTTCAAATATAGGTACTAACGGTGTTCATTCAAAGTGTAAATTTCTAACGTCTCTCTTATTTGTCAAAATAATGTTAATAATATAATATTTTTGAAAAGCATATCCCTGGGCTAATATTTTAAGATATTTTCAGCTTCACAAATCCTACAATTTTAATATCCCGTGATTTTTTGCGGATCTGCGCTGATTTCAGTTATAATAATATTTTTGAATAAAATCATATTATAACAACTTTGCCATATATTTGCTGTTCCGAGTTTAGATCAGTACAGTTTTAGCCTGTAAAAAATAGTACTGACATAAGGCAGATACGGCAAATCAAAAACGGGGCCTTAATTTTAATAGATGGCTGCGAGAGTCTAACCCGTGACCTCAGTTTTCCCAACCTGCTACCGGTTCGTCCATTAAGCTACGTTTTAAATGGAATAAAGGTACTTTTAAAATGTTCTGCTGTACTTTACACAATAATACGCCAGGTTAAAATCATTCGAAATGTTTAATTTTGGATTTAAAGTTAGAGTGTTTCTGATTTTATTTCAATTATACGAACTAATATCTGCTTTAGTCATTGTGATTTTTTTCAAAACCATTAGGTTTCTTTGTGACCCTCGAAGTCGTGATTTTGGTGGAATGGAGTAATTGGGATGAGTCAAGTACGGGTGCTATTACTGTTTTAAGTTGGTACGTTTGTACCCATTTATCCCTTCCACCATTTAAATCAAACAAAAAATATTAAATTAATCTTTTTAGTAAAAGGTTCAGTGAAAGACAGTTATTTTTAATTATTCCAAACACTCATTAATTTAAATCCACTCTTATTGCTTGTAAATGGTGGCAAATAAACACTTGTGTGTATTTTCCAAGCGCCTAATGTTTTTATCATAATGTTACGGGACAGTAAAAATTTTGTATTTGGGAGGCAGGTTTGGTTGCCGCCGCCCCGGGAACCATTTATTGAATAATCAACACCCCTGCCATAATTCACCCCAAGTTTGGAGAGTCAGCAGGGGATCGGGAGAGACTATTTGACCTCTCCTGTCAGACTTTCTCGAACCATCGCCTTGCACCGCAGTGGGAGGAATGATACAACATATGAAGAACATACGTTAGTTATTCCTGGACATACTGAACACCCAGATTCTTAGCCACCCCTCATACCTTTTTCATTCCCAGAACTTCCTCTAAAAATACCCTTCACACAGCATCCCCAAATATGACGAGGGAAATTGATTTCCACAGAGCCTCCTGTGTGGAGCTGATGTAAAACAATCTTATTGCTAACGGAGATCAAAAGGAAATAACAAACTCTTTCATTTTGCAATAGTTAAATTAATAGGTACAAGCATATATTTTATAGAGTGCAGAATGTATTTGTGTCCACCGTTAGTGGTTCACATTGGTTCGAAGTTCCCTCTTACCCCGCAGTAATCCTATGAAACCGTTTACCACTACACAAGCAAAAATATCTTTAAAATTATTCTGCTATAGATAATAGCTCCAATATCTACACTAGTGACGTCCCCGACTCCACACATAAGTGTGTGAACTGCATTTTTCTGAATCTTTTCGAACGCCTTCTTACAATATTGTTATTTTTAAAACCTAGATATGTAATCCTTGCAATAAATAACAAAGTTGTGGTTAATAAATTAGCAATCCATGTATATTTGAATATCTTAATGTACCTCTCTTAATTCTTAATGTACCTCTCTAAATTGTTATTAAATTGAATATTTTGCATTATACTTGTACTTCTAATATAATATAACCAAATATACCTATTTGTTTCATTACATTAGTCCATTAATGTTTTCTTAAAACTCCACATTAATGTACTTAAAATGTTTAATTATTATACATATTGATTCGATAGAACCTACAGATTTGTAATAAATAATAATAATAAATTTGTAATAAATAATACTGCTTTGTAAATAAATACATAAATTTGACGGCCTCCGTGGTCGAGGGGTAAGGCTCTTGACTTGCAATCCGAAGGTCGCGGAATCGAAGCCCAGGGTGGGAAAAAGTGTGTGTTATTTCACAATTCATTACTTTAAAATAATATATGTTATATTTACGGCATGTTCCAGAGTGAATGATACCCTCATTTATATATACCCGTATGGCAGAGCACCATGCAGAATTGAAATGTTGCTTGAAATGGCTTTAGCTGTATTTGGTGACCAGATATTTGGCGACCAGGTGAATAGAGAGGTACTTCCTCACCTTTCTCTTCCAGCTTCGCAACATACCCCAATTGAGGACGCCATAGTCTCACTCGCTCCAGACGTGAGCAGCTGGGACTCTCGTGAGGTATTCACATAAAAAAAAATGAAACAAGAAAGATACTTTTACTCCACCTTTTCAACCATTTTATAAATATCCATCTAGATAAACAACCGGTTATTATGCCAGAGGTACAAGTGTAGTTTTGTAAAATTTTCGTTCTAGTAAATTATTACTTAGGTAATGTACTCAATTAGTAAGTAAAGGCAATCCATCCGCATTACAGGTAAATAATTGGGTTCAATAACATTTACCATCCATGTAATATTTTACCTAGAAAGTTAATACACTTCCGTAAAAACGTATTGTTTTTTCATTAAAAACTCATTAGTTTATATTGCAAATGATTCATCACAATTTCCACTTCAATCAGAGTAAAGCATAGTTTGTAATATCCTAAGTTACAAGTAATATGTATAATAGCATGGAGTGAATTTTTTTTTTTGAGAATTTCGAAATCGGCATAGTTGGAGTAGATGCTCCATATATTAACAATTACGACAAAAATAATAAAAAATATATATTCACAAAACCTGGACATCGCCAAAGCTTTGTATTTTATCATTTTCACGGTTTTACCTAAGTATTTATAGCTTATGTACGCGAAATTAAATCACACATAAAATTTGTATTTTACCATTTATTTTACAGATAATACATTCATAGATTGGTGGAAAGGAACAAATAGTGGAAATAAAAAATATGCACGTATTATTTACCGCATTGAAAAACTTGAAAATTGCAAATGTTGCTATGAACGGTACTGCATTTTGGTTTCCAAAAGTGGTATAAGTGGTATAAAGCCGAAGAACCTGCTTTGTTCTATTGAAACACCTGGAATGTACAATTTTACCGGTTTTTTTGACAAGTTTTCATTGCGGAATCTGGAATCATCAATCTTATTAATCAGTCAATGGTTTTACATATTTTCCATATATACAGCTGAGCTGTACGTAAATCCTGTTCATTTTTCACACTTGCCAAGAACATTAAATGACTTTAAATTTCAGGATAAGAAGTTGTTCACACTTATTTAAGGATTTTCCAATAATTCCACCGAAACTTTGCGGTGCAGTCGATGCAGTTAAAAAGTAGTCGTAAAATGAAATCATTTGCGAGTAAGTGACAGACAATCCACTGTAAAGGCCGTTTGAGAAG
Organism: Limnephilus rhombicus; assembly: GCA_929108145.2. Lineage (NCBI taxonomy): Eukaryota > Metazoa > Arthropoda > Insecta > Trichoptera > Limnephilidae > Limnephilus > Limnephilus rhombicus. Next base: position 13,817,304 of record OV815284.1, read on the forward strand.
TGATTCAAGACACCAAATCACAACTCTTTTGTAGCTCGTATTGACTGCATTTCCATCGCATCCAACTGTAATAAACTATATCAACGAATATTACTCCTGTACACAACATATATCGTTCTATGAAATTGAGCCAACATCTTGTAATACAGCAGAAAAAATATCTGCCTAACGTTCTGGCTACAAGAGGGAAGGCTTTCACTGCAGCATGGTCAGCATGATGCTGAATATTTTTTCGTTATGCTTCATTCACAAAAAACCTCGTAATACATCTTCACAAGTAGGCAAAACATTCAAAGGTAATTCTCATCCAGATGACACATTGCCATAATGTTCAAAGTTCAAAGAACAGTTAAAACAAACCCTTAAATAGCCTATCGAAAAATAGTTGAATATTCTAATGCAGCACGCAATTAAAAATGCTACGTTAACTCGACCAACACGCACTTTGATAAATAAAAATTATCGAAGAGACGAAGGCCTAACGCATACCCCAATAAACACATCAATTCTCTGAGTTCCTTCGGAAGGGGAGGTCCTAGTCCGTTTAGAGCAGTGGTTCCTAACCGGTGGTCCATGGACCACAGGTGGTCCGCGAGATCTCAAATGTGGTCAGCGAAACATTTGTTCATTTTACTACAAAACCGAATCGAAAGGAGTCCTAAAGCTGATTCGTAACCCTTTTGGTATTGGTGTTGGAGAGGTAGCTGAAGAAGTCCAAGAAGAGCTCATTTTTGTACCATGTGGTCCCAGTGAAAACAAATAAATGTCATGGTGGTCCCTGGCCAAAAAATGGTTGGGAACCACTGGTTTAAAGGGAAGCCCAATCCGCTAGATGAGACTCAATCCTCCCACCTCAAACGTGTTTGAGTCTCTGGAGGGAATAGTTTAACTGTTGCTACGGTGTTTCTTTATAATTACATCAAAGGAGAATAAGTAAATAGATATTCTTTTTTTACATAAATACAAGCATTTCTAAGAATCCTGAGAACATTTTTATGTTTTCAATATTTTTATGAAAATTTGAAAGTGGTGGCGATGTCCTAATTATAAATATTTATTTTTCATATTTTTTATTTAAGATAAGTACATAACGGAGCACCAATCCCGCGTATGCCGAATTCTATATTACGAAAAAAAAATTCTCCATACTAGACCGCTCCACCCTAATGTATAATAAATGTTTTTTTTTCTTTTGGAGCAATAACCAGCGAATGAACCAGCGTATTACTATATTAATTGATGCTGTTTCTATTGAGGTGGATCATTTTCGTGTTGTTTTTTTACAGTATTATTTACAAGTACAAGGAGCTTACCGTTTCGGAGCAGAAGGTAAGCTGGAGATATATTTGAATAGATTAACAGTACCACAACTAGGACCGGGTTAATTCTATGTAATGAATACAATTATTTGAATCTGAGTGGCAAGGTTTTGTGGGATATCAAGATGAGCGACTGCTGTGATTAAATTTAGCTCAAATACGCGATCGTTGTGTCACCAAAGCAGCTGAGCGAAAATTTATCAAGGTAATTTTTATTTAATTTTATTTTAGTTTATTAGGTAAACAAACACATATTTATAGATAAATGAAACAATTTAACTTTGTTTGCACCACTTTTATATTTGAGTAAATCCGACCGGTTTCAGAACGAACGTTCCTTCTTCAGGGCAAATGTATACTGATTTGACAGTTTTGAAATACGGATGGGAACAATGTATTATTATGGTAGAAGTGGAGCTGTTGCTAGGTATTAATGAAGAATGGGTGGGTAGAAAAATATAAAAGTGGTTCAAACAAAGTTAAATTGTTTCATTTATCTATAATGGATAACTACAAAGTTATATTTAATTAAATGAAGACAATATAAGCGAAACTCAATCGAAAATCTGAAAACAGAAAAATCAGAAAAAGATATTGACACATCTGTTACAAAGTTATAGCTACATTCAAAAGTATAAGACATATTTCATTAAGGTAATTTCATATTACATGGTTGCATGAACCAACGAAGTTTCCGCAGAAATTCGTAGTATTATATGACAAACATAGATTAAAACAATAAAGAAAACATAGGTAAAAAAAGAATATATAAAAAAAAGAAATTACAGTATGTAGGATAGATAAAATGAAATTAAACTGTGAACCTGTATAAAAATAATACATTTTTACATAAGATAATTAAAAAAAATAATACATTTTCATCATAAGATAATGTTCAAGGATAAACATGATTAGCCCTTTACCAGCATCCTTGAGATGATTTTTCACAAAACGGCGCTGTATAAATCATACAAATATTATTATTATCTTATATATAAAAATGAATCGCTAAATGTGTTGCTAAGCACAAATCTCGAGAGCAGCTGAACCGATTTCGCTAATTCTTTTTTTAGAATATTCCTTGAAGTACGAGGATGGTTCTTACGGAGAGAAAAATTAAGAAAATTGCACAAAAATCTATGTTTGAAAATCTTTAGGTTGATAATTTTATTTAAAGTAGGTACTCCCCTAATAGTTTGAATCGAATCAAGAATTTTAGTTGTTTTAAATAGGTACGTATGTTAACCAAATTTAATATACATGAAAAATGGAAATTTGAATAAATATTGTAAAAGGCGGCACGCGGGCTGTTTAAAAACTGAATGTACTGCGATTGAATATTAAATATTTTTGAGGGGAGGGAGGGGGATGGGGGGGAGAGGGAAAGGTGGAGGAGGCGGAGTGGGAACCCCCTTTACACCATACGAGCGAAGCCGCGGGAAAAAGCTAGTTATTATTATAAAAAGAGAAAACAACATGATGAAAATGAGAAAATAATACACAGTAGGGGTAGAGGAATTATAATCAACTAATCTGAAACTGACATTAGAATCACGCAAACCAAAAGTTCCTTTAAAAATAACATCATCGAATTCCTCCAATAAACATATCCGTCAGGAGTATTTTATTACATTTTTACATTTATGCCTATTGTGTATATCGGTATATTGCTTTTTTCTTGTCATTTATCACTATGCCATTTTGTGAAACTGAAATTTAATTTAATTTTAATTTTTTTACTTTTATGAGTAAAAACCTCAAATTGTAATATTTTATTAAATAAAGACAATATTAGCGAAACTAAATCGAAAGATTTTCCAGACCAGATTTGCGATCGAGTTTCGCTAATATTGTCTTCATTTCATTAAATATTGAAATTTAATTGCTTCAAAATTATTCTCGTTTCGTCTTAATTTTCTACATTCATACTTGAATTACATAATTTAAAAAAAAACGGATTTTATTTTTATATGTCATTTTATTTTTATTTTATTTATTTTAAATACATAAACGGCTATACTGCCTTTTATAAATAAACATATAATAGAGTACAAAAGTAAGAAAAATAATATAATTACATAATAGTAGTTTTAAACTTTAAAATATCATACAATTATTTTGTGTATCACAACAATAAATAACAAAAAAGAACAATGATAAATATCATCATTTCATTTCAACATGTCCATATTGCCTATATAAGTTACATTATGGAAAAATAATTTTTAATTTTTACCGTATTATGTAAACAAAAAACCTAGCTCACAACGGAGGCGTCTACTAATACCTACAGGAATTCCAAAAACTGAAAAAATCAGACTAATATCTTTGAAAACCAAAGTGAGGACGAATATCTACAACTCAAACTGCTGACTTATATCTATGAGAATCAAAGTGAGGACGAATATCTACAGCTCAAACTGCTGACTAATATCTATGAGAACCAAAGTGTGGAGGAATATCTACAGCACTGGCAGAGGTTGGGTTAGGTTAGGTTAGTTATTACGTAATTGAAGTAATTTATGCTTTTCCGTGCAACCTCTTGCTCAGCTTCCCTCTTTAGATATTAGTCCAACCTACGCTCCATAGATATTAGTCACCTCTGGGACCGTCATAGATATTCGTCCGATCTTAGCTCTGTAGAAATTAGTCCTCACTCTGAAGTTCATAGATATTAGCTGTAGATATTCGTCCGACATACAGGCCGTAGATATTAGTGTCTGAAGTCCTAACAACCACTTACACCTAGTAAGATGACTATTGCACTATTGCACTTTCAGCGAGTGGGTAGGAACTCAATGTGATGCTTTTTCACAATTATCATGCAATTATTTCACAATTATCACAATGCCGAATCAAACTCAAAGCTTCCTCTGGTCTAGATCTCCAAAACATCTAAAAAAATCCTTGAATCTGCGTAGAAACGGATGGTCCTTTTGATAGATTTCCTTGTCTTGACAAGCGGAATGCAATCATTAAAAACGGGCGTTAAGTAGGTATGCTGTCCTTATTTTATTTATTAATTTAAGGGATATCGACAGTTTTCATTTATTTCAGTTTGTGCATAGTATTAAACAGCCAAAATAAACCAATTATGGATTTCCTCCTTGTGACTTTACTTCTACTGAGACAGCATAATAAGGAATACCTAAGTTAATCAGAATTACAATGGAAAATGCTACGAGGAACTATCGTTATTGATCCCTTCGGCACCAGTGCATAGTCGGGAAACATGCCAAAAGCACTCCCAACATATGTAAACTGTTGACATTTGTCACATAAGAATGTGTCGCTTCTAAGACTCGTTCTTGAGTTCAACAGCTTAGCTATGGAACGATTTGCGGCTTCTATGTTAACTCCTTCCTCTCATCAAAAATACTCTTCACACATCATCTTAAAAGATATTTTCCTCAGGGCCTCCTTTTTGGACTTGATGTAAATATATATAATCCCGTTGGTATTTTATAATATTCAGAAATCCTTGTGCTCCAAGAAAATGATACCTGTAGCAATAGTTCCTATGTTCGCTGAATGCATAAATTCAACCAGTGAACTCTAATAATCTCATATACCAGAAGGTGTTTGATTTCAATTATAAGATGGCAATTTTTTATTTTTTTATTTTTATTTATTCATCTATAATAAAATATATTTACAATGGTTTTATTTGTATGCCTGTCTCACTAGGGTATACCTTTATCGAGACAGGCGTACAGGTATATAAATGAATATAGTAATTACAAGGATATTTCAGGTAAAATACATATTATGAATAGAATTAAAACAGAAGGGTGATTGGCAGGGTAATAAATCTTTTAAAGAGAGTTATATTATAAATGTTGGAGATGGAGTAATGAAATAAATTCTGCCTAGTCTATTTATAGGTTAAATTTGACAGGATTCCATTATTTTCATTTGTTTTATATGGGTTAGGTTGTATGTGAATAGTTATTTATGTCTATGTGTGATTTGTTTTACAGATATTTGTGATAGTGTGGCGTCCAATACTTATAATCCATTTTTTAATATCTTGTTTGAATTTTGTAAAGGAGTCACTTTGTCTGATCGTAGTTGGTAGTGTATTGTATAGTTTGCAAGCTATGTATTTAGAGTGTCTTTGCCCGAAGGTGGTTTTGAAAAAAGGAGTTTGGAAAAGTTCGTTGTTTTTGGCTCGGGTATTGTGTATTGTTTGTGTAACTTTGTATGGTGTTTTGTTGTTTTTGTGTAAATTAAGTAATATGGATCTTGAGTAGAGCTGTTTTATGCCCATAACGTTGAAGGAATTGAAGATAGTATCAGTGCTGGTAGTAAGCGGCATTTTAAGAATTATTTTTATGATTAGTTTTTGTGCTTTCATGATGGGATCAAGGGCATTGGAATATGCATTACCCCAGGCTAGAATTCCGTATTCGATGTGAGATTGGCACAATGAGTAATATACTGTTTTTAAAAGTTTTAGGTGAAGGAAATTGCGTGTTTGTTTGAAAAAGTATATAGATTTTCGGATTTTGTTTGTAGTATTATGAATATGTTGCTTCTAATTCAGGTGTGTATCGAAGGTTAATTAAGCATTGGATATGGATTGGAAGATGGAACGAATATTCCTGCTTGCTCTCGCGCCACTATCTGCGTACAATACTTGGCAACGTTCAACAGAACAGCTTTCATATGCGTTCGTTCCATGCAAGCATTTTTTTGCGATCGTTTGTCTGACTTAAATTTTAATTGAATCTGTGTATAATTGGATCATCGGACATATTGCAGCCACGACCCCACCTGTAGCTACTAGAATTTTAGAGCCTTTTGAAATTGTAAATAAAGTATCTAATAATATCTCTATGGATAAGTCATTCATGCCTATTTTTTTTTTTTTTAAATTAACTCCACACAGGAGGCCCTGAGGAAAATAACTTCCCTCAGGGCCTATGTCATCTTTGTAGATGCTGTGTGGAGGGTCTTTTTGAGGAAAGGAAGGAGTGAACACGGGTCTTGAAGAGATCCATGTTGTAGGAGGGAGGAAACACAGAGGCCGGCAAATCGTTCCACAGCCGAGCCGTTGAACTCAAGAACGAGTCATAGAAACGACCCGTTCTCATGTGACTAGTGTCAACCGTGTATAAATGTTGGGCGCGTGTTTGGCGTGTTTCCCGACTATGACCGGTGCCGAGGGGATCAATGACGCTAGTTCCTCGGAGCATCTTCCATTGTAATACCGGTAGAACAAGGACAGCATTCCCACCTGACACCCGTGCTCTAAAGATTGAAGTCCGTCTGTTAAGATGGGAGAATCTATCAAACGAACCGCCCGTTTCTGCACAGAGTCAAGGGTTTTTTAGGTATTTTGGAGCTCCAGACCAGAGGTGGCTGCCAAATTCAACCGAGGGGCGCACTTGCGATTTGTACAGGGTTAGCAGTTGTGTACTATTAAAGTATCTGCGGGCCCTGTACAGTACGCCCAGTTTCTGAGAGGCTAACTTAACTCTGGTTTCGATGGAGCCCCCGTACCTGAGCTGGTCACTTAGAGTTACACCAAGCATATCGATCGAGGTCCTGTTCGGAAGATTGCTTCCGTTGAAGGAGACTAGATTTTCATTTCGATCGAATAGAGCAACGACCAATTAATTCTCATTGAGATATAGTTGAGATGCAGGTGAATTCTCTAGTAATTTTTTTTAAAAATATTGTTTGGTAATTACTGTACGTAGGTGTTGTGTTTTCTCCAATGGAAAACATATTCCCTAATTTGGTCCCTGGATTTTGACACTAGTGCAAATATTTTTATAATTCAGATATTGACCACATGTGTGCGGTATGATTTGCTTTTTTTGATAAGTTAATTCTTGTTTCCAAAAATTGTTAAAATTGCCTGGATTAAAGGCCATCAACAGTCTATTGATTAAAAATTGGCATTTAAAAAAAAGTAAAACGTACAGATATAGAATATTTTCTTCTGAAAAAAATCGCCAATCCGTCTAGTTTTGGAGAAGAAAAATGGTGAACACAAAACCTCAGTTTTGACTAATGTATTTAGCAGGGCAGTTGTTCCTTTCGCTCAGTATTCGGTGGGATAACAGCGACAGTGATTGCAACAGTTTGGTAAAGTACCTATTATTCTAATTTCTCGGCGACCGTGTTTTAAACCAGAGATTCTACACTGATTATGCTTTTTTCAGAACTATCGGTATCTTCACATTCCTCAATCAATCCAATATCAGCAAGTCATTTTTTTCAAATCGAAAACACTCACACTCAAATAAAACTGATTTAAAAACAAGATCACCTATAATGCGTAATCAATTATTTCACTTTATTATTATAATAATAATGCTCTCCTTGCATTAATAATGCGAACTTACATACATAATAATAATACCTCCCCAAGTCTCTTGATCTCGGTGCGAGATCGGGAGACTGAACCTATTCCAAGCGTGACCGCCTCATTAAAACGTTACAACATTACGCCAGATTTTAACTGGACGGAAAATACGAATCCAATTTTGCCGACTGATTAAGTTATTAATAAGAATGATTAATGGATTTGGGAACCAAATCAGTTTTTGGATCATGCAGGAGTTTTGTTTAAGATTGGCGGTGAATAAAATATGTACATCGATACAATACGATTAAATTGAATTTGAGTTTGTGCAAATTTGTAGTAAAGGCACCATTAATTTAATTATTGCTCCCGCTTCCCTGGCATCCACGATTAAATCTGGTAAAACTAAAAAATCTCTGATTATTTCTATTGTTGCTGGGTAAAAGGTTTAAATTGTAAATATGTGTATTTCAGTGTCTGTCTTTTCCGTAAAAAGGTTATACGTGTTATTTTTATGCAATATTCATTATTTTTGTTTATATCTTCTCGTAACTCCTCACAATCATCTACAGAGCTATCATATTTATATAATTTTATATCATCTGTATAAAATAGAACATCGGAATGATTTTTAACATAATTCATATAATTTAAATACAAAGGAAACAACGGAACCTCCAGTAGGGAGCCTTGAAGTACCCCTGAGAGAATAGCAACAATTTGGGACAAATATACTTTAGAGGCAACAGCCCTTATCCCCAACTTCTAGTTTTTAACGTAAGGTGAGAACCATCTTAGAAAAATGCACCAACATACAACCACCCGTTTGTGCAGTTCACCTCAAATCTAATTACGCCATATAAAACTTAATAATAGTGAGCCATATGAAATATGTATATATTTCTTCTTAGTTTTCTTGCTGTTAACGAAGTTCATTATATTTTAACACTATTATAACTTAGTAAGTCCCTCAATTTCACGACAAACATGACATTCAAAGTTATTAAAAAAATGAGCGTTTACAATCATTGAATGGTTGCTCCTTTCCTGCTTTAACTAAAATCGAATCATTTAACAACGTCTTTATTTCATTCTTCTTCAAACGACATATATGGCCAGTCAAAGAACTTATTCTCCATGTTTCTCCTTTTTCTTTTCATCAGTTGAGTTTTCAATCACCGTCGATTTAAAACCCATTCATTCTAAACACATTAAGGCTGTGGCGCTAAATGTAAGCCATAAACCAGTTGCGTTATTATTATACAATGCTTCATATTATTCTATACTTTACCGTATTGCACCTTACCAAGTTATATCAATGCCATAAACTTTGTCGAAGTCATTTAGATTCAATAGAGAACTCCAGTCCAATTTGTTTAATTTTTTTGTTATAAATAAAGACCTTAAAACTTAAATAACTGCACTTTTATTTTTATTTTTATAGTTAGTTTTAATAGTTAAAATAATTGTCAAAGTTTTAATTTTCCAAGACCCCACGAAAAGCACCGTATCTATGGTGGATTGTGTGACGTCTTCACCCACCGATAGTTTATTTATTTTCAAGTTGTCATTTTGAATCAGTGATGTTATGTCTAGGGAAATTTCCCTAGATCTAGGGGAGAAAAATATTTTTTAGGGTAAAGGGAAATCAGGACAAAATCTAGGGAAATTTCGAACTCTGGCAAGTTTTTTATTACATATGACAATATTACTGGTATTATTTTTATATATTTTTATATACGTATATATATTTTTTGGAATTCCTATGAATCTTAATTATTGTTCATGTACTTACATGCAATGTTATTTTTAACACTGACAACTCAAAATGATATTATGTATCTAAAAAGATAAATGGGACCTCTGAAAAAAAAAATTAAGTTCCGTTTTATCGGTGATTGCGGTTGATTTTTATTGTGCAAAGTGTTTTTTTTTTAATTTGGAATTCAGTGGTGAGTGTATTCGTACTTTAAAATTATTATTTCACGAAGCAAAAAGTGTTTTATTTGGAAAAGCACAGTATTATAAGTACATTTACCAAATTCCGATATCTTCCCAATTAATTATCATATAACAGGATTAGTGTGACACAATCAGGTGGCTACGTAGGTAATTGCGTAAATGTGAAATTCTAGGGAAATTTCACTTCGAAATCTAGAGAAATAATTTTTTTGGGCAGAACATCCCTGTTTGAATGAAGAATCCAGAAAAATCAATGGCGGAATCAGGCGGAATGCTTTGGGGCGACTTTTGGGTGTGAGGTGTGTTTTTTATTCAAGATTAACTGCTTTTAAAATAGAAAAACATTGGTAAAATGTCCACATTTCACCGGTACTGTTATTGTATTTTAACAAAGTGCAATATAAAAACAATGAATCATCTTTTTCATTGCAAATACAAGTGACTTCGTAAGCCTCGAATTTTGTGTTCAGGCGTGACTGTACATTGTTTTATGTATAACACATACAGAAACACTGGTATTTATAATATACTGATCATGACGATTGTGTAATAACTTGTATAAAAAGAACTTTTACTAAAAAACAATTCGAAAATACGACCGATGTATCGTAAACCAAATGTCAAATATGACATATGAACTATTTATGAATATGCTTAACCTCAAATGTAGCCCTTTTACGTCATAATTTTAATTGTTGAGAGCCTAAATATTGTTTCCAATAAACACAATAACTATTATTTATCTAAATCTCTTTACCAGTATGAAAATAACCAAAAAACACGAAATGTTGAATGGCGTGCATGTCTTTCGTGGAGTAAGGCGTAAGATTTCAAATGTCAATACATCTTGATACACTTCGGTGAATTGGTTAGCAGGATAACAGTGACGTCACCGTTAACCATTTCAGTAATGCCAACTTGACGCTGTATTTTGAGGAGAGGTTTAAAAATGCACTTTTTAATAATTTTTTTAAAAACTCTGCGTTTAATATTATGAAATAAAACTTATGTATTCAGAATCAGCGTTTATTGGTCTACATGAACATATTTTTTTAAAGTCATAATATTTTTCACTGGAGTTCCTTATTGAAGATTTTGTTTGAAAAGTTTGTTCTAAACCATAGACATCCAAATGGATAGACAAGAAGTTACAGATGAGGGGTAAAACCAAACTATGGAGGGCGAAGAGGGGAAAGATGACTGTGATTCGTTATACAATCAATCTGACAGTAAATAGGCATCTCGCATTACAATATCACCATTTAGTTCTTAAAAGCAAAATCTGCTTTGAATGAATAGACCTTTTTACATGGGAGCGCGAATTGCTTGCCACGATAATAACATATTTGCTAAGGACAAATGCTCGCCCCAAAAAGACTCGCCCCAATACACATAGCAATATTTTGTTGCCATGTTTAGTTAAAACACTTTTACAAATGTTTCATAATTTACTTACCCCTGTAACCAGCGACGAGCACACTGAAGAACCGCCCACATTCGCTATGTGCACATTGATATGTAGATATATTGTATAGCATAAGCTACCGTTTTGGCGTTATATTTCGTTAAATGTATAGATGTTAGCTTCTCGCTGTTCACGGCAAGAATGATGACGTCACACATTTTAGATTCAAGCGAGGCTCTATCCCCTCCCCATGGAGCGAGCCGGTTCCAAGGAGGAGCTCCAGCCGGCGCCATGTGGAGGGGGAAATAATACGTTTTTATCACTTAGGGCAGGTCCATATATATTCATATGTCCTTGTTCTAAACAAACCTTTGATGGTTTTTAAAATCTTGTCGAAGACAAATCACTGACGATTATTTTGAACAACATGTTTGTTGTGCGATTAAAAACATTTTTTAGGCTGATTGCTACCTACCGAAAAATGTCTATGAACTCCCAGCCACGTTTAGGTTTTAAATTTTTATTTTGATAATGCACAAAAGCTCTAACTGTACTGTGGAGATTACAGCATCCCCATTTGTAGTATGATGGTAAGATGAAGCCGTACTAAATAATGCAAACTCATACAAAATCATATATTTTTGTTTTTGATTGCTTAGAAGTATTAAAGATGCTTCAATTAAATACTGCGTGTAGAACATACCTTGGTCCTTAAAAATATCGGTATTTAATAAGCCTATAAAAAAATAAAGTATAAGGTCTATACAAAGTCCAAACTCTCCTATTTATAAACCCCTTTTCGGATACGGTTTTATTGTATAACTAGCTGACCCGGCCACGCGTTGCTGTGGCTAATAAAACACAAAGTCATCTACTGGATGGTTATCCAACCTTTATAACCACCGCCGTCTTTGAGTTTATCGTAAAGAGACAGACATATGCCGCGGAGGACGTTAATTTATAACACGTAGAGATGGTGTGAAAGATAATAATGTGCATGAAATGCTTGGGGTAACTAACGTATTTAATTTAATATGGATTAATACTGTATCCGTCTAAATAACTTTTCAATTACCGCAATGTACGTGACCATTTTTTTAGAAGATAGAATGGGTATAGTAATCTATCCGTAAAAGATAGATATATGCATTCGCGGACTTTTTTGTAGATCTATAAAAAGAGGAATATCCCACCATGCACTGTTTTGTTATATCCCCAAAGGATTAGGCAGCGTTTTTGATGAAAGCTACCAGGCGGCTTGACTTTTTCCGACATTTCTAACAATTATCGTTATGTTTCAACCAATTTACACAAATCCTTGACAAATTACATACTTAAACCTTCCTCACGAAACACTCTATCTATTGGTGAAAACCACATGAAAATCCGTTCAGTAGTTTTCGAGTTTATCTCGAACAGACAGACAGACAGACAGACGACGCGGAGGACTTTATGTAGAGATAGAGAAGTTAGACATGTAGAGAAGATGTGGCAAATGCAGTTTCTTTTATAATAATCGCAAAAAAATTTGACATTTACGCCCGAACTTCCCAAATTAAAATAAAATGTGCATTTTCGCGTTGTTATTTTACAATACGGCCGCTAGTCGACGAATTTGGTGTTTCAAAGTGAACCCTATGTCGTCCACCGAAGAACTACTGACCACGCCACACCTATTTCGTCTCAGTCACGCCCCGGCTGGAGCGGGAAGTAGACGTGTGGCTCCGCGTCGCTTGGTTCCGTGAAATCATTTTTAAATTAATAAACAATGCGTAGAAAAGGAGTTAATGTTTTTACAGGTTTTTACGACATCAAACTGTAAAAAAAAATCATAAGTACCTTTTCTAACCTTTCCAAAAGCTTTTACACAAGTATGTTCAAACTCCTCCCTTGAAGGGGCGTGAATTGCGATTTCGATTTTTTCCTGGACTATTGGATCGCCTTAAACTGAAGGAATTAGGAGCGTAAGAATGCGTGAAAGAGGGAGGTTGGGATCTAGGAACTTAACTTTTCAAATCTGCTTACTGTTAATATATGACTATTTCAACGAAAAATAAACATTTTTTCCACCTTAAGTTTCATATCGTTAATATATAATTGTTGAGAAAATAACAAGTTTCCTCAAGGCCGGCGGAATGTTTAGTTTGAGGATTCGATAAGTTTTGAGAATGGAACTAAACATCAGGCTAATTTTTTCTCATATAAGTCTCATAGAAATCGTTGTATCTCCTTTACTATCGTAGTAATAAATATTATCTAAATGGTGTTAGAAAGAGAAAACACAACGCTTTATATTGAAATATAAAAGATAATCACAAAATAATTAAAATTTACACGTTTATTAATTTAAAATTTCCGACCGCAGTTTGAAAAAGAGTAACGAAATATTTGATTTTTGTATTAATTATTTTTACATGAAAATACAAAAAAGGGAGGTGATGATAATGTTTATAATAAAATGTGTGTGTGTTTTAATTTATTTTCGTTATCATGCACTGATTTTTGTTCTAAATCACGTGAGCCATTTTTAAACCTTGTTACATTTGCTTTAAAAAAAATAATATTGAAATAATCAAATTCGACAAAAACAGTTTTTAGTTTTCGGATGCGTTTAGAAATATTGCAATTATTTAAATTTTATTGCAAAGCGGAAATATTTTGAAATTTTGGAAAAATATGCCCGAGGCCTGAGGGGTTGGCTAAATGGCTAAATAGGCAATCGCTAACACGAAGCAAGAATGAATGCTTTTATGTTTTATTATTCTTACGTCCACAAAAAGTCTAATTGATACTATTTCTTGATTCAACACAAAACGACAGGAAATCAAATATTATCTAGTTAATTAGGTTATCACGACTTATAAAAACGAAAAGCATTTTCGAATGCTTAGATACTTAACGTAGATTCTTCTGAATGAATCGTATTTATTAGTAGGTACTCTAATAATATAAGTGTGTTGTTTCATTAATCATAAGTAAGCAGTGAATTATTCATAATATATTAATAATAAGTAATAAGTTTGCATAAAAAACGTAATGAAATCATAACGCACTGCGTGTGAAACGCATGAATCGGGAGAATTGTGTAAAATAAGTGAATGAGCCACTTGCACTATGATTTGTTTTTAAATGTTCAGGTAAAAACGTTATCGTTTAAATTTTTGGCACCTACGAAAATGAAGAAAGAAAAGAAAAGAAATCAAATATTTAAAGATTCTTTTCATCTCGAAATTAACAGAATACTTAGTTTTTATCACTATATTGTTTATAAAATTTCACGAACAACGCTCACTTCTTCAGGGTTTACTTAATGTGCCGCATCTGCGCTCATTGGCCGCTTTGTTTTTTTACGGGTCGTCGCGCCTCGCCGAGCCCGTGAAAAAAAACACTAGATTTAGCCCCGCGAAATCCAAAAAATAAATATTTTTGTTTTTATAAATCAATATCCAACCTTCATACCACTTTAAAATAAACAGACAAAAGAAAGAGACATCTAGCGACTTTCTAGTTTCACTTCTATCGCGTGTGAATTACACACTCTGACTTTTTAATACAAATATATGATTTCCGTTAATTTCGCTTTGTTATTATTGTTTTAATTTCATCCCACTGTAAAACAGTTTAATGTTAGTAATTATTTTAGCAATAAAATGTTTATATCTTGCGAAAAAAATGTAAGCATTATGTACCCAATCTAAAAGACCACGGGCGTATGAATTGGTCAATAAATAAATAAAGTTAGTTGATTTTCACGATAATGCTATATTTAATGCACTGTTGAATATTTTCTTCTTTGATTATCCTCTTTTTTCTTCTTCTTTCCTTCATCATATTCCCACTACTTTTCCCCTGGATTATCAATAGAGTAAATTTTGTAGATGTCTCAAATACAAACAAACTTAGACGAGACGATTTTAACAATTTTTTTAATTGCTCCGAGCATCAGTTAAAATAAAATAAAATTCTGACCTTGAATTCAAACGTATACATCAAATCATTCATTTTGATGCATATTTGTATAAATAATATTTTTTTAGTTCTAAAAAATATTTACACACGAATTTTTCTGAAAATAAAAATGCGTGCAAGTGGGTCGTAATGTAAAATGTGTGAATTACCCCGTTATTAGAACCCCTACTTCCTTAGTTAGAAGCTAATGGAGTGCGGTCAAGTAGACGGCGCCTGGTGCCTGGTGCGTTATAATTCCATCAATAATGTTGCCGTTAGCGCTGTTACAATGTTCATCTTGCGGCAGATGACACGAGATGAGATTTTAGATCAATCCAACTTGTTATTAATCAAAAGTCAACATTACACTGAGTTGAGATAGTCTCAACACAAGAAACAGTAGATTGTCTACAACAGTAATATACATTGATGTATTATATACCAGCTTGTTCCCGGCATGCGTTGAAATGCCATATTCGAAGAAATAGTTTCTCCCTGCATGTCCTTTCCCGTGCGTCCCCATTCCCCTTCCACATCCCCTACCTTCCCGCGTTCCCCCTCTACCTCACCCGCCCACCCTCTCCCCTCTCCCGCTCCCCCGTCCCGCAAACCCCCCTCCCGCGTTCCATTTATTCAGTCCCAGAACTTTCAATTTTCAAACAGCTCGCGTGCCACCCATTACAATTTTTTTATTCAAAAATCATTTTTCGTATATTTAAAATATTAATTGTTGTTTATTATTAACAATCGATCAAATTTGGTACCTAACATAGGTACGTATTTAAAATATCTATAATGTGAAAAATCTTTTGACAATTCTTTTGACAGCTTTAACTTCATCTAACGCGCGAACTTAGCCCCACTTGAAATAGTACATAGAAGACTCATCAAAATTATTCTAAAAAAACCTTTAGACTATTCAACTCAAAAAATATTCGATGAATTCAAAGTTTTACAAATAAACAGAATCTATCAAAAAAATGCATTACTTCAAATCCATAAAGACAAACTAACAATAAATTCATTTAGCACCAGGCCAAGAACAACAGGACAAATAATAATCCCTAAACTTAATACTACAACGGCCCAACACCATTACACATACTCAGCCTTAAAATGCTTTAACGAACTCCCTAAAGATATTCAATCTGAAAAAAATTATAAAATTTTTAAGAAAAAAATTAAAATACATTTCACCACTAAGTAATTTCATGTTTGTGTTATATTACGTCCACTTATATTTTCAATGTGTACACAGGTTTTATATTTTATAATTTAAAAAAAAAAAAAACTTTCTTCCTAAAATAGTGCACAGGTATATAATTTTACATACATGTTGTTTTTATTTTATTTTTTCATAAGTACGCTCATGGTAGCATCAATTAAACATATATCAAAATATCAATTGTGTTAGTACTCCCTCCCTAAACACGAGAAATTCTCAATTAGAGAGGTATTATTACCACCATTAAAAAATATTTGCATTACATGTACATAATTAAAAAAATAATTGTACTTATACCTAACTTTGTAAAATTGTAAAAATGGAATAAATAAATAAATAAATAAAAAAAAAAAACTGTCAAACGTGCGAAGTTAACACAGTCGTTAAGTTTTCTGAAATTATCCAATTTTCTGCCCAATTTTCTTAATTTTTCTTTCCGTTAGAACCTTATACAAAGTATTAGAAAACTTTAAAAAATGATTAATGAAATAGGTAAAGTCATTCTGAAGTTATGGCGTGACCAAGAGAAACAGTGATTCATTTTTATATATCTAACATTAGTTTCAATACAATAATTATTGATAAATCTATTCATAATATTGCCAGTGTGACCTATGCTTCTCGACAATTATATAATTAAGACAATTTTGTTCGCAACTCCATTAACCATAGATTTGAACTACCGCCCTAGCAGCTCGCAACCTAACTCGCGTAATGAGATGAACCGTATCCAAATTTATAATAAGCTACCTGTACAGAACATTCGAATAATTCTCATCCGATCACTTTGTAGAGAGGTTATATCCAATAGTGCGGTACTTGCCTAGTTTATTACCATACTTTTGGTCAATGGCACAAAAGTTTATTTTAGATTTTTTTTAAATTTATTTCATCCAAAAAATATCATATTATCTATATTTTTAAAAATCTCGTGTCACGGTGTTTGTGCTCGCACTCTTCCGAAACGGCTCAACCGAATTTTATGAATTTTTTTACGTATATTTGGTAGGTATGAGAATAGGTCGTAAAGTATATTTCATACCACTACGTGATTAGGGAGGGACACCATACAGAATTTTTTTTCTATTTTTTTGACAAGTTTTTTTTGTATTTTTTTTTTGCAAGAAAATACCCATTACCCCAAATTTTCACCTTCCTACCCCCACCCTGCCATTTTTTAATCGCGATTTTAGTATTTTGTAAGAACAAATTTAACCGTCGTTCGTATTTCAAACCGAACGAAATTATTTATGTTGTTGAATGACAGACGGCGCTACGTCCGCCTCATCGAACTTTCATCCACACACGCGCAAGTCATTCACGAGAAGCGTCGCGTCATTTTGACATTTCAATAGGCATTTTTTATACATCACTATGTTATTGTTATGTATTTTTGTGTTGGTGTTTTTTTGTTTTTACCGGCTGTCATCCCATCCCCACACACTTACAATACATTCGTTATTTTTTAATTTAACAATCAAAATATTCACTAGAAATAATTTATATTGCAGAACAAAGATGTCCGGGTCAGCTATTAATATAATATGTTATTACTACAGAGTCGTGTATTGGTTACATTTCGAGCATATTGTACCTTTAATTTTTTTTTTATTCCTTTTTTTACAGTAATAATAATAACATATTTTAATAACAATAACATTCAATTATAAAGTTCACAACATAAGGTAATAATTCACAAGTTAATATCTGTAAGTTAATAACAATTAACACTGTTATAAGAATAATGTTACAATAATGTCATTAGAGCAGTATCTAATAGGAGAAAAAATAAATATATTTGTCAGAACGTAGAGTATCTACGTATGTAGAGGTAACATAAAATACTATATTTTAAGTTGTGCATAGTCTGCCTCACTAGTTTCCACCTCATCTTACCTTGGGAGACGGGTATGGGTACTGCCGCCACGAAAATCATTTATTGGATAACCAATGCCTCCGCCACAGGTCACCCGAAGTGGTTGTTAGTGACTTAGCAGGGGTGCCCGGGTTCATGGGGTTAGGTTTGTCTAGGCGGCGGATGCATCTGCTCACGAACTGCGTGATAGGCCGGTTCGGGGATACTGGTTGAGCAAGATCTTCACAACATCGCTTTGCACCGCAGTGGTAAGGTTGGATTGGACACACAGACTCCAATATTACCCACCTCTCATGCCTTTTTCCTTCCCAGAACTCCCTCTCCTTCGTTTTCTAAAGCTCTCCACATAGAAGATCTTCCTTTTCTAAGAATAACACAGATCTTCCTTTCCTAAGACCCCCCCCTCAGCATCCCCAAAGGTGACATAATGCCCTCAGGGGAATTATATATTCAGGGCCTCCGGTGTGGAAATAAGGTAAAAAAATTCTTCTTTTCCTTCTATTCCTGGGTTAGACATACCGGTCAATTGATAAAATCGAATATCATTCATTCAAATAATTTGATTTTGACTAAATCCGTTAGTGGTTATTATGCGAGCACGGTCAGCAATAAGGAATTCCAATGAAAAATATTATGGCTTTAAAAAAATATGTTCATATAGACCAATAAACGCTGATTCAGAATATATAAGTTTTATTTCATAATATTAAACGCAGAGTTTTAAAAAAAATATTAAAAAGTGCATTTTTAAACCTCTCCTCAAAACACAGCGTCAAGTTGGCATTACTGAAATGGTGAATGGTGACGTCACTGTTAACCTGTCACCTCAACAATTTACGAAAAGGGCTATATTTGCGGACAATCTGCAATAAATTTTGTCTATTTGAGGTTAAAGTCGTGTCATATTTGACATTTGGTTTATGTATTTTCAAATTGTTTTTAGTATAGGGCTTTTTATACAAGTTATTACACAATCGTCATGATCAGTGTATCATAAATACAAGTGTTTCTGTATGTGTTATACATAATAGAATGTACAAAATCACACCTGAACATAAAATTAGATGGCTTAAGATGTCATTTGTATTTTCAATTACAAAGATGATTTATTGTTTTTATATTGCACTTTGGTACAATACAATAACGGTAGCGATGAAAAGTGGACATTTTACCAATGTTTTTCTATATTAAAAGCAGTTAATCTTGAATAAAAAACGACTTCTCACACCTAAAAGTTCACACTAGTCATCCGCGATCATTCCGCCATATTGTCCATTTAATCAAAATGACAATTTGAAAGTAAATAAACTATCGGTGGGTGAAGACGTCACACAATCCACCATAGATACGGTGCTTTTCGGGGGGTCTTGAAAAATTAAAACTTTGACAATTATTTTAACTATTAAAACTAACTTTAAAAATAAAAATAAAAATGCAGTTATTTAAGTTTGAAGGTCTTTATTCATAA
Organism: Limnephilus rhombicus; assembly: GCA_929108145.2. Classification (NCBI taxonomy): domain Eukaryota; kingdom Metazoa; phylum Arthropoda; class Insecta; order Trichoptera; family Limnephilidae; genus Limnephilus; species Limnephilus rhombicus. Next base: position 13,836,823 of record OV815284.1, read on the forward strand.
AAAAAATTAAAAAAAATTAAGTTCTCTATTGGTTCTGACAGCCGCCTGGTAGACAAAACATCTTGGCTGCCATGGAACTTTCGGATGACTGTCAATATCCAAACGTTTTTGAATAATAACGTTCGTCGTGTAAAATTACTAGCTTATTAATGAACGGAGAACAGAACGAAGGATTAACATTGGCTAAAGATGGAAGAAGCACAACACTGCATAAAAGCCAAAAAAATATGACGATAATTATTTTGGCCTCGAATTAGCACCGTTGTGATTTGAAACTTGATGAAACGGAAACAAGCGACCCTAAAAAGAAACAAATACATACATCTGTAGGATTTAGCCTGCGAGAGAGCAGATGAGAAAGAAATACATGAAATAGCAATAAAATATTTATTTAATTCACGGGTACTCGGTTCCAACATAATACGATAAATCCACAGTCCCACGCAAGTTTCCTTTGGTGTAGTGATATAAAGCATCTGACGAACCTCTGCAGACATTTACCGGATCGAGGATCAAATCCTATGAAATCCAAAAAAAAAAAAAAAAATATATATATATATTTAAAAAAAAAAATATATATATATATATATATATATATATATATATATATATATATAAATATATTTTTTGTAAAACAATATACAATCTTCAAACCACTTCAAAATGAACACACAAAAAAAACACAAATGAAAGCGACATCTAGCGACTTCCAAGAAGAAAATACAAATTCTAATAAGATGACCAAATGTACAGGAAAAGGTGCACTGGAATTCGACGACAAAAATATGGAAAAAATCATCCAAATTGATAAAAAAAAGTGCTTCATAGTCTCCCCACTCTTGTCTACTTTAGTTTTCTGAAGGTTTTACTTCTGCGTCGTGTGAATTGCACACTTTGATTTTTAAAAATTATTATTAACACATTTAGATCTCGCCTCGCGTGGTTTTTAATCGGCAATCATCGCCACCCGATAATGACCAGAGATCATCGCACCGCAGTAGGAGGGGAGAGGGGGTGATTGTATTCTGAAGGCAAAAGGCTGAAACAAGGCGTAATGGCAAGAGGGAAATAGATTCTTACTAAACAATACCTTACAAAATGGCGGATCATTGCTTAAAAAACCTATTGCGTTTCCAATTTCTTAGATACCGAGGAACCAACCATCGACTAAACAGTGGCAGTTTCTTAGCGATATCATAGTTTGAGGTTATAACCAGAGAAAACCGGAAATATATCATTTTTAAATCAAAATTTTGACGTATCAAATAAATATCGTAAATTGATTTCGAAAGATTGTTCTTTTATCTAGTAAACGGATGTTTTAAATTTTGAGAACAAAATGTTTATTTTCAAAGGTTATATACCATAGGTCGTTGACAGATTTATAAAATTTTCAAACGAAAAATCTTATTTTACAAGATATATTTCATATCATGTAATCAAACATTATTGTAAATCAATACGTCATCTAGTAAACGCATATTTCAAAATTTAAATTTTACTTCAAATAAAATCATTAAAATAAATATCCGAACACTTATTTATGACGAAAATTTCTCTTTTTCGTCTATCTATTTACGGTCTTACGAATTAATATATTTCAGATTTTTTTCGCTTGTTTTTTATGCTTAGATATTATTGAAAAATTATAAATAATTATGATCAAAAAATACTTACAGATAGTACATAATTTTAATAGTTTTATCATCACACCTTTCAGTATTTTTGGATATAGGTATAAATTAAAACAAATTTGGAATGAAATAAAATCGATATTGAGTTATAATTTTATAAAGCTGGTACCGATAATAATTAATCTTTCTCATTGGTACGATCGTAAGAACATCTTTCGACGAAATGTGGATTTTCGGCCGCTGACTGGTTAGAGGCCCTTAAAGGAAAGACAAATGCATCCTCCTTGATGGAGAGACTCTCTTCTATGGATCCAGAGGTTGCAGGTTCAAACCCTAGTTACAAAGAAGTAATTTATTTGTTTTGATACACAATTAATTAATTCTATTTGCGTCACGTTCCATAGTGGAAGATACTCTCAGTGTCGCATTTTTGAAAGACCACCATTCAGAATTAAAATGTTGCGTGAAATAGCTTTCGCCGTGTTTGGTGATCAGATCCGAATAGCCAGGAACTTCTCTACCTCTTCCCCATCTCCCCACTATCTTCATCCTCATAACATACCCTAACGATTGGGGATGCCATAGTCTCACCAGCTCTAGACGTTTGGCCTGGAAATATTTGAATTCCACCTATTTCCATTATTATAAACGAAAAATGTTGTTTGTGCAATGGAGGGTTTGACTAGTAGTCCAGTCAACCTGTGTTGAAAAACACCAGTTGAAGGAAAAAAAAATATGCAAAGCTAATTTTTTCCCCATCGACTACTACCATTTAGCCAAGTGTTCAGCCAAAAGTCCCCGCCTCTACCCCCCTTGCTTCACCCCTGTGCCCCCCCAAACATGAAAAGTGTAAGGGTTTCGTAAATCGCGTCTATCTCGATTACTAAACAACATATCGGATTGAATTTTTTTTATTCTCTTTACTGTAATATTGTCTATAATTAATGTCCAGCTAACTTTCGTCGTAACTTTTACCGTTTGTTTGTAATTCGTATGAAAAGGTAAAGATTTGTATATTTTTTGGCAGGTAATTTTACTTTTTGTCACAGAATTTTTCAGGCCGACATTTTATGAAAAAATATTTCCTACAAAGGTTGTAGCCCTTTTTATGAGCTGTAAAATAATATATTTTAATGTGTACTTAGTGGCTAGGAAACGCCAGATATCAATCGTGAATGCTTGGTGCGCACAATCTCTGCGGCGCTACGCGGCAGCCGATTCATTGCCGTTACTGTTACGATGGTAGACAAAAGTTTGAACCATCTTATGTACTAGCTTTGCCTTTCATAAACATAGATCCAGGAAATCCGACTGCTATTTATTCTGCCCTCAGTTACGCTTCTAAAGAAAGCAAGTTAGCTGGCCAGCCGTGTACTGTCACATTTAATTTTTTTTTATTTTTTTTTTACAGTGAATACCGCACAAGAATCTCAACTGCTCCCGTCTGAGCCAGTGAGACTATGGCATCCCCAATTGGGGTATGTTGTGAGTTTTAAGGTAGTGGGGAGGGGAAGGAGGTGGGGAAGAGGAAGGTTGGGAAGTACCTGGCTATTCAGATCTGGTCGCTAAACACGGCTAAAGCCATTTTCAAGCAACGTTTCAATTCTGAATGGTGGTCTTACACCAGGGCGATACTGATAGTATCTTCCACTCTAATAAACCACTTTTCCGGCACAGGGGTGAAGCAAGTGGGTAGGGGCGGGGACTTTTGGTTAAACACTTGGCTAAATGGTAGTAGTCGATGGGGAAAAAATTAGCTTCATACTATTTTTTTCCACCTAAAAACACAGGTTGACTGGACTATAGCAGAGGTTTGGGTAACTGGGTCAAAAAAAAAATTAAGTTAGTAAGAAGTCCTTTTCTTTGGCGGCCCAACGGTATTTTTGACAGCCTTGAATTAAATTAAGGTTTGTAATTACAGAGGTCCTTAATAACAGTGTTTTTAAATGATAACTTTTAGGTCATCACGATGACAACAGGGATCAAATAATTTCCCAGAAACGGTGGAATATTTTAATTAAAACAATTATTAAGGGTTGATGGATGTGGAATTCTATTTCTGCTTATTTTTAAAAGCAGAGAATTATTCATATGAATTAGAAGATGCATTAGAAGGAAATTTTTAGTTTTGAACGGTGGTCTAAAAAGACTCCCATCAACTGCCCATTTGGCAGGAAGCAGTTGGGGATTGTTGTGATGTTGAATCTAGTGGGAAAGGGAAAGAGATGGTGGAGAGGAAAGTTCGGAATGTACCTTTTTATGTCATAAGAGTCCCAACTAACCGCCTGGTGCCAGTGAGATCATGGTATCCCCAATTGGGGTATGTTGTGAGGCTGAAGGAAAGTGGGGAGGGGAAGGAGATAGGGAAGAGGAAGGTGGGGAAGCACCTGGCTATTCATATCTAGTCATTATCTAGGGCGATACTGATGGTATCTTCCACTCTGAAACATGCCGCAAATAGACCTTCTGCTATTTAAAATGATTGAATTGTGAAAACAAACATCAATCAAATAAAATGTCCTTGCGCGCGCCAAGATTTGAACCCGCGACCTCCGGGCTGCTAGTGGAAAGCCTTGCCCCTCGATCGCAGAGGCCTGGCTATTCAGATCTGGACAAAAAACCATTTCAAGCAATGGTGTAATTCTAAATGGCGGTCTTTCATTAGGGCGAACGTGCCGCATATACTTATACATGTACATATTTTTTTTTAAATTAATAAATATTGAGAAATAACACAAATTAATCAAATATCATTTACTTACGCACTCCGCATTTTTATCAGAGCTTTGGAAGCACTCAACCGTGAAGGCCATTGCGCGTCAGATCTGGTTATTAAATAAATCTGCATCAATTCAAGGTATGTTTAAATCTGATTGGTAAATGCCATCAAGGCGATATTGACTGTGTTTATTTAAGTGAGGTCGGGAGAAACGTAAATATGTGGTTCCCTACGTTAGGCGATTTAGCAGGGGTGCCTGGGTTCGTGGGGTGAGGTTTGTCTAGGTCTTGGAGGCGGCTGACCAGGACACACTGAACCCCAGATTCCTACCCACCCCTTAAACCATTTTCCTTCCCAGAACTCTCCTCTCCTTCCTTTCCTTAAAAACCCTCCACACAGATGACGTAGGCCATGAGGGAAATTATTTTCCTCAGTGCCTCCTGTGCTCATGTAAAAAAGTAAGATTTTATGAAAATTAGAACTGTTTTAATAGCATACCCTTGGTGGAATAATTGGGGGCGGTGAAATATTGGCGTGACTATTACCACTCTGATTAGCATTATTTGAAGCCTTACACTTCACTATTGGCGTAGTAACAAACTATTACCACTCTGGATTAGAATTATTCGAAGCCTTACACCTCAATATTGGCGTAGTAACAGACTACTACCACTCTGATTAGCATTATTTGAAGCCTTACACCTCAATATTGGCGTAGTAACAGACTATTACCACTCTGATTAGCATTATTTGAAGCCTTATACCTCAATATTGGCGTAGTAACAGACTATTACCACTCTGGATTAGCATTATTCGAAGCCTTACACCTCAATATTGGCGTAGTAACACCCTATTACCACTCTGGATTAGCAATATTCGCGGCCTTACACCTCAATATTGGCGTAGTAACAGACTATTACCACTCTGATTAGCATTATTTGAAGCCTTACACCTCAATATTGGCATAGTAACAGACTATTACCACTCTGATTAGCATTATTTGAAGCCTTACACCTCAATATTGGCGTATAACAGACTATTACCACTCTGATTAGCATTATTCGAAGCCTTACACCTCAATATTGGCGTAGTAACAGTCTATTACCACACTTTATCAACATTATTAATATAATATCATAAATACAAAACCGCGCTGTACATATATATCTTTCAAATATTATATTATTATTGTTATTATTCAGTTCGGGTCATTAAACAGAACTAACACCATTTCAAGCACAATCTTTGTCTCTCACCATTGCATTGCGATACTGAGTATATCTTCCACTCTATTAATGCGCAATAGAATTTTAAAGGTAGTTAATTACTACCAAACGCAATGCTTATTGAATACGGTTGATTGTCAGTAATTACCAACATCTAAAAGCGATGGTAGTCCGACCTTTGACATTGAAACGAAAAAAACAGCAGGTACCTAAGTATAACCAAAATAATGAGTTAATTACATGCATTTTTTTTTATTTCATTACTGTAACTGTTTTTGAAGTGAAAACTTCTTTAGCATCGTTCTGATTTAAAACTCGGAAACGAGCGACACTAAAAAGAGACAAACTCATAAATCTTTAGTATTTATAGAGTGAGAATATATAGAATGAGATAGCAATTAAATATTTATTTACTTCATGGGTACTCGGTTCAAATATTATTTGATATATCCACTGTCCCACGCAAGTCTCCTTTGGTCAAGTGGTATAAAGCGACTGTCGAACCTTAGCGGCCAGACATTCAGCGGACCAACGATCGAATCCCACGAAATCCAAAAAGTATAAATATTTTTCTTTTTGTGAAATCAATATCCAATCTTCAACCCACTCCAAAATGAACAGGAAAAAAAACAAAAAAGAAAGGGACACCTAGTTACCCCGAAAAAGAAAACACAAATACTAATAAGATTACCAAACATATAGGAAAAGGTGCATAGGAATTGGACGATAAAAATATGGAAAAAATCACCCTTCACATTGATAAAAAAGTGCCTCGTAGTCTCCCCACTCTTGTCTACTTTAGTTTTCTGAAGGTTTCACTTCTACCGCGTGTGAATTTCACACTCTAGTTTTTTAAGTGAAACGGAAATGACGATTACCGCACCTGCTATGCATCAACTGCGCTCATTGGCCTCTTTGATTATGATGTCACTTTTAAAGGCTCCTATTGGTGAGTTATGAAACGGAAATTACGCAAGGTCTGCTCTCATCGGTCGCTTTGATTATGGCCTCACTTTTCAAGTATTGGTTGAGATTGTTCTGGTAAAGTTTCGCTTCTACCACATATAAATTGCACTCGAATTTTTTTTATTAACGAGAAAAAAATTACGATATTGAAGGTATTTTTATTTTAGTTTTAAGTGGACGAATAAATTTTCTATAACGATTTAAAATGTGCAATTTTCGATTTGTCGCAAAAACAAAAAAAAAAGAATTGGGCGGCGTTGACGTCACGCCGGGCAACTGCGGTGACAGCCGCCTTAACAACCAGTGGCGTTGTTATTTATGCCATATTGACGTTGTAATGAGTTGGAACCGTTTCGTAGTGAACGCGTTTTCAAATCAATAATTATGAATGAAAATATTAAAATTAAACATTTTAAAACAATGATCAGAATCAGAAAAATAAACTTTAAATCTTCCACACATTTTTAACGGTACGTAATTTGTGAAAATTCTCCATTCAATTCGTGTAAATACATTTCTCTTCTGAGAATACGATTTTTTTTTTCATTATGCCTACATGTATTTCAAAAGCAATTTTTACACAATTTCTAAATACAGTAAAATACAAACATAAGATACATGAGCTGAGGTTTGTCCAGGTCTTGGAGGCGGATGCTTCTGCCACCTGCTGCGTGGCGGGCCGGATTGAGAGAGACTGGTTGAGAGAGGTCTGTTGACCTTTCCAGCCGGACTCTCTCGACCCATCGCCTTGCACCAGTTGGAGGGATGGATTCATGCGTCCGTCACTCCTGGACATATCTACTGACCCCCAAATTTCTACCCACCCATCATACCTATATAAGACAAAAGTAGGTAATGGGAATGGGAACCCACTAAGGCACTGCCTGTACGCGGGTAATACAAACAAAAATGCTATATTACATCAAAAAGTACAAGTAAACTATGTTTATTTTAAATTAAAAGTTTAGAAATATCGGTGAAAATATTGTAGTAAAAAAGTGAAACAAAAATTTTGTTTATTTTTATTATAGTTTCATGAAAGTAAATAAAGTTAGTCTTGGAGTTACCGTAGAATTGTATTGAAAAGTGAAGCCTGAAGGTTTACATGGAATTTATAGGAAAAGTTTTTTGAAAAACTTTATTTTTACTTAAAATTTCCGTGCTTTCTGCTAGTGGTGTAAGATTTTTTTTAGAAAACTCTCCACAAGGCCTACCCATCTCCTAAATGTCTTTCTGAAAGTATTTATTTTATTTCAATTGTAAAATTATTGAAGATTTGAGAAGCAAGAAAGTTAATCTGTGACATAATGTAATACATCATGCGAATGACTTGTTAAAGAGATCTCTAAGATTTCTTCTTACACAGATTATTTTCTCTGTGTGGCGTATTTAAACACTTCATTAAGTTTAGTATTATTATTGATACGAGCGAAGATGGGGAACTTGGGAAAGTTCTCGGTTGATTTGCGTGTCAAATCTGTGATGGAGAATGTTCGATACCGTCAATTAAAATTGGTAGTGTGTAAAAATATTTTCCGGTTGGTCGTCATAATATTATATTGTGTGTATGTATAGGAACTACATACTACCAGACTCTGTCTGAGATATCAACGCTATTTTTCTTCGTCGAGAAATTTATTAAAACACTAACGAGTTCCCGGCAAGCGTTGCTATGCCACTTAATAAAGAAATTGATTCTCCCTGCCTGTTCTTTCCCATTTGTCCCGTTCCCCTTCCGCCTCCCCTTCCTCTCCCGCATCCCCTTCCCCTCACGCATTCCCACTCCGCCTTCCCTCTCCCTCTCCCCTCTCCCGCTTCCCCATCCTGCGAGCCCCCTCCCGAATTCCTCTCTCCCCCCTCCCACATTCCATACATTTAGCCCCGGTACATTCCGTTTTCAAACAGTTCGCGTGCAAATTTTTTATACAAATTTCATAATACCAGAGCTCACCAGTATATTATATAGAAACCATCGCGGGCATGCACACCTCAAATCCTCAAAGTTTCATCTTAATCGGATGAATCTTAGCAAAGCATTATTTCATGATGCCAGAACTCACTATTGTATATAGAAACCATTGCGGGCATGCGCACATCAAGTCCCCGAAGTTTCATCGCAATCGGATGAATGGTTTAGCAACGCATATACATCTCATACACATACGCACATGTAAGCATATTTTGATTTTTATAATATACTTAATAATATATATATTTTTTAAAATTTATTTATTACAATCATAAAGGTACATTAACATAATATATATATTTAAAATTATAAACTAGACAGATGTAACAAAATGGCGTTTTAAAAAACATTATGGCATTTTTTTAACTATTTTGTCAGTTAAATCAATGCTCCATAATTTATGGAAAAAGTCGCGTTGAAAATAATATTACGACCTGAAAACCAATGCGTAACAAATTTCATGACGTTAAGTCTCACCTTTCAACGGTTTTGCAGATTCATACGCACATAATTTCTGCTCTATAGTTTAATCTCTTAATCACTTGAACCAGTGATTCCTGACACTATTTTTAGTCAAAAATTTTATTGAAATTTTGGACTCCGGTGACTTGTTAGATTTTTTTCTCCTAGCGGATACTTGATAAGCGTTGCGTCTCGTTCTAACTGCATATTACCACACGAAACAGCGCGTTTCGATCAAACACATCACGATGGTATATATTCCATAGTGATGGAAAAATATTTTTAATGTATAATTTATTAATAGAAAAATAATGTCATTGGACAGCAAAATGACATGTACATTTTTTACTCCAAATATGGTAAAGATCGCTGGTTAAAATCCCTCGTTAAGAACTGCCTTTTTGTTTTGCTTATTGATTACTGTTTTTAGTGAGAGAGGCAGAATAATTAGAAAACACGTAAAAAAATTCAAAGAAAATTTCGTAAATTTGAATCATAACGGTCCTTTAGAGCACATAAATTAACTGTAGATAATAAATATTTTAAATATTCCAACATTAGAAAAAGGACGAATTTTTATTTAATTTAATGGTAGTGAACTCATGTACCTGTACTTTAACGAAAGACTGGACTAGTATTTATTTATTTATTTATTAATCATTAACGCCCTTATGGGCTTTTACATACATTTACATTTTTATGTTTTAGTGCATACAGGTGTGTTAAGAATACAAAGAAAACATAAATAGTTTTTGCGCATGGTACATAGAAATAAAGCTGGTAAGTAAAAAGTATAGCATTATACAATAAAGAGAAAAAAATCAGTTTTATATGTATATACGTATATAACAAATAATAATAATGGTGAGTTTTTAATATATGTGCAATTTATGTGTTGAATACATAGCGAAGTTGATTTTAAACAAAAATACATACTACCGACTTGCACCGCACTAAAATTAATATTCAAAACGATTCCATTTTGACCAATTACTTTATCGTCAGAATTTCTGCTTAAAAAATTCAATTTCCGAAGACAAAATACTTTATACCATAAATTTACGAATCCCCTTTATACTGATACCATGGAACATTTCAGGTTTATACAAATAATGTCAGATACTTCAGTAAACTATCACGGAGAGGACAAATGAGTTCGATAATATAATATAACAGAGTATCTAATTACAATATCAAGTTTAATTTTATATATACATATATATTCATTATATACATATATCAAGTTTAATTTGTAGAACTCCATTTTAATTTTAATTTCTTTTATGTATTCAAAAATATTATTATTCAATTAATAAAAACAGTTTATTTAAAAAAAAAGTTCTGTTGTGTAATTATTATTACGCGTGACAGCTGTTTCACCTTCTGAAAGCATTATTTAACTGTGGTCTTACCACTTACAGAAGATCTATTTATAGCACACAAAAACCTTAGATCGGTCCAACACAAAAAAAACCATAAGCTTATTGAATTTTCTTTGATACAAGTCACTTAGAATTTAATACCTCGCCAACATGATTCTAGTTGCCGAATAAATGACATCAATGGGATTTATTTCAAATGAGAAAACGATTCTCATTTTTGAGTGATGATGGTTGGCATTCAAGGCGGTCAAACCATAAACCATTGCTTTCGTACATTATTATCGCGAATTAAATGAAGCTAAACTAACTGTGTTTTTTGCAGTTTACCTTTCATATCCCAACCGTGGCGAAAGCTTTCAATAACAAATGATGTCCAACCACCATTGAGGCGAAATAGATTAGGTGGACCTGGTAAATTAGGTAATGAATGAATAAACGATTAAAAAATAACAAAAAAAATTGAAAAAAACTTCAATTATATACCAGATACTCCCGCGATATACCAAGAAATGAATTTATTGAAAACTAGAAAACCGTACGATTATTATCTTATGTATTATTTGTGAAAGCGTCACAAGTGCGCAAACAATATCATACAAGATAACATAAAAGATGTTGTACTATATACCAATTCTTAGAATTATTGTTTCCAATATAACGGGTAGTTGCTCGTAATATGGAAAAATAATTAGTTAAAGGTAATTTTGTTAATTCTAAAATTTGAAATATGAGATTGACAAATATGACGGTTTGACAGAAGGTGGCAATAGCGAAATTTGTTAACGCGCACGTCCCGGCTAGACGAGAGGTCTGGGTTCGAGTTCCAGTAGCGACCATTATCTGTTTCACTGTGTCTTGTTCTCTTCTAAATTTTCGTTTAGATTATTGTTGTTATCTTTTTCTTCAATGATGTATTACATTGATAGGAATGACCTTCAAAAGTTATAAAAAGAGAGTTTTTCTTATAAAAAGTGAAAATATCTATAATGAAAAAAAAACAACATTAACAAAACCATAAGTGGTAGATATTTTCGCTCTGATGAAAGACTCCCTTTCAGAATCAAAACGTTGCTTGAAATGGGTTTGCCGTTTTTAGTGACATGATCGCAATAGCCAGAAACTTCCCAATATTCCTCTTCCACATCTCTTTCCCTTCCCTTCTTCCTTCAGTCTCACTATATCCTCAAATGGGTACGCCATTGTCCTACTGGCTCCAAAAGAGTGAGGAGCAGTTGAACCTCTAGTGCGGTAAAAAAACAAGTATCAGCAGCAGAAAACAATAACAACAACAGCGTGAACAACATGACAACGATAAAAAAAACGACAATAGCATCAGCACCATGACAACAATAACAACAACAAACCATAACGACAACAGCATCCACAACATGAAAAGGCTAAGAAGCTATGACATCATCAGCAACATGAGAACATAACAACAACGACAACAGCATCAGCAAACTAACAACTCGATAATATCAACCAAAACATCGTCGGCAACATGACAACGATAACAACAACGTCAATACCATCAGCAACATGATAATCACAACAACAAAGACAACAGCTTCAGCAACATGATAATCACACAACAACGACAACAGCTTCAGCAATATTTCAACCATAACAACAACGACAAAAGCATCAGCAACATGATAATCACAACAACAAAGACAACAGCTTCAGCAACATGATAATCACAACAACAACGACAACAGCTTCAGAAATATTTCAACCATAACAACAACGACAACAGCTTCAGCAAAATGATAATCACAGCAACAACGACAACAGCTTCAGCAATATTTCAACCATAACAACAACGACAACAGCATCAGCAACATGATAATCACATCAACAAAGACAACAGCTTCAGCAATATTTCAACCATAACAACAACGACAACAGCATCAGCAACATGATAATCACAACAACAAAGACAACAGCTTCAGAAACATGATAATCACAACAACAACGACAACAGCTTCAGCAATATTTCAACCATAACAACAACGACAACAGCTTCAGCAACATGATAATCACAACAACAAAGACAACAGCTTCAGCAACATGATAATCACAAGAACAACGACTCACAACAACAACAGCTTCAGCAACATGATAATCACAGCAACAACGACAACAGCTTCAGCAATATTTCAACCATAACAACAACGACAACAGCTTCAGCAACATGATAATCACAACAACAAAGACAACAGCTTCAGAAACATGATAATCACAACAACAACGACAACAGCTTCAGCAACATGATAATCACAACAACAACGACAACAGCTTCAGCAATACTTCAACCATAACAACAACGACAACAGCTTCAGCAACATGACAACCATAATAACAACTACAGCAGCGTCAGAAAACTGATAAAAATTAAAAAATTGAAACAGCTTCAGCAAAATGACAACCATAACAACAATCAACAGCATCAGCAACATGACAACTCGAAACAGCTTTTACAACAACAACAACAAACCGTAATAACAAAGACGACAGCAGCGTAAGCAAAATGATAACAACAACCTCAATAGCATCAGCAACATGATAACTCGATTACAGCTTCAACAACAACAGCATCAGCAATACGACAACCATACCAACAAGGACAACCACAATGGCACTAACAACAACTAATAATATTTTTTTGTAAATATTTGCTCCACTACCGTTTGAAGGTAGATAATTGAATAAATAATGTAATTTAACCAAATAAATTGTATATCTAGTTTAATCTCGACCAATGCCAACAACTTTAATAAAACGAGATGAATTATTATAAACAGCCATAACGAAAAATTCACTCTGGCCAAAAAAATTCGATAACATTTTCTACAATAGTAAATTAACCACTGTGAAAATTGTTCTACAACCGATTATGCAAGTCGGCGGTACCAAGTAGGTACCAAGCAACCAGAAGTTAAATTAGAAATATATTCATCTTCCATATAACAATAATAATTAGAATCGTTTGATGAAGCGCTACCTGCTACTACGTCACTATTGATGGATGGATCTTGACTCGTTAATTCATCAAAATTATTTGAGTCGGTGGGCTTTTTCATGCCAACATTGGGTCTACTTTCCATTGTGGACGGAGTGAGTGACGTCATATGAACCGACCAGCGTTCAGCTTTGGGTCTATTTTCAGTTATATTTGGAGTGAGTGACGTCATGACCCGACCCGCGTTCGGCTTTCAACAAATGACTATTTTGACAGTAAGACAGAGTCAATGCTGTTGCAAATAATAAATAACGGCAAAGTTAATTTAGAGTAATTGAAGAGACTGGATTTTTTTACATTAGTTCCACACAGCAGGCCCGAGTAAAACAATTTCCCTCAGGACTTACGTCTTCTTTGGGGAAAGGAAGGAGAGGAAGTTCTAGGAAGCAAAAAGGTATAAGGTGGTACAAGACGATGGATCGAGAGAGTCCGGCTGGAGAGATAAATAATCTTCCTCAACCAGTCTCTCCCGATCCGGCCCGCCACGCAGTAGGAGTTCAAACGCATGTGCAAGATCTAGACGAATCTCACTCCATGAACCCGAGCACCCACGCTAAATCAACAAACCTAGCAAACCACTAGCGGTGTTAGTTAACCAATAAATGGTTCCAGGAGCGGGTACCCATACCCTCCTCCCAAATTATGTAGGTGTAATTTTTATTTTAGTACATATATACATATATATATATATATATATATATATATATTTTAATTTTTTTTAAAGGAAGACAAATATTCCTGGGTTAAGAACAACCTGACAATATTTATATATATATACTACCACCACAGTAAGCGGAAAATATTGCTTGTGTCGTGATGGAAGACTTACCCAGCCGAGGAATCGAATACGCGATGCCCGGGTGGGACCCAAACGCGATGTCAACTCAGCCACTGACCGGTCAATTTGTCTGTCAATCTGTCACCTGACAATTTTGATTAGTAATTTATTTTACTGATGTTTTTCATCATTAAACTGTTGAATTGCATTTATTTTTCGTTGCAGGTAAGCTAATATCGATTAATCCGACGATGCTATCGATCAATATAAATTCAGTAAATTTTTTAGTCATGATTTTTTTTCACGAGCTTTTGTCACGGGCTGTTTCTCAATGTGTTGGACATATTACAACATATAAAATGTAAATTTCCTTGTTCTACCGGTATTTCAACGGAAGATGCTCTGAGGAACGAGCGTTATTGATTCCTTCTGCACCGTTGCAAAGGCTGAAAACACGCCAAACGCGTGCTCAACATTTGTACACATTTGACGGTTGTCACATGAGAACGTTTCGTTTTACAACTCGTTCTTGGCTGTAGAACGATTTGCCAGCCACTGTGTTTCCACCCTCCAACCACATGGGTCTCTTCAAGACCCAAGTTCACTCCTTCCTTTCCACAAAAAAGCCCTTCACGCAGCATCCCCAAAGATGACACCTTAGATACTCCTGTGTGGAGTTAAAGTTTAAAAAAAAAAATTGCATAGCATAGCACGATAAGAGAAATGGTGTTAGTAAATGAAATTTCTAAATCAGTATTCTTAATAGCATATAAACAGTTTTGATACCTATATTCCCAAATGTTAAGAATTTTGATTTTTTTAAAAATCACGAGTTCTCAAAATGTCTGCGAACAAATTTTGTTCTCATTTAACTTTTTGTGAACTTAAATCGTTAAAGTAGCTAAAATATTTAGTAGGGTGTCAAAATTGTGTGCTCGGGTACCAGAGGGAACTATTCATGACGAAACTGGCAACACTTGTTAGTAGATATTGAGAAATCTACCAGCTCTAGTATATGGATAAATTGGCTTTAGGCCTCCTAAAAAACATATTAGATGTATAATAATTCACCTTGAATATCCAAAGCAGATGATTAAGATCAGTGGTGTGATTGATGGATTGAAAGTGGACTGATAAGGTACCGACTGTACGAGATGAATAGGGTACCTAGAACAGCCGATGTAGTCGGATTCTGCAGCCTCTCATTGTGCACCATAATACAGAGATCGATCTTCCTGTCACGAGGTGAAGCTAATCACAGTTGTGAGATGTGGTGCTAAAATTGAAGCGGTAGCAGTGCGGCTGTACAAACGATGATAAAAAGACATGGAGCAGTGTAAATTCTAGGTATAGTCTGTCAATTAATAATAGAAAATATTAAAAACGGAACTACAAAATTTGTAGGCTGGCAACACCAATTTAACTGTCAATTATTATTTTGAAGCGCAATGACACTGAATGCATAGGACACTGTAAATCACATTTTAAAAAACATTTTGTTGTTCTTAATGAAAAAGAAAATCTATTTTTTGAACTGACAATTCATGGTGGAATTCCATTATAATATATTATATTAAAACAAATATAAAACTTTTTCACACATTAATTTTATTGGCCGTAACCGGTTTCAGCCATCTTCAGACTCCAGTCAGAAGAAGGCTTTAACGAACTGAAACCGGTGACGGACAATAAAATTAAAAGTGGAAAAAAGTTTATTTTTTTGTTTTATAGGAAATATTGTTAAGGTACCTACTTAATGACATACATTTGATTAAATGGTGTTTTACAAAGTGATTTGCCTTCATTTAATTTATCATAAATTTGAATTTAACAGTAGGTAGAAAGGAAGAATCACTAATGGTGAGTTTAGTTACACTTTTTTTTTTTACATTAACTCCACACAGGAGGCCCTGAGGAAAATAATTTCCCTCAGGGCCTATGTCATCTGGGATGCTGTGTGGAGGGTCTTTTTGAGGAGAGGAAGGAATGAACATTGGTCTTGAAGAGACCTATGTTGTAGGAAGGAGGACACACAGAGGCCGGCAAATCATTCCACAGCCGAGCTGTTGAACACAAGAACGAGTCGAAGAAACGACCCGTTCTCATGTGACAAATGTCAACCGTGTACAAATGTTGGGCACGCGTTTGGCGTGTTTCCCGACTATGCACCGGTGCCGAAGGGATCAATGATGCTAGTTCCTCGGAGCATCTTCCATTGTAATACCGGTAGAACAAGGATAGCATTCCCACCCGACACCTGTGCTCTAAAGATTGCAATCCGTCTGTTAAGATGGGAGAATCTATCAAACGGACCGCCCGTTTCTGCACAGAGTAAAGGGTATTTTTCAGGTATTTTGGAGCTCCAGACCAGAGATGGCTGCCAAATTCAACCGTGGGGCGTACTTGTGATTTGTAAAAGGTTAGCAGTTGTGTACTATTAAAGTATCTGCGGGCCCTGTACAGTACGCACAGCTTTTGGAAGGCTAACTTTACTCTGGCTTTACACTACTTTTAGATCTGAGTTAAATATATTCAGAACTAAATTAGAAACATAATCTGAAGCCCGGCAACGTAAGGTACCTACGCTAGTATTAAATAAATGTGAGCAATTTCTAAATTGTGCTTTCTTTTTTATTACAATATCGTTACTATTCATTATGTTAACACAAAATTGCAAAGATAAAGTTAACACAAATATACCCATATGCAATTCTAATTTTGAGATGAGTAGGTATAAGAATCCATATCCAATTAAAAAAATAAATGCCTTTTTAATTATTTACATTAGGTTACACAGTTTTACATTTTCACCATGAGTTATATTTTTAGTATTGCAATTTGAACAAAAGTGGCGCCCTCCTATGTTTTTACTCTTATTTGACCAGTGATTGAGTGGGCATCGCGTTTGGGTCCCACCCAGGCGTTCCGTGTTCGATTCCTCGGCTGGCTAAGTCCTCCATCACAACTCAAGCAACATTTTCGGCTTACTGTGGTGGCAGTGGGAGATTTCCAAATATTTTCGGGTTATTTGTAACTCGGGAATGTTTGTCTTTCTTTAAAAAAAGTTAAAAATATGTAGCTAGCATTTTTTTGTGGATATAAGCTCAGTGGTATAGCGAGACTATTTTAAATATACTAAAAAAAATACTGAAAAAAGTCGCCTTTAAAACCATGAATAATCGAAATCTCAGATTTTTGCATTAGCTCCACACAGGAGGCCCTGAGGAAAATAATTTCTATCAGGCCCTATGTATCTTTGCGGATGTTGTGTGGAGGGTCTTTTTAGGAAAAGGAAGGGGAGGAAGTTCTGGGAAGGAAAAGGTTTGAGGGGTCGGTAGGAATCTGGGGGGTCAGTGTGTCCAGGAGTGATGGACGTATGAATCCATCCCTCTAACTGCGGTGCAAGGCGATGGGTCGAGAGAGTCCGGTTGGAAAGGTCAAAAGGCCTCCCTCAATCAATCTCTCTCAGCAGGTGGGCAGACGCATCCGCAAGACCTGGAAAAACCTCACCAGAGAACCCGGACACCCCTGCTAAGTCACCAAACGTAGCGATTTTTATTGGAGTGACCTATGGCAGAGGTGTTGGTTATCCAATAAAAATAAATGGTTCCGGGGCGGCGGTAACCATACCCGCCTCCCAAATTCAAATGAGATATGAATCGAAAAAAAAATGATTCCTGTTTTCCTCCTGCAATATTGTCCTTCTTCGCTCCCATCGCTCTGACGGCGAACGACTGGAAACTACCGCATTCGGTGCGGGCGCAATGTTTCTTGCGCGCGTATGTACGCATCTAAATGTATAATAATCGACCACCATAACACGGGCATCAGCCTAGTATGGTGGTCGAAAAATCCACTAATTAAAGTAACCATAATATTTATGTAAAGAAAAAAAATATATATATCGATAGTATAATTCTCTGCCAACTTATTTATTATTGTTGATTCATTCTTCACATGGCCATGGTAAAATTATTGTTTATATTTTAATTTTTCACCTCATTAGGACTAAGCCTGTGTTGAGATAAAACATTTATATAAGTTAATAAAAATTTCTCAAAAACATATGGAAAAAACATTATTGTGACCAAATGACAGAGGCAACATTTTCCGTTTTGGAGGTCGAGTGTTTTTATAAGTCCAATTAAAATATTGTCATTCAATATTTTATAAGAAAAACTCTCTTTTTATAAATTTTGAAGGTTATTCCCATTAATGTAATATATCATTTAAGAAGAAGACAACAATACTAATCTAAACGAAAGAGAACAAGACATAGAGAAATCGAAAAAGATAATGGTCGCAACTGGGACTCAATGTCGTCGTAAAGGGACTCAATGTTGTCGTAAAACCTTCAAAAGTTATAAAAAGAGAGTTTTTCTTATAAAAAAATGAATATTCATTTTTACTTTTATAAAAAGTCAATAGTTCCAGATAAATAAAATCGGATATATTCACCCGAGACGCTATCTATGTTACAAACCAATTCTTAGAATGATTGTATCAAATAAAAAGGGTAGTTGTCTATAATATGGAAAAAAAGGAAAAAAAAATAGGTGAAGATAATATTGTTAATTCTAAATTATGAAATATGAGATTAACAAATATGGCGGTGTGACAGAAGGTGGCAATGGCGGAATTGGTAAATGCGTACGTCCCGGTAGACGAGAGGTTCTGGGTTCGAGAAGATAATTATTGTTTTCTTTTTCTTCAGTAAAATATTTTAAGGTTAATAAAATGAAACAATGCAACTTTGTATAAACCACTTATAAAATGTGCAAATCCGACCGGTTTCGGAACAAACGTTCCTTCGTCAGGGAAAGCTTATACTAATTTGACAGTTTAGAACAATGTTTTATTAGGGTAGGGGTGGAGCCGTTGTTAGTTAATAATGTAGATTGGGTGGGTAGGTATTAGTGTAGAGTGGGTGGGTAGGGGAACAAATCCATGATTGGGCTATATGACATAACGTTTGTTCCGAAACCGGTCGGATTTGCACATTTTATAAGTGGTTTATACAAAGTTGCATTGTTTCATTTTATTATAATGGATAACCACAAAGTAATAGCTACATTCAAAAATATATTTTAAGGTTATTCGTTAACTGTGAATGTATAAAAATAATGTCTTCAAACAGTACCTACCTGATTGAAATTATATTATGAACATATGCCAGGCAAGAAACTCATAAAGATCCGTTGGTCGTAACGTTGAGCCACTTAGCTTTTCTTGAAATATCAGCTTAAATTCGTGGATTTGGGATTTCCGCTCAAAATAAAGTAATTTTTCTGCAAAAAAATTACTCCTCATATAATTACCTATTCTAAAATAAAAGTGAACTCACCCGAAATTATCCACGTAGCTCCGTGGTCTACTGTTAATGCATTGACTTGCCCATAATGGAATCACGAATTCAATTCCCGGAGAGTGCTACTCGTAATATATTTATCACTGAAAAATGTGAATGTGAAGTGATTTCAGCGATGAAGAGAAAACCGATAAAAGTGTGATGTAAATTAATTTAAAAAAAAAAACGTACATATCGAAATTCTAGGAAGTATGATTAATTTCTTTTCGACTCTCTGGGACGTAGGAGTCGAAAGATCTGTAGTACAGTGGCGACAGCAGCTTTCTTTCATATCGTCATACATCAAGCTTTTAGGGAAAAAAGGCTTATGTTCGGATTTCTTCTTTTAATCATCTTTTTTATTTTTAAACATTAGTGTTTATTTTAGAGTAAAATTGGATGGCATTCCTTTTTGATAAAATGTATAAAATTGTAACGAAAACACAAATAATATGATAAAATATATTCATTAAGAATGTACTCCATTTACTCCATAAGTAATCGGTAGTGGTTTGCTGATTTGGTGATTAATTTTAACTTGTGTTCTGTTACTCATAAACTTTTCAATAGTTGGAGTTCCTTGTCTTTGATGCCCATGTTTTCTAATTTTTTGAACACTGTTTTTGGCAGATTGAATCAAAGGCTTTAGCTAAATCTAGATATATAGCTATGCATTTATACCCTTGATTTAAGTTGCTTTGTATACAATCTATTTTACATGTCAAACCTTCTTTTGTGCCGCATTTTTCTCTAAATCCATATTGTTTATCCGAGAATAATTTGTTTTCTTCCAGGTATTTTATAATTTGGTTTTTTATTACTCTTTCGAAAATCTTTGATAGTGAGTTTAACATTGTGATTGGTCTATAGTTAGTTTTGACCAATTTGTCTCCGTATTTGTAAGAGAATATCTGTTCATGGGAATATATCTTCTAGGGAATATCAGCTGAAATGAATCAAGCTTCTTTCAGAAATGGGTGGGTTTCCAACATTCTGAGGTAATTTGTAACCCGAAAATGTTTAACCCTTCGAATATAAGAAAATTATATCTATAAACTTTTGCCTGTCAAGATTTGCGCACGGAATTCCCGGCTCTTGTAGCCTTCTTCCGCTCCCATTTGTCTTCAAGGCCACCACCGCCCCTGTTGGGAATCACTGTTTTGGATGATGGCAGAAATAAATAAAGGTAAATAATATTTTTGAATGTAGCTATTACTTTGTGGTTATCCATTATAATAAAATGAAACAATGCAACTTTGTATAAACCCTCCATATAACATCTCCTGTAAACAGCTAGCATTATCTAGCTAGTGGTCAAAGTGGCCAACTTAAGTGTTTTTGTTCGGGTCGGGAACAAAGTTGTTGTAAAATGTGCCGTGAAATAAACTAGAAGATTTCCTACGTGAATCCATGTTTTTATTGAAGTCCTTCTGCTCAATTACCCATTTATAACATGGTTTGTTTCATTGTTTCATTTTTTTTAAAGATAAATAACTTTTTCCTAATCAAAAATATTTTCCATCGAAGGATTGTTTTTTTTTCCATACAAAGAAATAAACTTTTTATCTAAAAACTACATCAGAATTTTGAAAATAGCCATTTATCTTTTTTATATATATCTTAAAGAATCACCTGAAGTTCATGCACTTTACCCCGGGACATATCGTATAAATCCTCTTATTACGGACTCTTGCGGAATATTCACATAAAAATGCATAAAATTTTTTTTACAACACTACCATAGTTATTATTTTGGAAGTCTGATGACCCCTACACAAAATGTATTTACAACTGGGTAGGTACTGATAAATAAATAAAGATCCGATTCAATTTTTCAACTATTTTTTCTAGAACGTAATTAATTAATTAACCATTAATACTCGGTAATAAATTGGCCACCTACCGAACAGAAGATAGAAGATGGGAGATGGAGGTGTCTTTGTCAAAAATGTGAATAAAAAACAATACAAAAAACGGTGGATAAATCATCTCGCCTCAGAAGTCCGGTAATGGATGAACTACGAGATGTTTTTTGTGTGATTGTAATTCGTTTTTAAGGAGTATAAGTTCTTTATTGTTTTAAAAGATGTTTAGCGCCATTAGGAGAGTTTTTTGCTGAAGGCAAATCTACTAAATGGAAGTAGATACTGGCATGAGTCGCAGAATTGAGATAACTTGTTTCACCTGAGGTTTTCTTTAGACGCAGAGGTCGTAACCCTGCGATTTGGAGTACGTTCTCGTCTTCCTACCAATGTTAAGGAGCTATTTGACCTGGTGAACTTGGATCTTTATCTCCTTGTGATCCTGCATTGAATGGAAAGCTGTCGACATGACGACAATGTCCTCGGCTCCTGTGAGACTCGGTCAGTCCGGCATATCGGTGATTTGGGGGGTTTTCACCCTTCTCTTGCAATTATCGCAACAGGCCGAAAACTTGGTTAACTCATTCAATATATATCCACTAAACATAGGTTCGAGTTCTGAGTAGTAAACTCACACTTTATACATTAATAAATATTACACAAAAATATACATTATCCCATGGATAAGTTATCAACAGGATGTTGAAATACCCCCTCGTAGTGATTCGCTGGTGACCCGACTCTTGATCCCCGGACATTTGATTCTCCATACAGTTGATCCTTCGGACAATGGGTCTCTCGGACACTTCATACCTCAGAGGATTATTTTTGTTAAACTTTCTCCCTGGTAACGTACGAGTATGCAGAGAGCATAATATAACATAGGTCGTGTATCAAAAATCAATTAGTGTTAATTTATAAGTACGTCGTATTTTGTTGTCTGACGGTTTATTCTCTCTGCATACTCGTTTAGAGTTACGGAATTATTGTTAGCAAAAATATTATATATAACGGATATCCACCCAAGACCCTTGTAAGTTTCTTATTTTTCCACGTCACAAAAGATCGAAGTCTTACTGGCTCTCAATATAATTAAAACGTTTTTGTGACATGTGTTACCTTTAGTTTTGAGGTGGTCAATAGTTAATAGATGGTGTTTACGGTGCTCAACTTGTAGTCAAACGGATTGAGTTCGAATCTGACTTCAAACGCAGATTTAATTCCTATATTATCTTATAATTTAGGAGGCGGGTATGGATACCACCGCCCCGGGAACCATTTATTGGATAACCAAGACCTCTGCCATAGATCACCTCAAGTGGTTCGCTAAGTTTGGTGACTTAACAGGGGTGCCTAGGTTCATGGGGTGAGGTTTGTTTAGGTCTTTGCGCACCTACTGTGTGGAGGGCCGGATTTGGAGAGACTGCTTGAGGGATATCTTTTTACCTCAGCAGTACTCTCTCGACCCATGGCCTTGCACCGTAGTGAGAGGGATGAATTCTAATGTCTTCATACCCATACCTTCTTCATTATCAGAACTTCCTTTCCTCCCTTTGTATAAGAAACACCCTCCACACCTCATCCCCTAAGATGATATAGGCACACGAGGGAAATAATTTTTCCCAGGGCTTCCTATTAATAATAATAATAATATTTGGCTAGTTTATATAGCGTCGTTTTTGTGAAAAATCACCTCAAGGGCGCTGTGCAAATAAGTATTTAAAGGAATTAATATTACTGGCTTACAACCAAGATTTACAGTTATAACTAGTGACTTTCATCTAAGACTTATAGCTAGTGACTTATGACTAAGACATGTAAATGCTGATCTAAAGCAAGTGACTTAATAACAAACATATTTACAATTGGATTGATATTAGCGCCAGAAGAAGTAAGAAGAAAGAATCCTCCTGTGTGGAGTTAACGTTAAAAAAAAAATATATATATATACATATATATATAAAATAAATTAAAACCAAAAAATATGTCTCTTAATTGACCGCCATAGAAGGTACAATATATTAATTTTAAATTAAAATGGTGCCATAAAATAAGATTTTAAACTACGTTAATTCGGATAAATTTTGTAGATTTATGACTGTAACTGTACAGTTACTTAACAACACGAGTTTCATTTCAGTGGATGAAAATAGTCCCGTTAAACATAATAATATAACTGTTTTATGGGGCTCTATTAAAATTTATATTATTAAAATTATTCCTTTGAATCAAAACCACCAATTAGAGTGAGAATCTTCCTTGCATTAAATTTTATAATACAATAATAAAATGTTAAATTAAACGTTTGCTCTTATAAATATCATCTTAAATATTAAACGTGAATGAAAATCATAAAAATTTTGTAAAGGTCTCAATCAAAACGCCCTGAACTTCAAAAGGGTAGTTATTAAAACCAACCAAAACATTTAATTCCCTGCTCACCAGCTCTTGGTCAAGCATTCAGAATAAGGGAAGTTTTAACCCTGTGACGGGTGTTTTGAAGTCTTAATTGACGAAAAATCCTGAAATAAAATTTTAATTTATTTAATATATGTGATTAAAAATGAAGATCTACATTTCGGATTCGCTAAGTGGTCCAGTGCTGCTAAAAAGATGATGGTAAGATGATTTTGCATCTTGATAATTAATATAATTTAAGACAGAATTTAGAGATGTGATTGATTGCTAGTTTCTTCCGCGTTGTTCGGATTTGGCGTGGTGGAAATAAGTGTTTTATTCTAACAAAAAATCGAGAAGCAATCCATCATCCGACAAGAGAATATTATTTGAATATGGAAACTTGATACCAGATTCCAAGTAACTGGAACATTTAAGAAAGTCAGAATTGTTTCCGCGACTTGATCACTGATTGACTATCTTGTTATTTTTTTAATATTTTGCTGCTCCCGTCTGGACTCGAGTGTTGCTCATCTAGTGAGTTTCAAATCACAACAGTGGTAAAGAAGTTTTCACTTCAAAAATTTCCTCAAGGCCTATATGTCATCCTTATGGATGCTGTGTGGAGGGTCTTTTTATGTAAAGGAAGGAAATAAAATAAAATTAAAATAAAGGGTATGACGACGTTTGAATCCATCCCTCCCTCTTCGGGTGCAAGGAGATGGGCCGAGAGAGTCCGACTAGATAGGTCTAGGTTAGGTCTCCCTCAACCGATCTCTCCCGATACGACCCGCCACGCAGTAGGTGGGCAAATATATTCACCCCAAAGACCGAGACAAACCTCACCCCACGAACCTTAAATGTAGTGATAAACATTATTTTTTATGTGATTACCTCACAGCTGCTCCCGTCTGGAGCCAGTGAGACTATGGCATCCCCAATTGGGGTATGTTGTGAGGTTGAAGGTAGTGGGGAGGGGAAGGAGGTGGGGGAGAGGAAGGTTGGAAAGTACCTGGCTATTCAGATCTGGTCACCAAACACGGCTAAAGCCATTTTCAAGCAATGTTTCAATTCTGAATGGTGGTCTTACACCTGGGCGATACTGATAGTATCTTCCACTCTGGAACATGCCGCAAATATACTATATATTATTTTAAATGAATTAATTGTTAAATAACACAAATTAATCAAATAAAATTTATTTGCGCATGCCGGGTTCGAACCCGCGACCTCCGGATTGTGAGTCAAGAGTCTTACCCACTGGACTACGGAGGTCGCCACACTCAAATATATAATTTCCTATCTGTGCCCACATTAGAATGACGACCGGCGTGGTCTAGCGGAAAGGCTCTTGACTCGCAACTTGATCGAATCCCGGCGTGGATTAATTTTGTGTTATTTCACAATTAATTAATTCAAATGAATTCACCATTCAGAATTGAAACGATGCTTGAAGTGGTTTTAGCCGTGTTCGGTGACCAGATCTGAATAGCCAGGTACATTCCCACCTTCCTCTTCCCCATCTCCTTCCCCTCCCCACTACCTTCAACCTCACAACATACCCCAATTGGGGATGCCATAGTCTCACTGGTTCCAGACGGGAGCAGCTGACACTCCTGTGAGGTAATCACATCAAAAATAATGTTTATCACTACATTAAAGGTTCGTGGGGTGAGGTTTGTCTAGGTCTTTGGGGTAAATATATTTGCCCACCTACTGCGTGGCGGGTCGTATCGGGAGAGATCGGTTGAGGGAGACCTAAACTAGACCTATCTAGTCGGACTCTCTCGGCCCATCTCCTTGCACCCGAAGAGGGAGGGATGGATTAATACGTCGTCATACCCTTTATTTTAATTTAATTTTATTTCCTTCCTTTACATAAAAAGACCCTCCACACAGCATCCATAAGGATGACATATAGGCCTTGAGGAAATTTTTGAAGTGAAAACTTCTTTAGAACTGTTGTGATTTGAAACTCACTAGATGAGAAACACTAAAAAGAAACAAACACATAAATCTATAGGATTTAGCCTGCGAGAGAATGAGATGGTATAATCGGTCTACTCTTTGTGCGGTGCTTCGTAGCCTATCGGTCTCCTCTTTGTATGGTGCTTCGTTTTAGTTTTCTGAAGTTTTCAATTCTTCAGGGGCACAACCTGATTTTTTTTCTTCGGGGGCTCCCGTGGGTAGCACCCGTAGCTCAATTAATGCTTATATAGTTTTTTTTCCTACCATTTATATTTATGTTAATGTAATACTGTGAAAAATATATTTTAAAATCGCATTAAAATTTATTTTGTTATGTTTTTGAAAGAATAAATAAATTGAATTGAATTGTATCTAGTGTAAAAAAAATAAATAATACTGACTACTGACAAGTGAACTTATGGCTATGACATAATATGATGTACTCGCTTGAGGGGTTTACCCCCTAAATGGCACTATTAAAAAAAAATATACATACATTTAATAAAAAAACAATCAAGCCTTTTACGGCCAAATATGACCAGGCGTCCATACATCACAAAGGTATTTTTTATCTTTTTTACACATCTACCCTGATAATAGACACTGTAACGCAATCCGAAACGAGTGCTAAAGAAGGAGGTAGCGCAACCAGGCAAAAGATATCACATCGCTTTGAGAAAAAGTTTTTTCCTTGATGCATTTGAATGATGATATGTTGTAAACTTTTGTTATTCGGCGGTAGGTACATCCTCTTTGTAAACCCTTCGGGTATACTTATTTATTTATTTTAGTTGTTATAAAATACATTCAGTATAAGGAAGCTTTGACTGTCCAACTAGGAAAGTCTCCCGTTCTAGGACAGTCAAATTGACATATTCATATTAGGTTGGTAGGTACATTATCCTACTTAGTAAGTAGGTATTCCGTATTTTCCCTAAACCAAATGCATATTGTATATAAGTTCTAGCTGGCCTTCCGGCATGCGTTGCAATGCCATATTTAAAAAAAGTTTCTCCCTGAATGTCCCCGTTCCCCTCCCGCATCCCCTCCCACTCCTGCGTTCCCCTTCCACCTTCCCCGCCTACCCTCTCCCCTCTCCCACTCCGCCGTCCTACCAACCCCCATCCCGCGTTCCATATATTTCCATTATGTCTAAACGTACACTGCCTCCTATTCTTTATTATAATTTAGTTTGAAGAATTCTTGTTGTTAATATTGTTCTTTAGGAATTGCTTTGTAAATACCGTATATTCTTTGTTTCACATTATTTAATCAATTTTGTATTTTGTAAGGACTCGTAAGGAACACTATAGGATTAATTTTAAGTTTATTATAATTAAGCGCACTTGAAGTGAAATATCACAAAACTGCGCTATATAAATACTATGTTATTATTATTATTATATATTCTCAGTACATTCAGTTTTCAAACAGCTCGCGTACCACCTATTACAATTATTTATTAAAATTTTCATTTTTCATATATTACAAATATTAATTTTTTATACTATAAGAACAATCAATCAAATTTGGTACCTAATATAGGTACCTATTTAAAATATTTATAATTTTAAAAATCCATAGAAAATTCTTTTGTTAAAAAAAAAAAACAGCTGCCTGCTAAATTCACATTCATCAAACGCGCGAACTGTTAAACGTGCGAAGTTAAAACACACGTAAAGTTTTCTGAAATTATCATATTTTCTGCGCAATTTTATTAATTTTTCTTTCCGTACGAACTTTCTACAAAGTATTAGAAAACTTTAAAAAAAGATGAATGAAATGGGTAAAGTCGTTCCGAAGTTATGGCATGACCAAGGGAAACAGGGATTCATTTTTATATACATAGATGGATGCTGGGGGGCCTATACTGTCGGGAAATTAACTGCCACGGAACCGGTTTAAATATTTCACTAATAATCCTAAACAAAACCTTGTGGACTTTCTTACTATCTTCCTTTTTGACGGGGTTTTATTCTTCTTCTTCTTCTTCTTGTGCCCTGTCCGTTCAACGGACGTTGGCTATCATGTTGGCTATGCGGACTTTGTTTACTGCAGCCCGGAACAGCTCCACGGTAGACTGGCCATACCACTGTCTCAGGTTTTTCAACCATGAGGTTCTCCTTCTTCCAGGGCCCCGTCTTCCGGCAATCTTTCCCTGCATTATGAGATGCAGGATCTCATACTTCTCTGGATGTCTCATCACATGTCCAGATATTGAAGTTTTCGGATTTTTATAGTTTTAATTACTTCCTTTTCTTTATTCATCCGAACCATAACATCTTCGTTTGTAACCCTGTCCATCCAGCTTATTTTAAGTATTCTTCTGTAGATCCACATCTCGAATGCCTCAAGTCGCCTAATAAGTTCTTCAGTAAGCGTCCATGCTTCCATTCCGTAAAATAATATCGAAAACACGTAGCATCTGACCATTCGCATTCGTAATCCAAGGTTGAGATCATGACTGCAGAACATTTTTTTCATGCGGATAAAGGTTGCACGAGCTTGCTCAATGCGGCATTTGATTTCAACTGAAGGATCCCATCTATCATTTACATTACAGCCAAAGTATACAATACTCTGTACCTTCTCTAGTTTTGTTCCAGCAATATAAAGATTTTCATCCAATGCGTTATTTTTGCTTATGAGCATGTATTTTGTCTTATTTATATTCAGTTCCAGCCCAAAATTCTCACAAGTCTTCACTACTTGATTCAGCAAAAGTTGTAAATCCTCAATGTTACTTGATAGAAGTACTGTATCATCTGCATAACGGTTTTATTCCAAATATTTAATTCTAGAAACTAATTAATTAACTATTGGACACGTTTAAAAGTTTTTTGTGTTCAATATTTTCAAAAGAGTTAAGTTTTGTGTACATAAGCCGCTCCCTCTGTTATCAGAAATATACTTTACAATACAATACGATGACAACAATTTATATACAGTAAACAGAAAGCATCCATACACCCAAATAATAGGATCATGCGCAGTATTGTCGCGCTGTGGAACGTCTGTGTGTGCGTGAATGTATATAGAATAGGGTGTCAGTATGGCACATGCGCGGACAATAAGGCTTCTCCGCTGCGGTTAAGGTGGGGAAATCTTTACGGTATTGGTTGACAATGGACCAATGAAACAGATTCTTTGAAAAGATATTTGTGGTGATATTGAGTCTTTGGAACAAAAATACCTACCTATTTTAAACATATGATTAACCTATTCCAAGTATTTCGCTTTCATTATAAATATTTAAAACTAATATAAGAGCTAACCTCGGGCTAATTTGTTAGCTTTTGGAAACAACTTCTATAGTTCTCATAGAAATCGTTCTAATTACTAACATAATGAGAAATGTGAGATAAATAGTGTTAAAAAGATAAAAACACCACGCTTTATATTAAAATCTAAAAGCTAACCATGAAAGAAGTAAAACCAAAATGTACACATTTATAAAATGTTTCGGATGGCAATTTGAAAAAAAATATTGGGGAATTTTTTGATAATTATTTTTACATGGAACGACACAAAATGAAGTGATGATAACTTTTAATTTTTTTCGTTATCAATCATAGTTAGAAAAAAACGTGAGGTCAGGCATTTTTAAAACTTTTATTCTTCAAAATTACATTTTAATTTCCATTTAACGTTTGAAAGCGTATTTTATCAGCTTTCAAAGGCAGTTTTTACGGACAAAATATGGTCGAGGCCTGAGGGATATAGTGGAACACAACTTAATTATGGAATTTAAAATATGAAAATACTTAACCAAAATAAAAAAAAAAAATATTTTTTTAAATAAATGAAGACAAAATAAGCGAAACTCAATCGAAAATCTGGAAACAGAAAAATCAGAAAAACATATTGACACCTCTGGGACTCGAACCCAGGACCTCTTGCTTTCCGGGCAAACGCGCTAACCAAGTCGATAGATGTCGCATATTAAATAAAATGGATAAAGATTTATCCAGACACTATCTAGAGAGCATTTAGTTCGGGTTTGAATCTTGCAATCATACATAAAGATAGTTGCCAATAATATATGCGTTAAAGAAAATGAAGATAGTGTAGCTGGTTCTTAGTCGAAGTATGGTACAGTTAAACATGACCGAATTTCATATCGACACCGTGGCGCAGTGGTTAGCGCGTTTGCCCGGAAAGCAAGAGGTCCTGGGTTCGAGTCCCAGAGGTGTCAATATGTTTTTCTGATTTTTCTGTTTCCAGATTTTCGATTGAGTTTCGCTTATATTGTCTTCATTTATTTAAATATTACAATTTGAGGTTTTACTCATAAAGTTAAAAATTAAAAATAAAATATATTTTTTTAATCGTAACGTTTAGCAAATATCTAAAATGGATATATGCTGCTTTATTTATTTGTGTATAAAATAATAAAATAAGGATCATTAAAGAAGACGATTTTTCATGATTGTAGAGACTATTTTGGCATTTTTTTTATGAAAAGGGTCGTGCAACCACGCCTCAAGTGGTATAAAGCACAACATTGAGGTTTGGCGAGGCAAAATATAGTCAGTCGATGACAATAGCCGCTTGTGGTCAGCAAGAAGAACAGATTAATCAGCAAATTATGACAATCGTAAACCTAATATTTCCAAATATTGTCCCAGATATGTTTTAACTGCCAACAAAAACATAGTCTCAATTTGGGAGGTGGGTATGGATACCGCCGCCCCGGAAACCGTTTATTGGATAACCATCACCTCTGTCATAGGTCACCGAGTTAATGGGGTGAGGTTTGTCTGGATCTTGGCGGCAGATGCGTCTGCCCATCACTGCGTGGCAAGCCAGGTCGAGAGAGACTGGTTGAGGAAAACTTATCGGAATTAGGAGCGATAGATTCATATATCCTTCACTTACTGACCCCAAGATTCCTACCCACTCTTCACACCTTTTACTTTCCCGGTAATAATAATATTAATATTTTGCTAATTTATATAGCGCCGTTTTCGTGAAAAATCGCCTCAAGGGCACTGAACAAGCCTTAAGGTTACTTCCTCTCCTTTTTTCTTTTCTTAAGATGAAATAGACCTTATAAAAATGATTTTTTTCAGGGACTCCTGTGTATGGAGCTAATGTAAAAAAAATAGTCATGAAACCATTTCGTAAACACAGAAATAATTTTTTCGAGGTTTGCGGAAGGGCAGTAAAACAATTTTTTTCTGTTTTATTGCAAATCATTCGTCAGTAACCAAGCATAAATGTTTTTTTTTTCTGTTTCATTGCAAATCATTCGTGGAGATACCCATGCACAAATGATTTTTTTCTGTTTCATTGCAAATAATTCGTGGAGATACCCATGCACAAATGATTTTTTTCTGTTTCATTGCAAATCATTCGTAGATACACATGCAGAAATGATTTTTTTTTTGCTTTTTAACATATATGAAGTAACATTACACTACCTACCGAAATAAGTGTTTTTGGGTCTTCATCAGTTCAGATTAATTAATTCGGTGGGTACCTACATAAAAAAAACGTGTATCTTCTTCTCATTTTCGTTTCAAAGCGCTTTTTTCCTATAATTAATAGGTTGGTACCGACGTTTTTTAAAGTCAGACGCTGCAACTACCTACTACCTAAAAAAGTAGAGATAAGTACTTACCTATCCTCAGAACTAATCGTTCCCTTGACCCCTGCTCCCTCAGGTGCAATTAATGCCATTATATCCTGCGTAGGTACTTCACTAATAATTGTTTTGCGAACCGAGGTAAAAGGAGAAGAAAGTCGCGCAGTGTATTGGGATAATGGACCGTGCGTTACCTTTACTTGTTACAGTGGCGGTTCTCTCTAAAATTTGTTGGTGCAGTAATTTACCATTAAAAAGATACGAAAGCAAAACAAACTTGTATTATAATTGTGTTATAATTCAATATTAAAAATCCATCTCTTGTATTAATACTGCTCGAGAGCAAGTCTGAAATAAATTCCGTAATTCGTACGTGCGCTTCAAAATCTGCGCCTATGGAACTTTCTGTTCTCAGAAATAGTCAGTTGAGCTGCCACTTGTCGACAGAATTCAGCTAAAGTTAATACGATTTGTTAATTTTAGGTTAAATATCCCCCTTTTTTAAGCGTGGACCACTTTATGAATATGCTAGGAAATATCTAAAGGAGAAATTATATAAAATTATGGAAAAAACGAACATTCTTTTGTAGTTTTTTTTTTTTTTTTTACATTATCTCCATACAGTAGTCCCTCACTAAAAAATAAATACCTCAAGACATATGTCATCTTTGGGGATGTTGTATGTAAGGTATTTTTAGGGAAAGGAAGGTGAGTAAGATCTGAAAAAGGTATGAGGA
Organism: Limnephilus rhombicus; assembly: GCA_929108145.2. Classification (NCBI taxonomy): domain Eukaryota; kingdom Metazoa; phylum Arthropoda; class Insecta; order Trichoptera; family Limnephilidae; genus Limnephilus; species Limnephilus rhombicus. The sequence goes on from OV815284.1 coordinate 13,868,879, forward strand.
TGGATAGGAATCTGGGGTCAGTGGGTCCAAGAGTTACGGACGTATGAATCCACCCCTTCCAATGCGACGCAAACAATGGTCGATTGTCCGGCTGGTAAGGTCAACAGATCTCCGTCAACCAGTTTCTCCCGATCCACGCAGTTGGTGGGCAAAAGCATCCTCCGCCAAGACTTAGACCTCACTACCTCACCCCAAAAACTCTCAAAATGAAAACAGGATTAATAGACAAGTGAATTTTTTATCACTTTAAAATCTCCGATAAAACTCCCGAAGACTTAGTCCACCAACCGCCACTGTCTGTTACCTTCACTGGCTATCCTCGAATCAAGGATTCCTTAAAACGCCCCAATTAAAGCTCACACTCCTTGCATTTTAACTAGATAATGCGGGAAGTGCAACGAATTAATATTGGCAATTTTAACAATAAAGCAAAGAATTGCTGAAAGAGAAAATAACACTTGAATTGTGATTTCTGGCATAATGAAAATTGCACAGCTTCTTCAATGGCCTCTGAGGGGTAAGACTGGACTAGAAATCCGGAGGTCACGACTAAATTAAATTTTATATTATTAATTTGTTGTATTTAACAATCATTCATTCGGTTGGAATAATATGTAGATAGTTTAAATTTTCAGAGTGAAAAATACTCTCGGTAAATCATCCTGGTGAACGTCAACCTTATAAAATTGAAACGTTGCTCGAAATGGCGTGTTTGGTGACCAGATCTGAATAACTAATACCCCCTGTCTTTCTCTTCTCCATTTCTTTCCGCCTACCCAGTACCTACAGCCTCATAACATACCCCAATTGGGGATGCCATAGTCTCACTAACTCCAGAATTTGGTGCATTACTTAGATGTGACCGTACCTTTTTTTCTGTTAATTGATTTTCTAGCAATCTTCCCCACAGTGAGTACCTACCTATAACAACATTTCCATTTAGAACTGAAAAAATATATTTGATTACGTTGCAGGCCCCCTTAAATTTTTATTATTTGGTGCGTGCTTCAAGCCCCCATTTGGTAAATCACCCTCGCTTGGCTTGCGATCGCCGGGCCCGGGTTCGGCCCCCGAACCGACCCCCAATTAATACGTCACTCCGCCGTGAGCCCGCCAGGCCCCTCCACCCTTCGCTCTCCACTCCTCCCCGTCACTCCGAAGTTCAATTCAAAATAATCGAAAGGTTAAAAAAACTCGGGCTAAATGTTGTACTAATGTATCTGTAAGTATTTGGTTTCACGTCAGTAGACGATGTGTGAATGCGAATGAAGTTCGTTCCTTTCAGATAATTCGTTGCTCCGATCGCGCTTATGTTCGTTAATGTTTACGTTTGGATGATTTGTATAGCGCCGTTTTAGTGAAAAATCACCTCAAGGGCGCTGTACAACCTTATGATATATTTGTACAATGCTCTATGTTACTTCCGACTAGACTAGACAAACTATTATAACAACTTATGGCTAACGGATTGCATCCACCGGTTCTTTATAAACGTCAATCACTAATACATAACTATACCTATAATATGTACAATGCCTTCGACCAATGAACATGATGCTGCGTAAAAATGAACAAAAATTGTTTTATTCATATTCTGTAGTGGCAGAAAGACCATACTTAAGAGCGTTTAACCAGCCAGTGGATGAAAATCCACATTTCGTCGAACTTTATGAGTAAAACCTCAAATTATAATATTTAATTAAATGAAGACAATATTAGCGAAACTCAATCGAAAATCTGGAGACAGAAAAATCAGAAAAAGATAGAATAATAATGCGAAGAAAATTATGGTAGTTCTTAGTCGAAGTATGATATAAGTTAAAATTGACCGAATTGGATATAGACACCTCAGCTCAGTTGGTAGAGCATTTGCCATGTAAGCAGAAGGTCCTGGGTTCGAGTCCCAGAGGTGCCAATATCTTTTAATTATTTTTCTGTCTCCAGATTTTCGATTGAGTTTCGCTTATATTGTCATAATTTAATTAATTATTACAATTTGAGGTTTTACTCATAAAGTTAAACATAATATAAAAAAAAAAAACAATATTTGTCATCCTAAATGTGATTCGTCCTTCGGTAAGAGACAGATTGATGTCGAATGTTCGAATAACGTTAATCTGATAAAAAGATTATAAATGTATAATTTTATTTGTATTAGCTACCTTTATAAACATTGATTTACGGCAAAGAATTACGTTCAATAGCTTGCAAACAGGGTAAGTCACAAAAGTACAGTTGATTTGATTCATTAGTTTTTGCAGACATTACAGCTTATCTTATGTGTGTTGCCACCTGTAAAACTGTTTATTTGAACAAGAAAAAACATTAAATTATTGCCTTATAACCAGTACCTAACTACTCGCGAGCAGTTTGTTCAAAAAATGATTAAGTATAAGTAGGTACCGAATTTCAACAAATCTACCGATGATTATTTGGCGTAAAAACTCTTGTTAAAAATTGAAACTTTTTACAGTATACGTGCGGACTTCTTTTGTCAGTTTTAAGTTCAGGCACCAAATGTGGTACATTTATAACATAAAGGTCAGGCAAAATCTAGAGTACAAACTATTCTAACATAATTTAAGAAGATATTTTGAACTAGGTGTCTTCATTAAAATCAAAAATCTATCTGGAGAATGCGAACCGTAGTTTTATTCTGTGTCGCGAATTGTCATTTTTTTTAGTTGAGACTGTTCAATTCATACTTTATACGGTTTTTTCTATCTACTCCGTTTATGTGAATACCACACAACTTAGTTATAAGTGCTGTGTGAGTGGAATTTACAAAAATTGGAGAATAATCATAATTTATGCATATGCCTAAGGCACCGTATCCCCGCTCAAAAAGAAGAAGATGGAGAGATGTGTAATTACGAATGTTGGAGAGAGTGCGCTAATATTTAAAACGGTAAAATTGAAGCGGAAATTGTGAAAATATCCAATAAATCACGACTCGTTTAAAATACAGCAAAAATTTCTTGGGGGTTATCTAAATCAGGATTTAAAGAAACACGGTGCATTTTTTCATACATATAACTTTTGAAATAACTGAAACATACATGAAAATAATAATTTTCAAAGCATACTTTGTGATTTTTTTTATCGAAGAAATTTCATATAATTTGCGTTTCGGCGTGAGGAATGTATAGATATTATCATCAAAAATGACATTTATTTTTTAAGAGCATAAAAACTTCAAACGTTTATGGGGATATGTAAGAAAACGGTAGAAATTCGGGTAGCGGCGGCTTAAGTATTCATATTTTTTTTCTTTAAGATCTTAAGTTAGTATGATAATAACTCGACAGTTAAATTGCATTTTATGTTTTATTTTTTAAATCGGTTATATTTATGTTTTGTTTACATTGACTCCACACAGGAGGCTCTGAGGAAAAAAAATCCCTCAGGGCCGGTGTCATCTTTGAGCACGATGTATGGATATAGTGGATGGTTTTAGGGGAAGGAAGGAGAGGAAATTCTGAGAAGGAAAAGGTATGAGGGGTAGGTAAGAATACGGGGGTCAGAGGTCCAGGAGTGACGGACGTATAAACGTCCACAGCAGTGTAAGGCGATGGGTAGAAAAAGTCCGGCTGGAGAGGCCAAAGGTTCCCTCTCAATCAGCCCCTCTGTCTATGCTGTTGTTTTCAATTTAATTCATAATCGTTATGTAATAGCCTAGTAGAGCGTTAATTGATAAATAAATAAATACAATTTTTTGTGAATCGAAATGAATTTGGAGTGGATGGCGAAAGTATTGTAGAAGGTCGGTGCAGCAGATTTGATCATAAAACATAGCTAAATCCATTTGAAGCAACGAAGCATTTCAATTCTGAATGCTGTTCACTCGTCGGGGCGTTTCTGATGCTAGATCACAGCTTTCTCCAATCAAAACTGAGCGCAATCTCGACTGAGTTCCCTTTTTGCTCAAAAAGATTTTCATGGACTAGAGTTGGACGAAAATTTGTACCGAACGGAGACGGCAGCTTTTCCTCTTGAATTTAAAATCTTTACATAGGTACCTATAAACATCTCGCATAACGATGTTTGTTCGAGATAACTCCGAAACTACTTAACCGAATTTTAAGAAATGTAGCTTTCTGTGGGTAATTTAGTCCAATTTAAGAGATAGGTAGTTTTTATCCCAATATTTATTATTATTGCAAATTAAATGTTCATTAAATGTTTGTTATAGGAAAATGATTAATAATTATTTTTTTGTAAGTGAATTAGTTTCTAAAAGATGGGACAAAAAATGGTTATATCGGTTGGGTAACCATCCAGTAGACAGCAATGCGTGGTCTGGTCAGCTAGTATGAATATAAATTTGAAATATTAAAAAAAATGTTGAAGGAGAAACTTTTAATATTTAACTAACATAATTTAACTATCAAAATATTACAGCTATTATAACAAATCTTTAAAAGCTGTTTCAGCTCTTTGTCAAGTGGGTGAATGAAAAGCAGGCACGTATACATATATAATATATATGTTATGAAGGCTTCTTCGCGGAAGTCAATGAATAAATGTGAGGTCCGATGATGGAGGCTGTCACATTAAGTCCGTCAGTCCGTCAGACTGACACGCAAACTTCTTACCAAGAAATATCGTTAACTAATGTTGCAAAATCTTGCATTATTAAGACATCTCATTTATAAGGGGGTAATTAAAATAAATATTTTGATTTAAAACTGTACAAGGGGGTAATTAAATTAACTAATTTGATCCCAAACTGTATAATTAGCTAGATATTTTTCTACCGCTGGCCTTGACAAATCATATTAGAAGTGGTTTTACATCTTTTTTCGTATTCATATATTTATATTTCTTAATTATACAGATTGACAGATATTTTGTTCAGAAGCAGCAAAAACGGTTCTTCAGCGGTGAGCTCTAATAGGATGAATTTAGCACAGCTTTTATTGCATACATCTATTTAAGATTTCAATTTGTACCTACCTACCAAAAGGGATTATACAACAAATAAAAAATGTTACTTAGAACCTACAAAACTTACAAGTTGCAAGAACCTGCAAAACTGTTACTTAGAACCTATAAAACTTGCAAGTTGCAAGAACTTACAAAACTGTTACTTAGAAGTTGCAAGTTACTATAAAACTTGCAAGTTATGCAGTTTTCAACCGGATGAAAACAGTTGTGCTCTGAGGAACGGCTGCGCGCCCTTTTGCATACAGCTTCTTCTGTGGAGGTCGAAGACTAAGGCGAAAGAAATGGGATATAAATATGTCTGGTACAAAGAATGTAAAGTGATGGTTAAAAAAAATGAAAATGACAGAGTAATATATATCAAACACTCTGATGACCTTAAAAAAATTGATTAATTTTCCTATTTGAGAGTCTCACTTTTACCGGTCATTCACTGGGTCGATTCCCCTCAGTTCGGTGAGTCATGTTGTATACTATTATTTTCAAATTGCAACAATAATTCACCTCTACCACTTTCAATGAAAGGTTGTAATCCCCAGTGATGGCTATGGATTAGTGTTTCTCTTATTTAAGGGAATTAAACAATTTATTTTTTTTGTAATATAAATTTTAATATGGCAATTACCATTAATAATACATATGAAGAACTAGGTGATCAAGACAATTTGTTTATAACATCAGATGCAAAAATACGCAAATACGTAACAACCGATTCAAAAAACACTATTATTATGCACCAAAATATTAGGTCAATTAATAAAAACTTTGATGAACTCCAGATACAGCTTAACCACCTTAATATAAAATTTGATGTTATTATTCTTACAGAATGTTGGTTGACAAATATTTACACACCAAAATTTATAACTCACTACTCTTCATTCAACTCGTCAAAACATGATAGTCAGAACGATGGAGTATTGGTATACACAAAAAAAGACCTAAACTGTGTTGTAACGGAAGTAAACATTATTGACGCGAGCTGTATGCAAATAATGTATAATAATGATACGTGCATTCTAGCAATATATCGCTCTCCATCGATTCGTAATATAACACCATTTCTTAACAGTCTAAATAGCATACTCTCAAATCTTTCCTACACTAAAAACATAATAATTATGGGAGATTTAAATATCAACATACTTCCAAATAACCCACACCATCAATGCCACGACTATCTGAACATGTTAGAGTTCCATGGATTAATTAGTACCATCAATACACCAACAAGAATAGCTAATGAATCAACATCATGCATTGATCACTTTATGGTCAAAACTAATAAACAAAACAAAAGCATTGTTTACAATTCAACAATTACAGATCATTACACAACAATATTTACATTGCAATCCGACACCACAAAAAATAAAAGTAATCAGACAATTATGTACAATAATATTAATTTTGAGAATTTAAAAGATATAATTAAAAGTAAATCTTGGCAAGAGCTCTTCCAAATAAAAAACTCAGATGATGCATGGAGATATTTCGTTGACTATTTGAAAAATGAATTAATTAATAATACTACAATTCTGACAAAACACACTCCAAACAAAATTAAACCTTTAAAATCATGGATAAATTATTCAATCATCAACTGCATTCGTAGAAGAAACGCATTACACAAAAAAGTGAAAGAAAATCCTCACGACATAATATCACTAAACATCTATAAAAGATATAGAAATACATGCGGCGAAGTCATTAGAAAGGCGAAAGAAATCTACTACAGAGACAAAATCCAAGAAAGTAACAATGATCCCAAAAAAATATGGCAAACTCTAAGAGAAGCCACAAATACACAAAACACTAAAGACAAACAGGACATAAGTAAACTTTGTATTGACGGAAAAATTATTGACACCTCAAAAAACCCCAAGCTCGTTGCGGATTATATCAATAATTTTTTTACAAATATTGGTTCAAATCTTGCTTCTCGTCTACCAAATTGTGGGAATGCTCTACCTGCTGAAGCAGAACTTCAATTTCCCAAAGGAAGATTCAATTTTCAAACTGTGTCAAGGGAAGAGATTCTAAAAATAATTAATTCCCTAAAAAACACGTCTTCTGCCGGGGTTGATGGAATATCAACCAAGATTTTGAAAACGCTGGCTACGGAAATTACATTACCTTTAGAATACCTAATTAACCTTAGTATCAGTCAAGGACACTTCCCCTCAAACTTGAAACAAGGTATTGTTATTCCCATACATAAAACAGGTAACAAGACAGACATAAACAATTACAGACCAATAACTATACTGACCACACTATCCAAAGTATTTGAAAAAATTATCAATGCTCAGTTGGTAAAATTTCTGGTGAGCCATAAAGTACTCTCAGAAAATCAATACGGGTTTCAAGAAAACAAGAGTACTTCTGACGCTATTGCCGCCGTAACTGACTTCATTGTGAAAAACCTCGATAAAAGCAAAAAATGTATTTCAATATTTTTAGACCTCTCTAAAGCCTTTGATACAATATCACACAGTAAATTATTAAACAAACTTCAAATAATCGGTATTACAGGCAACGAACTTAACTTTTTTAAGAGCTACCTTGATGACCGCAAGCAACAAGTGAAAATAATGAACACACTTAGCAATCAGTGCTCAACTCACTATGGGATACCTCAAGGTAGCATATTAGGACCATCTTTGTTCCTTTTATATATCAACGACTTATGTAACTTTAACATTCAGGGAAAAATAGTTAGTTTTGCCGATGACACTGTTTTACTATTTGAAGCTGACACTTGGCAAGCTGTTTACAAAAAAGCTGAAATGGATATAAACATTATAAAAAAGTGGTTAGATACAAATACGCTCACATTGAACACTGAGAAAACTAAATATGTCACATCAAGCATAAATATAACAGGTCAACCTCATGATGACGCCTCTATTATAATACACACATGTTTAAATTCCGATGAATCTTGTCAGTGTCCCTACATTGAGCGCACTACACAGATGAAGTATCTCGGCCTCACAATTGATCCATATCTCAAATGGAATATTCACACTCAAATAATTGCTAACAAAATAAGAAAAACCATGCACTTTTTCAGAACGATACGAAACTTTCTCGACTTAAAACACTTGAAAATGATTTATTTTGCAGTCTGTCAATCCATTATTGAGTATGGTATCATAGCATGGGGAGGCGGTACTGCATCAGCACTGGACCCAATCATAAAGGCACAGAAAACTATTATAAAATTAATTCTTAGACTACCTCTAATTACAGACTCCAACTTAATCTTCAATATTATGAATGTGTTTGACGTTCGGCAGATATATGCAAAAACAATCCTCACTCATCTATACACAAATATACACAAATACTATGAAAAAAGATTAAACACTCGCTGTACTCGAAACAATAACAAATATTTACTACAAATTCCCATAACTCATACTACTTTTGGTCAACGAAGCTTCAGATACCTTGCAACAAGACTTTACAACATTCTTCCAATTAGTATAAAAAAATGTGATTCACAAAAAAATTTCAAAAAAAACATAAAAATTTGGATAAAAAATAATGATAGAGCATTTACCGGTGCACTCACCCAAATTCGAAATTAATATTGAACCAATGCTGTTATTATTGTACCAATGTTATTGTTATTATTAATGCAACCATTCTATTGTGTGATTTTATTCTAATGTAAGTGTAGGTATGTTCACAGTATAATAAATTGACATAAAATTACTGCCTCAACACAGGCTAGCCTAGTGAGGCAGGTTATGAGAAACCTAAATTTATAATAAAAAAAAAAAAAAAAAAAAAAAAAAAAAAAAAAAAAAAAAAAAGCTTAAATTTGGATTTGAGGGCAAAATACCCAATCAAGCCGAATAATTATTTCATAAAAAAGGGTAGCATATATCTTGTACAGATGTGTGCTATTTAATGATGAAATTTAAATTGATCAAATATTTAAAAGATGACATAAAGGCCATTGAAAAATTTAATTTTTAATGTTTTTAGATACTGAATTTTTTTGTGAGTGACTATAATCATAAAAAATAAATTTACTTGTGATAATATAATGAAAATAAAATAAATAAAACATCATAAAAAGGCATTCTTTTGGGTAGAAATCAAAACGCATTTATTAAATCATTTTTAATTTTTATTATATATTTCATCATATTTATATATAGTAAACTAGCTGACTCGGCGAACTTCGCCGCCGCCGCCTCAGGCGTACCGCCTCAGAATCAATAACTACTGTGTTAACTTATACCTACATAGTTGAACTAAATTCAGTTTTTTTATTAAGTTAAAAATTACGTAATGAAGCAATTCTCGCCAGTTTTTGCCTTTATATTTTTTGTGATTTCCTTACTTATGTTAAGTTTACCGTTTGTCTCATTTTCAATTGTTGACATTTAGTGTGTAAGAAAAAGGGGCAGCATTATATGTTTAAGAACAAAAGCAAAACAATTAGAGTAATTGACATTTGACATTTTTGAATTTTTGGAATTCACTCACTACTCAATATTATACTTATCACAATATTGCTGCAGCTCTTTCAAAATATGAGAATTCGTTCCACGCAAAATGTATGAGGAGAAGAATTTTCTTCATATTTTTGTTTCGTGAATTTTTTCGATGTTTTAATAGCTATTTTTCTATTCGGGGCGGAGACAAATACAACAAATCAAAGATCATAAAAATCGGTCCAGCCGTTCTTGACTTATAAATGGTGTAACTAACCCGACTTTGTTTTATATATTAAGTTAGAGCAAACTTATGTTTCATAATAATTACCATTAATTCACAAATAATTGCCAAAGTTGCCTGCGAAGTCGTGAAAAATTAAATTTTTATTGGCCTAAATGTATATGTAAAACAAAAAAAAATAAAATAGCACACATCCGTACCAAATATTTGCTATACCTTTTGATAAAAAAATAATCTTCCAATTTCATTGGGTATTTTCGATCTCAATCCAAATTTAGGTTTTGAATGAAAAGGGCCGCGCAACCGTTTCCCTTAAAAAGTCTTTTTAGGTATTTTTGGATTTTATGCATACCTAACACTAACAGGCATTTATTTTTAATTCTATCATTAAAATTTTACATATTTTTGTAAAAAAATATTATCAGCGGTGAAGGTGATGCAACTTTACTGGGTAATGCAAACAAATAAATAGATCGGTAATTAATTCGTTTAAATGTGATGTAGGCATCAGTATATTTCCCGAATAAAATTTAAAAAATAGGTTATCAAATATTTCGACGGGTAAAATGTTGTCACAATTTACTAATCCACAATCATCTCAATATCCGCTGTAATTGGTAGGTACCTTTGTTCTGGGACACAATCCTTGCTTCATCCGTATTCATCAGTAACCAAAGATTATAAAGGCCCTATAAAGGGAAATTTCGTTCCTCAGGCCTTCCGTGTGGAGCTAATGTTAAAAAAGGTTAAGTTAGAATCCTATCCAACCAAAGTGACAAAACACAATGCACCCCTTAACAACGACCAACTATCAGATACAAACAAAATAAAGAGTGTAAGTGATGTTAAAATCTACTAAAATACTAATCTACTTCGTCTTGATATGGTTGACGCTAAAGTTACGCTGACCGGCCAACTCAGAATGAAATAAATTCAGAACCACCTCAGAAAGGTCATAAAAAGTGATGTTAGTTATGGTTAATGGCTATTTTAAAATATTTTTTGTCATGGCATTTGATGACTTTTCAATGAGATGTTGAGTTGACTTGATTCTGAGTTGGCATGGAACCAAAATTACAAGGATACCTAGAGCCAAAATAAAGCGGATAAACGCCCATTGAAATGCAAAAATGCTTCGGTTACCATGAACAGCCAGTCGCACAAATATATCCATTCTGGAAAAGCTTGGCATTTACAATATACATAGACTCTCAAATATCTGCCTTCAACGTATTTTAAGATACTTTACACGTTGCTCGCCAAACCGAAGACACCAACTTCGAGAAATTCATAGTCACTGGCAAAGTGTTTGGCAGAAGAAAGCATAGGAAGGCTACTAATGCACTGGAGTGACTGGCATCCTGTACGTCGTTGTCCTCCGGCTCTCCTCGCAGCACAGAACCGCGAGGAGCGGAGGATCCTTGTCCACCATGGAAATTGGAGTAGGGGTAATGATCCTCAGTAAATGGGCTTTCTGAGTCAAAATGTAGGTGAAATTTAATCAATAAAACTAGTAACCTTACAACTGTTGCATTATTAAGCCGTTGATCGTTTTAAATAAAATTTTACACCCCAATATCGAACACAAACAAAAACAATAAAAAAAACACACATAAATTTGTTGTAGACCACTTTTATTTTATTAATACTACCGGTTTCGGAAGCACACTTCCTTCGTCAGGAGCATATTATAACTGAAGAACTTAGAATTCAATAAACTCAGATTCAAAAAATATTTTAAATATTTCAAGAATAAATTCAAAGAACTTAGAATTCACTTAAATGTGCGTTTCTTCGAATAGTTCCGCATAGCGAGCTAAGGTTGATTGGTTAAAAGAAGATTTAAAAAGCGCGTTTAAACAAAGAAACGAATTTAAACTTAAAAACAGTTATAATATTCTCCTAACGAAGGAAGGGTGCTTCCAAAACCGGTAGTGTTAATAAAATAAAAGTGGTCTACAACAAATTTATGTGTTTTTTTATTGTAAATTATGGCGAATCACAAAGTTAATGCTTTTTACAAATATTCAAACAGAAACTATCATTATTTTTGAAATATCAAAAGACTCCATGCTTTTACCAATATTTAAAACTAATGCACCCCATTCAATGATTATTTTTATTTATTTTATTTTATTTATTTATTTACGCCCTTGGAGCATTTACATCAACCGTGTAACATAGTACTAATAGAAATAGAAACAATAAAATACTAATTATTATTTCTCTTCCTTTACACTAATAGAAAGGGAGCAGAATTAAAAAGAAATAACAACAAAAACAATATGAGAAAAATAATAATAAAATTTGTTAAATTTCTGATATAAATTTAGGTAAGGAAATAATGAAAATATTATACACGCACACAAATATTAATATTATTATTCAACTCTAAAACAAGCAGTGCATTTATCTACCACCATTTTATTTTTAACATTTGTCTCTTACTTACCTGACTGGTACGAATGCAGTTTCGGGTTGTTCCGGTCTGACGTCAGCAGGGCGAAACTTCTCGTGCTGATAGCCAACCTCTGATAGAAAAGACCTCCAGAAGAAGAAGTTTATATTATATTAGTTATTTTTTACTTGCAGTTTTAGAATTTAGCCATTTTTCATATTTTTATTACTCTTCGGAAAAATACTCTAAACAAATATCCTCTCTTCGATCAAGCCATATTATCAAAAATTGCGTCCCCTCCGTTCAATCTCTGCTAAATCGGAATCGTCTCCAAACTTCAATATAATTATGAAATTTGCCCATTTAAAAAAAATTAATCGATACTTAAATTTGCCTTCCATCTGTCTATAAATTGAAATTATGACCAAGAACACCCTTGAAGGGTAAAGTCAGAAACATTGGGAAAATGTAACATTGTTTTTAAATATTGAGACAACTTACCCCATGCATTATTTTATCAATGTGAATTATTTTGGTGAGACACTTTTGAAATAGAAACAAAAAGAGAATAATTTTATAATAATTTGTAATTTATTTACATTTTTACAACATAATAACAATAAGACAACAATATAATACATTTAAAATAATTTTGAGTATCATTGGGGCACTGGCATTTTTATAAGTTAGAAATAAAACATTACAGAACAGCAGTAGAATATTTTGCAAAGTTACATTTTAAAAACATTTATTTACGAGAGATTTCAAAATCATTTCTAGAAATAGATAAGTACTACATTTTTATTATCGACTTTAGAAAACTCTACTTTTATATGATTGTTTACAGGTTTTTAATTTCGCTTCTGTAACAGACATTTCCTTAATTTTAAATGCTAGTTATATTTAATCGCTATTAATAATACTGGCTCAAGTAACTGGCAATTAAGTAACAGAACACCGCGCTAAACTTATGACAAATAATAAATAAACCCTATTTAAATATAGAAATCTCGGTAGGTTCAAAATCACAACTAAAGAAGTGGTAACTTCAATAAAACAACAAACTTCAACTAAACTACAAAATTAAGTGTATATTTAGTTAATTACTGAGTTTAATGCAGTAATGCAGTTTACTGAGTTAAGTTTAATGCAGTTTACTGAGTTTTGGAAAAAAAAGCTTTAGGTAAATGGAATATTTAAATACACTTCTATTTTTACTACTACTTTTTAAAATTATACAAATTGGAAAAAATTTGGCTATTTTAAAATTGGCTACTTATTCGAAGTGACTAACTTTAATTGTAATAAATAAATTGTATAAAATATTGAGTAGATATTATTTAATAACTATTGTAAAAGTTCGTATAACGCGGTGATGTAAGTTTGCGCCATTTGCAAGGTTTCGTATTTTGATAGTTGTCTATCACTTCCAAGGGATGGAAGATAGGTCCTGAGTCTGTCGAAGGCTTTGTTGAGGTTCTGCATCCGTCTTCTTTCTCTGGCGTTGGCCGCCAGTCTTCTTCTCCTCATGACGAGAGGGCTGACGACTTTTCCTCGTCCTCTTCCACGTTTGACTTCTCCGCCGAATTCTTCTCCGTAAAGTGCTTCATCACCAGAATCTTGCATCAGACTATCGTCGTCTCCTATATCTTCCATGAAATCACCATCATCGCCTTCTAAACCAAGTTTGAAAGCGTTATCAAGTTCTAAGGTTGTATTATTATTTTTATTCGTCTTTGGCGTTTTGTTGTAGTTTTTTGTTGTGAGTTTCTTTTCGCTTTTTTTCAAGGTTTCTTCCATGGGAGGCAGAAGGTCTGAAGAGTAGAATTCTGCGTTGAATTGTTGGTTTGGAACAATGCCTCTATATGCGATGGTGTTCGATGAAGGGATGAGGGTTGTGAAGTGTTTGTCGTTGTGGTGTAACTGCTCCTGGTTCATCAAGAGATGAGGTTCGTGGTTTTCTGCTGGACTCAGAGATCTGAAGCTTTCTCCAGGAGAAGGGGTGGCCAGATCGGAACAGTCTCCATATCTCTGCATGAGCTCGGCAGGCTGAGGCGCGGGATACTCCAGGGATACGTGCCCAGAGTCCGGAGACCTCGGGTATGAGGAGTATGGAGATGAGAAGTATGAAGACAGGTTATCATTCAGATTGTTGTAGGGGTCCTGTTTAGGACCTCCAACATAAACGTAGCGGTGTCCGTACATTTCTGTCGCCATCACTTTTATTAAAAAGACTTTAAAATAATAAAAACACAAAATTATTTTCAGCGGAACACTTTCACGGAGAAATGTTTCGTAACAGTTTTTTTTCACGTCACTTCAAAAACTTTTGTTATAATATTTTAAAAAGTGGTTTGTTCGCGTAATAATTTACGATAAAAGCTTCACTGTGAGATACAAAAGAGAGCGTCACGTAGACTTTAGATGTTGCCACTGCGCCGGTCAAAGCGGCAATAAGCTCCATACGTTACCTGTCCAATTTATATAGCCTTTTTGCTGAATGATTATCCACACGTGAGGGCGGGCCGCATTGCTACCAATTATACAAACCTTTATAGAAAGGGCTTTACCTAACGTTGGGGTGAGTTTATCAACACCGTGACTCTTTACTCGTGTTGTTTATTTTACCTGGCATGTAGAACTGTGGGTATGTTTGTAAGGGAAGAAGACATAAGGAAGTGCGAGGGTTGGAGAGAGACAGGTATGTAGGCGCCTGCGTATTGAGGCCTAGAGCGGAGCCCATAACAATTAACCGCTAACAGGTGCCAGGTCAAATATACATAATAGATGCAGAAGGAAGATACAAGGACTGGCGTACTTCGAAGGACCTTCCGTTCTGAAAGGAAGTAACCTACATATTCATCATGTTGTAGATTTGTAAAAAAAGAATTTCCCAATAAAGCAATTTAGCATTTAAGCGAAAACTGAAAGTTACGGTTTTGAGGAATCATAATTTTTTTTTTGGTTTGTTGTTAATCTCCTAGGTAAGATCAATTATGTTTATATAAATACTGCACAACAGTCCCAACTACTCCCATCATTACGAAGCCAGTGAGACTGAGATATGTTGTGCTGCTGAAGGTAGGAAGGAAGAGAATGAGATGGGAAAGAGGAAGGCGGGGGAATTTTTAAAAGAGTGAAAAAAACGCACAAGAGTTCCAACTGTCTGGATCTGGTGAGACTAGGATAACCCAAATTTATTGGAGTGTGTTGTGAAGTGCGAGTTTATGTTGTTGTATCATTATAGGCCAGTTGCTTCATAAAACTGAAATAATCACAGAACTTGAATTTTAGAACTTTCACAGAACATGAAAATTAACTTTAAAAAAATTATGAATTTAAAAAAAAAATTAAAACACATCCTTACTTTCCTTTCTTAGGATTTATTTGAATTCAAACAAATCATCTAATTTCTAACTTAATGTTCAAGTTCTGTGAAATTCTTATTCAAATTCTGTTATTATTTCTTTTCTGTCGATAACTGGCCTATGATCATATAATAACTTAGCTTGTATAGGAATTCCACAGAACTTTAAAATTAATTTTAAAATTTTACGATTTGTTCAAATTTTGTGAAACATTCCTTCCTAAATATTGTAACTGAAAAATAAATTTATTTTTGATGGCCTTAACATCTATAAAGTTGAATAAGTTAATGTAATTATTTTAAGATAAATCGAATTAAGATAGCTACATCTTTAGCTAATTTTAGTTAGAACTATTTACACATACTTTTAACGCATCGTTAGATACATAACAGATAATTTATTAATAGCTTGATTGATGGAAACACATTTGCGAATCTTTCAATTTGAATCACATTAAGCGGGGTTTTTTCTATTATCAGCACAGTGGAATGTAGATATTGTACGTAATTTAATATAGATTTATCATTTAATAATTTAAGATAATAATATAAATAAATCTAAACGAAGCATGAAACGGAACTAGATGAAAAAATTAAATAAAACGGTAACGGTCGCAACCGGGAATCGAACCCAGGGTCTTTAACTTACAGGAATAACGCCTCAACCTCGGCCATTGGGTCTCCTAATTCAAATTCAGAATTAACAATAATATGTACTGTGACGAATCAAATGTCGTCACAAATAAAATTGAATTTAGTGTTATGAAAGAGTCTCGTTTTGGGTATCGAAGACAAAGAAAGTGTTGACAGATCGGGGTTGAAAAGACAGTAACGGAAGAAGAAGGAAGTGCGGGGTAGGGCCACGGGTCCTACGAGTTCATAGGGCACGCCGAGAAAACAGTCAAGATCTAGACGAGGAAGAGAGGAGATACGGGTGGTGGTGCAAGACCAAGTACGCGTTCCCCGCCCGGCGGTGTAATGCTCGGCGGCGGATTAAGAAGTTATAGGAGTTGAAGAAAGTGATTCGCAAGATGTGTATTTCCCCGCTCTGTGACCTAGAGCGGCGACCAGGCGCGAACAGTGGCCAACGGACGAAGACGATGGCGCAGGCTGGAAAAGACTCGACTCGGCTAGGAGAGCCTGAGTTGCTGAACTACAGGAGCTGCCATCAAGGACCTCGGCCTTACCAAGGCACCCGCAGAGAACCCAGTGACACGAAGGTAGTTTCAGTGAACAATTAACTTTGGCGATGTGAACAATGGAGAAACAACCCCGAACCATTATGACAACTAGTTAAGATTTAGATGTAAGTAGATCTAAGTATAATTAAGATCATGTATCAAGACCTGGCCAAACCTAATTAAAATCTGTACATTTAAAATCTCTTTAATTAAATTCATCCCCCTTTTGTCCCAACCCAAGCGACCCGAATTGGTGAGAAGGCAGAGAAGGCAGAGTGGAGGAAGTACAGAGGTAGGTATAAAAATAGTATTTATTTATACATCGATAATTCTCCTGAGCTAGTTTCCAGAACAAGATGATACGTTACAGTACCTACATAATTTTTATTTTATTTTATTTTTATTTTGTTATAAAGAATATATTAACAGTATAAAGAAGCTTTTGACTGTCCAACTAGGAAGGTCTCCCGTTCTAGGACAGTCAAATTGACAGGTTTCGTTTATATTGGGTATGTAGGTACATGATTATTCATATATGTAGTATTAAGTAAGTTAACATTCACAGATTCAATTCACATAATTATATACTATACGATAAAGTAGGATGGTAGTAGTAGACTAGGTTCTAGAATCAATTTATTATCGAATATGTAAGAAACAGTGTTTTCGCAGTGAGTATAGAAGAAAAAAAAATAAAGGAAAAAAATAAAAAATTTGGAAACAAAGAAATACATAGGGCATTCATTCGTAATACATAATTATCATATAGCAATTTTTTATAATATTCTTACTCTGTCCTCACTAAATTTAGTGACCGTTTTGTTATTTTTGGAAACAAGAAAACTGGGCGTTTATTGAAATAAATAATACAAACAAATGGGTAACTAACTCGCCTCACTAGATGATGTCTGTACTATGATCAGTAACTTTATTTTTTTTAAAACAATTTAAATAAAAGGGTGAATACTTATTTCAGATGTGTAACTGCCTGCCGCATGAATATCATTATTAATTAGGTGTCATTATTAATTAAGACAACATAACACGAAAAAATAAAATGCCATTAGTTTAAAAATGCTTCAAGACAAAAAACTTCACAAGGAAGGGAAGCGGGAATCGTTTCTTAGAAGCACATTATTGAAATAAATAATTAACGATAGTAAAATCTTTAAGTTTGGTTAATTCGAGATGAAGACGCTATGAGCATGATACGTGAATCTATCATTAGAAGATTAGAGACCATGGTGGCGTTTGCTTTTATGGCCAAATTGGATATATACGTATCCGCTTGCTAAATAAGGCGAGGTACAATGGTAAATGATATTGTATTATTGATAATAGCAGTAGTGCTTAGAGATGAAGTTTAATGATAGACGAATAAGTACAGTTAGGAGATTACCAAGTCAAATATAGCCAAGAGTTAGGAGTGGGGAATCTATTGATTGAAATGAATATGAGAAATTTGTGGGAAGAAAAAAAATTGTATATCACTCCGTAAAGGTTTATTTATATCAGCATGTAGCCGACAAACTTTAACCTGTCAGGTCTTTTTGTTCTGTTTTCGGAACAAATCATATAGGTCTCAAAGAAATCGTTGTCTTCCTTGCCATCATGGTTAGAAATATGATTTAAGCGGCTTTAGAAAGAGAAAGCACCACACTTTACATTTAAATCTAAAAGTTAACCGCAAAATAATTAAAATGTTCACTTTTATGAATCCAAAGGTTCTGGCCACAATTTGAAAAAAAAGTGTAACTATGGGAATTTTTATTAATTATTTTCACATGAAACGACTAAAAAGCGAGTTGTCGATAACATTTTCACATGAAACGACTAAAAAGCGAGTTGTCGATAACATTTTCACATGAAACGACTAAAAAGCGAGTTGTCGATAACATTAATTTGCCTATTAAAATTTGTTTCCAGCTAGAAAAAAAGAAAGCTAAGCCATTATATATTTTTTTTATATTTGCATGATAAATTTTAATAATTAAATTTTAAAGCGTATTTCTTCAGCTATTCAAAAAAAGTTTTTAGTTTTCGGGTACATTCAAAAATATTAAATTTTTTGGATTTTTTTTGCAAAACGAAAATATTTTTAAATTGTCGAGGCCCGAGGGGTTAAAAAGTGATTCCAGAGCTTATTTGGAGTAAAAATGTAGATCGCACTTTGTCTCCTGTGAAATTTTTTTTAACCTATCTGTCTTCTATATAAATAAAAATGAATCACCGAAATGTATGTACGCTCATAACTTCCGAACGACTGCACCAAATTGGATAATTCTTTTTTTTGTTCATTATTGTTAGGACAAGGTTTGTATAAAACTACTGGTGAAGTCTGGCATTATGAAATTTGTATAAAAAAATTGCAATAGGTGGCACGCGAGTTGTTAAAAATGAATGTAAAAATGATTGTGATTATTTATTCTTTTCAATGGTGAAATTGCCTTTGAGAAGCTATTACAGAAATATTTGGCTCGAGTGGAATAGGACTCATCACGAATGACCAATGATGACACTTGTCTTTGTCCACTGCTTGATTGTGATTAATTCTTTTCAATAGTGCAAAAAACCTTTTAATAGTTATTACATAAATATTTGGTTTTGACATTAAATCTCTACATCTTTTCTAAATTTCTACATTCTATTCTATTCTTTAACATAGGACGATCGGTCTAAGAGCGAGGTCGACAGCCGTATACACCAGGCTAGGCTTGCATTCAATAAAAGGTCGAAAATAATAGAATCGAATAATATAGACCTGAAACTGAGAATACTCCTCATCAAGACCTATGTATGGGGTATCTTGATGTACGGCTGCGAAACATGCTGCCTATCCGAAAGAGAATATAAACGGAGACTAGAGACTATATAAATAAGAAACGGAGACTAGAGACTATACTAATAATATATAAATAAAAGACTAGAGACTATAGAGACTATATAAATAACATGTGTTCACAATAATGTCCTCTGCGTGCGAACTCTATCTAAATTTCTTTAAATGGACAATATACAGTGTTAATTTCAAGCGACCTCCCAGGTAAGTATAATCCTGTTTTCATTAAATTTTAGGCAGCATCGCGTTCATTGGTCAAAATATTGTACACATATTTTCGTATCGGTGATCAATGAACCGATGTTTGCAATTTTTAGCCATAAGTTGTTTATAATTGTTTGCCTAGCTTGTAGTTTTTTAGATTTTAGAAATGTATTATAAGTTTGTACAGCGCCCTTGAGGTGATTTTTCACAAAAACGGCGCTATATAAATCATCCAAATATTATTATTATTATTAGAGGCTTTTGAGATGTGATCCTATAGAAGACTACTAGGAATTTCCTGAAGAGGCCACATCACAAATGAGGAGGTTCTCCAAAGAATCGAAGGAGGAAGGCACCTGCTCAGGGTCTCTATTCTCCAAGCGTCGTCGCTCGTAATCGCCGTCGAAAGTACGTCCGTTGGTCGACTTGGTTATTCTTGAGCTTGGTCGAAGGAACATTCTTAGACGCCAAACGTCAAAAGTCATTCCACACAACAACGAGTGGGGTATACCAGTCGAAACGAGCAGCGAGTGGTAGGTTGTTAGCGTATCTACGCAATTAGCTGTCAAAATCTGGCATTATTGTTTTCCCGCGCGAACTTTCGCACCCGCAGAGACATCGTCTATTTTTGTAAAGTCATTTTGCAATTTTACAATGGCTGATTTACCGGCGATGTTGGCTGTGATTAACCATGTCGACTGTCAAGAAACAACTGTTTCGAGACTGACAAGAATGTTTCGTCAGATCAATTCGATTATTTATCAATGCATGTTTGGTGCTTCACAAAATGTGTGTAAAAGGTAAATTTGATCTTCCAGAATACCTGACCGATCATAATCTAGATTTAGGGCTGATTGCTGGAGGAATGGCTCCACTTGAGCCCGAGGCTGTTTAGAAACCCAGATTTAGTGGCTGGTAGAGCTGTTCGAAATAGGATAGTTCAAAATTATTTCTGTGTTTATACTAGTCTTTTGTACTAGTCTTAGTCTTATACTAGTGTTAGTACCTAGTCTTTTTATCCTTTTGTTGTTCTGTTCACTGTACATCATTTGTCAAGTGTCTAGATCATATTATTTATTAATGATAATGATATTAGCCACACACAAATAATGAGTGGTGAGGTGAGGGGTGAGGCTACATGAAGCTGCGTTATAACAAACACTTCAAATACAAATCGTTACAACAAATACTTCAATACCCATGATTTTTTTTTACATTAACTCCACACAGGAGGCCCTGAGGAAAATAATTTCCCTCAGGGCCTATGTCATCTGGGATGCTGTGTGGAGGGTTTTTTGAGGAGAGGAAGGAATGAACATTGGTCTTGAAGAGACCCATGTTGTAGGAAGGAGGAAACACAGAGGCGGGCAAATCGTTCCACAGCCGAGCTGTTAAACACAAGAACGAGTCGAAGAAGCGACCCGTTCTCATGTGACAAGTGTCAACCGTGTACATTATGTTGGGCACGCGTTTGGCATGTTTCCCGACTATGCACCGGTGCCGAAGGGATCATCATCCTCGGAGCATCTTCCATTGTAATACCGGTAGAACAAGGATAGCATTCCCACCCGACGCCTGTGCTCTAAAGATTGCAATCCGTCTGTTAAGATGGGAGAATCTATCAAACGGACCGCCCGTTTCTGCACAGAGTCGAGGGTATTTTGGAGCTCCAGACCAGAGGTGGCTGCCAAATTCAACCGTGGGGCGCACTTGTGATTTGTGCAGGGTTAGCAGTTGTGTACTATTAAAGTATGTGCGGGCTCTGTACAGTACGCCCAGTTTTTTATTATAATAAGTAATTTTGAAAGCATCACCTTATTTTGGTTGCAAGCCAACTGATTTATTTAAGGCCAACAAAATACCATCTAAGTTGTTGCTGTACAAAATAATAAGCCCCATCACCAACGGTAGACGCCAGACTCTTGTGGGTGGGTCTCGCCCCATGTGCAGTATATTTGTGTAATTTGAAAAGTGAATTTCAACAAGGTTTTATATATTTTGTGATAATATAGTGATGTAAAATGTAAGAAAACAATGGTGTGATCATAAAAATGTATTTAATATTAAGTATATTACAATTATTATCAAGTAATATAGAAACAAGACAGTTTTCAATGTACAATGTCAATATATTTTGTAATACAAGCTAAAAATAAAGAATTAGTACACTGATGAAATAATTAAGTATGATATTTTCTAGTAAATTAAAAAACAACTCTGGTGTTAAGTAGTAAAACATTATATTTATCCATGATAGAAATAAAACACTCTCATTCATTACGCTGATACGATTATAATGAAAATATTATATTTATCCACGATAAAATTAAAATGCTACTAATAAATAGCATCACAATTTTTATCACATGGCGCAGAAAACATTACAGTTTCAGTTGTTCAATTACAATTATTATTTCAACATATTTTGCGTTATAAGCTAAAGAATGATAAACAAGTCTGATATTGTCTATTAAATATCTTCGTTGTTAAATTTAAATTAAAACATTATATTTATCCACGATGAAACTAAAAATCTTCTAAATATTTTAGTTATTAGTTTTGGGGTGTTATGCCGTGTTACGCTACCTCCTTCTTTAGCCAAAGTTTCGGACAGCGTTGCATTATTAGGGCAGATATGTCTAATCTGCCGGCTCTGCCCTGATGATGGACACTGCAACGCTGTCCGAAACGTTGGCTAAAGGAGGTAGCGCAAAGCATAACACCCCAAAAACTAATAACGAAAATACTTTTGGCCGTGAAAATCTAAAAACGTATCTGCTTCTAGATAGTATCCCAATTTTTATCGTATAACACAGAAAACATTACAGTTTCAGTTGTTTAATTACAATTGTAATTATTTCAACATATTTTGTATTATAAGCTAAAGAATAAGAAACAAGTCTGATATTGCCTATTAAATATTATCTTCAATGTTAAATTTAAAGAAAAATATTATATTTATCCATGATAAAACTAAAACTAACAACTGTAATTACAATTGAAATTATTTCAACATATTTTGTATTATAAGCTGAAGAAGAATACATGTACTGACAATAAAGTATGATTTTGGTTTTAATTAAATTTAAAATGAGGGTATTGAAGAGATTCAGTACACCTCGGAGTCTGTACGGGTGGAGGATCAATGGTAGGGGGTTCCAAAAGGGGAGGTGTGGTCTTCAAGAGCACCTCCAGGGCACCTCGGCAGACTGTCAGCTGCTGCAGCCAGCAACAGGCTGGGGTCTTCCGAGAAAGGAAAAGTCCAAGTTGATCTCCGTACAGCCCACACTGTAATCACACTGGGTTGACTGCTTGTAGTATCAGCCCATCACATCTGCTGCTGGCACTGCGTGCCGGTGGCGGTGGTCCGCCTCTAGGCTCGGCCGCAAGCCGCCTCAAGGAGGCATTCTTTATTTCGGCCTTTGAGCGTAAATCTTGCCGTGCCTGAAAATATTTTTGAATCATATTAATTATTTACACTAAATATTAGTGAAAAGAGACTTTCTTATATCGTAGAGTATTCAAAAAGAAGGACAACGTCAAGATCACACAATTTTACTTGAATTTTGAAACGATTGGCTTTGAAGTAACGTAGCCCCATTATAATTCTTTTCAATATTGTGATATTTAACATACAAATTAAGACTTAAAACGAACATCATGTGAGCGATGAAGTCATAAGTGATGATACAAAAATATAAAAAATAGGTTAAGGGCTATTTCAAAATAATTTGTTTCATAGCTTTTAATGACTTCTTAAAGAGATGTAGTTGACTTCATTCTGAGTGAGCATCTTGTTCGTTTTGTTGAATAGAAATTCGTCATAGGCGGAGCTTCAACTGAACGAAGCGTTAGGATAACAAGTAGACATTTTAAATGTACTTTACACACAAATTAATGGACATGAATAAATACTAACCTTTCTCCAGTGTTTGAATTCCGTCGAGATTCGCCGAAGGTGAGTGACGACAAAAACTTTCCGAACTTACTAATTCGATTATTAGAAATTGCTTTTGGCTGTTTGTAATGCATAAATAAACCAATCATTTGTATCCTGCAGCCATTTCAAATATTATCAGCATATCAATTCATAAATATGCTAAACCCGACTAATATCAACTGTTTGACGATTGACATTCACACCATAGAAATCTCAAAAACATCAAGAACATAGACAATATTCACAGGGCTGCCAATATAATCATCTCTTCGATCGTTCGACGTTCAAGAATACGTAAAATTGAAGGATTCGACAAAGTTGGTCGCGACGACGAGTAATTTTTGGTCGCTGCGAGGCGCATAACGAGTAACGATTGATCGTTTGCTCGGGAATAGAGACCCAGGACCTTGTCCGAAAGGCGCGCAAGATGGATCGGCCATGCAATAAGACAAGAAGGCCTCTTGCATGCCATAATGGTGGGTATGACGGAGGGGACAAACGCTAGGGGACGCCCACGCCGAGAGTACCTGGAGGACCTGCTGGTGGACGTGCGCTGCTTATCATATGCAGACTTCAAAAGAGCCGCACAAGACAGGGAAGAGTGGAAGAAACGAATAGATGAAATTGCTGCAAACAAATCCCAGGATTGAAACCAGAGAAAGATTCTATTCTACATATAATAAATTAAAGTCCTCCGCATCGCCTGTCTGTCTATTCGCGATAAACTCAAAAACTACTGAACGGATTTTCAAGCGGTTTTAACCAATAGATAGAGTGTTTTGTGAGGAAGCTTTAAGTATGTAATTTGTCAAGGATGTGTGTACATTGGTTGAAACATAACGATAACTGTTAGAAGTGCCAGAAAAAGTCAAGCCGCCTGGGAGCTTTCATCGAAAACACTGCCTAATCCATTTGAGATATAACAAAACAATGCATGGTGGGATATTACTCTTTTATAGATCTACAAAAAAGTCCGTTTTTTTTTTACAGTGAATACCGCACAAGAATCTCAACTGCTCCCGTCTGGAGCCAGTGAGACTATGGCATCCCCAATTGGGGTATGTTGTGAGGCTGAGGGTAGTGGGGAGGGGAAGGAGGTGGGGAAGAGGAAGGTTGGGAAGTACCTGGCTATTCAGATCTGGTCACCAAACACGGCTAAAGCCATTTTCAAGCAACGTTTCAATTCTGAATGGTGGTCTTACACCAGGGCGATACTGATAGTATCTTCCACTCTGGAACATGCCGCAAATATACTATATATTATTTTAAATGAATTAATTGTGAAATAACACAAATTAATCAAATAAAATTTATTTGCGCATGCCGGGTTCGAACCCGCGACCTCCGGATTGTGAGTCAAGAGTCTTACCCACTGGACTACGGAGGTCGTCAAAAGTCCGTAGTGGCATATGTCTATCTTTTACGGATAGCTTACTATACCCATTCTATCTTCTAAAAAAATGGTCACGTACATTGCGGTAATTGAAAAGTTATTTAGACGGATACAGTATTAATCGTTATTAACTTAAATGCGTTAGTTACCTCAGGCATTTCATGCACATTATTATAATCTTTCGCACCTTCTCTACGTATTATAAATTAAAGTCCTCCGCGGCGTCAGCCTGTCTCTTCGCGATAAACTCAAAGACGGCGGTAAATGTTCGATAACCATCCAATAGATGGCGTTGTGTTTTGTTAGCCACAGCAACGCGTGGCCGGGTCTGCTAGTAATACATAAAATCAGTGGTTTTTGGACAGTAAAGTTATTTTTACATGTCATCTTTGGGAATACTGTGTAGTAGCTCTCCCGCCGCAGCGGCGCAAGACAGTGGGTCGAGAGAGAGCTGGAGAGGTCAAAAAGTCTTCCTAAACTGGCCTATCACGATCCGGCCCTCCATGCAGCTGGTGGGCAGGAGAATCGACCGCTAATACCTAAACACACCTTATCCGATGAACCCGGGTATCCCTGCTAATTTACCAAACGTAGAGAACCACTTGGGAGCAGCTAAGGCAGAGGTGTCGGTTAATCAATAAATGGTTCCCCGTACGGTACCAGTCCGACAGTACTTTTACTTAGTATATACCACGGTGAATACAATATAATAAGTAGGTACATCCCACACACGCCATAACAGGTCAACACCTACGTTTCAATTAAAATCTGACCTCTGGAGTTGTTTAATTACATTTTTTTAAATTTTACTGCGTCTGAATTATTTCAAAATATTTAATTAGATACTTTTCACAGAGCATTTGATTACTGAGATCGGTACCTACCGCCCAAACAAAGATAGCAAAATGAGCCGCTTACATGGTATTTTATTTTTTCTTGGTTCAGGGAGGATTTCTAAAGCATTCATTATTGATATTTTTCTATTTTATTTTGTACTAGCTTTTTCCCGCGGCTTCGCTCGCATGGTATTAGGGGATTCCCACTCCACCTCCTCCACCTTCCCTCTCCCCACTCCACTCCCCCCATCAAACCCCCTCCTCCTCCACCCTCCTCTCCCTCCACTTCTCCCCCCTCCACCTTCCCTCTCCCCACTCTACTCATCCATTAACCCCCTTCTCCCGCTCCCTCCTTCTCCAGCTACCCCTCCCTCCCCCACCCCATACCCCTCCCCACTCCACCTCCCCCCACCTTCCTTCACCTCTCCTCCTTCCCCTTCCTTCCCTCCCCCCTCTCCCACCCCACTCCATCTCCTCCAGCTTCCCTCTCTCCACTTCACTCCCTCCATCAACCCCCTTCCTCCCACCCCTTACCACTCCCCACAACCTCCTCCATACTTCCCCTTTCCCCTTCCTTCCCTCCCCCCTCTTCCTCCCCTAACCCCCTTCCCCACCCTCCTCCTCCTCCCCTTCCCCCCTCCATCAACACCCTCCCAACTCCCCTCCCTCCATCAACCCCCTTCCCCCCAACCCCTACCCCTCCCCTCACCCTGCTCCATAATTCCCCTTTCCCCTTCCTTCCCTCTCCCTCTTCCTCCCCTAACCCCCTCCCCCACTCTCCTCTCCCACCCCTTCCCCCTTCCACCAACATCCTCCCAACACCCCCTCCCTCCCTCCGCACTCCCCCCTCTCACCTCGCGCATTCCACACATTCATTCCCGATACATTCAGTTTTCAAACTGCTCGCGTGCTACCTATTATAATTTTTTATACAAATTTCATAATAGCGAACAAGAAAAAAAGAATTATCCAATTTGGTGCAGTCGTTCGGGTTTTTGTGCGCATACATACACTTCGGTGATTCATTTTTTAGAGATAGTTATTATAAGTACGATGCCAACAAAGCACTATTTTTATGGTGAATTGCCTAATTAAAAAAAAAAAAAAAAAAACATCGTTTCCAAGGCGACAATTGGTTTCTGACGTTTGCAATAAATCGATTTTGTTATGGACAGAAAACGTATGATAAACAATTTAATAAGGCCAGAGATTATTCAAAACGCCAGAGCTTACCAACATATATAGCCTATAGATCTCGCATATGATGTAGCTTTCTATTAGTGAAAGAAATTTTAAAATCCATTCAGTAGTTTTTGTGTGAAAGAGTAACAAACATAAAAATAAATCCATACAAACTTTTATCTTTATAATATTAATAGGATGTTGTTTGGTTTTATTAAAAACTAGCTTTAACCCGCGGCTTCGCTCGCACAGTTTTAGGAGGAAATCTATAGATATGAATATCAAAATATGCTAGCTTCTGGGTGTGTAGTTCCCGGCATGCGTTACTATACCACATAATAAAGATATTGTTTCTTCCTGCGTGTCCTTTCCCTTCGTCCCATTCTTCTTTCGCCTCCTATTTCACTACCGCATCCCCTTCCCCTCACGCGTTCCTACTCTGCCTTCTCCGTTTTCCCTCTCCCCAATCTCCTCTCCCCAATTCCCTCTCCCGCTTCCCCCGTCCCACGAATCCTCCTCCCAATTTCCCTCCCCCCCCGAATTCCACACATTCGGTCCCTGTACATTCAGTTTTCAAACAGCTCGCGTGCCACGTATTGCAATTTTTTTATAATGCCAGACTCACCAGCAAATATATAGAAATCTTCGTGGACGTGCTCACAACAACTGACCAAAGTTTCATTTGCAATCAGATGAACGGTTTAGCAAAGCATGATTTCATGATGCCAGAGCTCACAGTTGTACACAGAAACCATCGCGGGCATGCGCATATCAAATCCCAAAAGTTTTATCGTAATCAGATGAATGGTTTAGCAACGCATATCGGACATACGTACATATATACAAAAATATTAAAAAATTTATATATGTATATAGATAATAATATATTTCATAATTATTATTTTTATGCATTGTGTGAGTGTGTATGGTGCACATCTCTTTTGATAGACTATTAATAGGAATAGTGCTACGAAATTTTCTAAAAGATTAGATATCGAATATCATTAATAGGCTTGCGTCTGCGTTGTTAAATTTCAGAACCCGGCTTCGAGTGCATGTCTGACGCCACGCCATACGCGCCGCGCCACAAATAACATCTGTGTACGTGAAATTTTAAACAAAGCTATCGTTGTAATTCGGTTTCGAATTCAAGAATTCATCACAAGATAGGTTACGAATATAACTGCTACGAATTTGTGAATATGTTGTATCTCTCCGTATATGGAAAGATTGATGGCAAAAGATGGTTGTATCAAGCGGCTATATATTACATATGACGGCATTACCTGTCTCGGTTACTTTGTCCCGGTGACTACCTTCACTGGATGACGATGGATCCGAGGAACGGGCTATTTTTCATCCAGTTCCTATTGGATTTATAAAATGGTCACCAACACTAACTGGGCCTAGCAGCAAAAACCTGCAGAACGGGTTTTTAACTGCTAGTATTTTATTAATCTTTAAATAATATCTTTCCAAATGTTAAAGTATGAGGCCATTTACTGGGTATGAATCAGTAATACAAAAAGTAAATCGAAATATATATACATAATATATCAATTATTTATTAATTTGTGGTTTTTTAAAATACCTATGTCCTAATAAATCCTTATAAACATATTTTTAATAAATCCTTGCGAACTCACCAAACGTAGAGATCCGCTTGGGGCGACCTTTGACAGACATTAAATGATTCCCGGGGTGGTTACTTGTTGTCATATTAATTAAAAAATACATTTTTTAGAATGAATCAATCATATATTTTCGTAATTTAAGTTTAAAGTTTACCTATGTATTTATTTATGACAAATCACGGATGCAGACAATAATTACCACAACAATATAGAACAATTAATAGATAATCTATTTATTCAATATTTCTCAAGGATTAAATTTGTTCATTTAAGAATTATTTTTGGTATTTATTATTTTCTAACTTTATTTAGTTTAGTAATTCACCAAATGTCTTAATTACGACTTGGGTTCCAGGCGTTTTTGAAGCCAAGAGCTACTTTGTATTTATTTACGAGTACCTATTAACAGAATAAAACATTTTTTTTCCACGATAAATTTATTACAAATCAATTATAGAGTGTAAACAAATGATTATATTGACTAAAATTTACAATTTTGGAGACAAAATGTAAAGCAATAACTGTTTTAAAAAATACATGTGAAATGCTTTTTTATAAGTTCTTTCCGTGCTATTAAATATATATCTACTACTTCTATGTATAATTGGTTACCCAAGCTGTGTATGCGTGGTAGGGAGACTAATTTTTCGGACTAATTTATCGGACTAATTGGCCGAAAGACATATTTTTCGAATTTGTTAATCAACTTTTAAAATATATACATATTTCACTTGCTTATGACTTATGACTAACGAGATGCTGTTAGGTTAGGTTAGTTGATATTGTCCTTCCTATAATTAAATACTCTTGTACGTTCTGTAGGGGTAGGGTTGCCATCCGTCCGGGTTTCCCCGGATTTGTCCTAGTTTAGAGGGCGTCCGGGCAGCATCCGGGCGGGGTTTCATTTGATGTCCGGGTTTAAAAAAAAATTAAAGTCTTAAAATTTAAAGTCAAACGTATACGTTTGCCCTGAGGAAGGAACGGTCGTTCTGAAACCAGTCGGCTTTAAACAAACATAAAAGTGGTTCAAACAAAGTAACATTGTTTCATTTATCTTTAATTAAAATTAAATTCAATTTACACGAATACAGTTGCATTGATTTTTACAAATTCCTTTTAAAAAGTGAAGACATTCTAAAAGCTATCGGAAAGAGTGATAAATACAAAAAACTGAAAAGTAAAAAAGGCAAGAGGCTGAGAAAAAAGCTCTAATAGCTAGATAATCAAATAATGTACTTTTTTGTTACGTTGGTACATTTATAATGATGATGATGCAGTTAATTTGTAATAAACTGTAATAAGATTCTGTTTTGTTAAGTACATTTATAATGATGATAAAAGATGACTAAATTTTAATTGAAAATAAATAAAAAGGTTATTTATGACATTTTCAACGGTTTTTTATTACACTGACTATGTTTAAAAAAACCTGTTGACATGTCCGGGTTCTTGGCCCTAAAATCCGGGGTTTTGACGCGTCTTGTCCTAGATGCCAAATTTAAGAGATGGCAACCCTATGTAGGGGAGACCGAGGGGAGTTGAAACAATTTTCACATTTTGTTTCATACAAATACTATAGACAGAAATCGTATGATATTAGTACCAATTGATAGGTCATTCTTTACACTTGTGAATGACTAACATAAAGACATTGTAAGCGTTAAATATTGTGGTGAAAAATCGACTTATCCGTAACAAGTCAACTTGTTTCAACTCCCCTCATACCGAGGTAAGATGAAACAGGGGTCGAGGAGAGTTGAAACATATGATTTTTGAGAAGTATTAAGGGCTGTAAAATAAAAATTATAATATAATTTAAAGGTATTTATTAAAATAAAACTTTTCAAGTACAAAACAAACTGACAAAAATAAAAATATTATGAAAATAAAAAACGTCAATCTGAAAAGCAGTTGTGGCAAACAGGTATTTATTAAAATTAAACTTTTCAAGTACAAAACAAACTGACAAAAATAATCAGAAATAAATAAATGCTTTTATAATCAGTGGGATTCTGAAACAAAATAAACAAATTAAATCAACGAAAAAAAATAAATTATTTTGTGCCCGTTATTTATTGACTGCTGTCCGATATAAAATTGAAAACGTGGAGAGTTGAAACAGTCTGTTTCAAATCTCCTCAGTAAGAAAAAACCTCCCAATTTTTATTTAATCCACAATCAAGAAGCAAATACACAAAAATCAATTGTACCAAACATATGTAATAAATCTTTAGTTAATGAGCTTTCGAAAGACATACAATTTAAACCAAAATACAAAACCCTTATCAAAATATAGGCATCGTAAAAAAACGTTAAAAACTTATTTTTCACGATTTTTGTCAGATGGCACGCACAACTCCACAACCGCACGACTCACGCCACCGAAGCGAACTGACAAGTCAGCAGACGGAGGTAAATGCTTGAAAAGCGACGTTGCCAATTCGCTAACTGTTTTAAGTCCCGCGAAATCGGTACTGTTTCAAGTCACCTTTGTTTCAAATCCCCTCGGTCTCCCCTATACATACTTATATCAATTCGAAAAACTAGTGATTCAGTCAATTGATGTTCAAAAAATATGTTTTCGAAAAATTGAAGTTCGAAAACTGGCATTTCGAACAATTGAATTCGAAAAATTGCAATTCGGTCAATTTACCCAGACCCTGCGTGGTACAAGGGGGTTCATAAACGAATTGGTGTTGATTGTTGCAGTGAAAGATATTTTTAGTTCATGTGACTCTATTAGGAACACGAAATGAAATTTTAATCTTAATTTGTATGGCGATTGATTTTTTGTAACATTTTTGCAAGAATGAATGTAAAAACAATGAATACCTACTAAAAAATTATCCTACTTTATTAAAATATCCTTATGTTTAAAGTGACGCAACAACAACTTAATTTGGGAGGCGGGTGTGAGTACCGCCGCCCCGGGAACCATTTAATGGATAACCAACACCTCTGCCATAGGTCACGCCAGTGCTTTGCTATATGTGATAACTTAGATTTATTTTATGATTCAATAATTTGTTTTATATTATTTTATTTTTTATACATTTGATTTATCCTACGTATGTGTTATAATTTTTAATTTTAATTTTTTTAATTTAAAAAAATATATTTTTTTCTCTTACCTTTAGACACGAGTAGTTACACTCTCGTAAAGGTTATATATTATATACATATATTTGTTTATACTGTTTCTAATCAATGTTGCATTTAGTATTTAATGTTTTGAGTTTAATCCGATTGTAACCTGAAAATGTAATTACTCGTGATTGTATTACATGTATATGTATATAAAAACTAAAAACAAATAAATAAAAATTAGTAGGGGTGACCAGGATCGTGGGGTGTAGGTAAAAAAAAGATGAAAAACACAGGTACGTGTTTGATCAAAATAAACAACAGAATTCTTAAAAATGCCTTTCCGAATTCCAAGAAGGAAAATCATATAGCGTGAATTTTTTAAGCCAATTTAAATATCATGGAAGAGAGTCATTAGAATAGTTTGAATATGAATAATATGTAGGTATGGATGATTTGGTTGGTATGGAGATATAGGTCCATCATATCGATAGAGTCATTAATACAATCCGATGTGATCAGCCGTGTATTAATGGATTACAGTCATTAGCGCCGAAGCCTTTGTGGGGAGCTTTCTTACGAAGTTCGTGTGAATGGCACTGGAGGGGGAATGGGTATCTTCACTTTACACATGTAACTCAGAGATAAATAACCATCCACTAAACAGCGACGATTTTCTGATAACCGTAAACAAATGTTCATTTTTATCACTTTGAATTAAATGTTGTTCTTATTACTTATGCTATCTTCATAATTCTTATGATTTCTTCATCTTAATATGTAATGTTTTCTTCAATAATCGCAAATTCACTTTGAGGCGTAATATTAATTTAATTAAATAAATAATTTATGCAGTGTTTTGAAAGAGTTTCTATCAGGTGCCAATAGATGCCAGCAGGGAAAGAGTTCTATCAGGTGCCGACAGATGCCAGTAGAGTTGCTGAGTTAGCTTAAGCCTCGATTACATTGAGCGAGTTTACAAGCTACTATCTACTAAATTTAAAAGCGGGTGAATCGGTGAGTGAATTGTCATGATGACACACAAAACTGTCCACTAGCTCAGTAGCGTAGGAAACTGAGCTCATAGGTCGCTGCTAGCGCCACAGCTAGCCAGTAGCGAAAATAACGACGCCTGCATGAACTAATGCTGTCATATGTTTGACAGTCGAAATCAGCTGTTTGTTGGCCGCCGTTTTGAGCGCATAAATAAACCAATCATGAGTAAGCGGGTAGCAAGTAAAGTTGACGACCTTTCAATTTTTTTCGTAGATAGTCAACAATCTGCTAGTTAGCAAGTAATACGATTACACTGAGCGAGTTTACTAACAGATAAGTAGTGAATTTCCCGGATAGTAGTTTGTAAACTCGCCCAATGTCATCGAGGATTTACCGACCAGATTCAATTAGCAGCCAGTATAGATAGACAGGTCATGTGTTCAGAAGCAAACTCACAATAAACCATTTTGTGACAAGGACCTTATTACTTCTGCGAAGTATCCCAACACAACAATGACTGACTGTAATTAACACAAATATTATACTTTATAAAAGTGGTGCGTACAAAAGACGATCTCTGCCATATTTTTCTTCCATATAATCCGGATCTCTTCAAGATCCGCATTAATAAATCCCTACAATGTTCAAATAAATCCCTAAAATGTTTATGATGAACCATACTAAATAATGCAAAATCACACAAAATCGTATGTTTTTGTTTTGAAAATTGGATCGCTTAGAAGTATTATAGAAGCTTCTATTAAATACTGCGTGTAGAACATATCTTGGTCCTTAGTTTTTTAATAAGCCTATAAAAAAATAAAATATGAAGTCTGTAAAAAACACTTTAAAGTCCAAACTCTCCTATTTATAAACCCCTTTTCGGATATGGTTTTATTGTTTAATGTAGAAAATTCAGTTTCTTTTATAATAATCGCAAAAAAATTATATTTACGCCCGAAGTTCACAAAATAAAATATGCATTTTCGTGTTGTTATTTTACAGTATGGCCGGCAGTCGACGAATTTGGATTTTCAAAGTGAACTCTATGCCGTCCACCGAAGGGCTACATAACTAGTCACGCCCGTTTTTTTATCAGTTCGCCCACGAACGGAGCGAGAAACGGACGGTAGGCGTCGCTTTGTTCCGAGAAATCAATTTTAAAATTATGTTTTATTACAATAAACAATGCGTAAAAAATGAGTTAATGTTTTTACAGGCCTTTACGAAAACAACTAGTAAAAAAATTCTCAAATACCTTTTCCAACCTTTCCAAAATCTTTTTCTCAAGTATTTTTAAACTCCTCCCATAAAAGGGCGTGAATTCCGATTTTGATTTTTTCCTGGATTATTGGATCGCCTTAAGTATTAATTCATATACTTGCTAGTTGAAATTTCAACTCATTTGTATCCATTGTTGGTTGTCGATCACTTTCACAAGATCTGTTAATGATCAATCAGTTAACAGGCGGATATATTTTTTCCTTTCATCCTCCGTAGTTCATACCTCTCCATATATATTCCAACTATAAACCTATTCTACGTTCCAGAGAAAGACTTGTAATTACATGGATCGCTTCGTTCACAGGTGCATTTGTATTAAAGTCACCGATTATTATTATTTCGTCTGTCTGAATTGAATAATTGGAAGTGATTGAATGTACATGCAAATTGTAAGTCCTTTTCGGCGCCTATCACACCGCTAATTCGTTGGGAGATTCTATTAAAGGTAGTGAGATATTTTATTGATGGCTGTTCACAGTTCGTAGTGAGATTAATTATTTATGATACTCTGCCCACTGTTGGGCTCGTTGATATTTACATTTCTGTTGCGAGTTCCTACAAC
Source organism: Limnephilus rhombicus (assembly GCA_929108145.2). NCBI lineage: Eukaryota > Metazoa > Arthropoda > Insecta > Trichoptera > Limnephilidae > Limnephilus > Limnephilus rhombicus. The sequence goes on from OV815284.1 coordinate 13,903,421, forward strand.
ATTATTTGCATTAACCCCTCAGAATTTTTGCGTATTTTTCAAATAAATGGAATATGTATGAAAATATCTGAAATCTGAAAACTGTTTTTGAAAGGTGATGAAATACGCATTCAAATTTTATAATTCAAAATAATACATAAATTTGGAAATATATAAATTTTTCATGCAAAAGTAAAAAAGTTTTAATCTCACCTTACATTTTTTGTAACTTTAACTAAAATTACTGATAACGAAAAAAATAATTCACCGACTACAGATATTTTCATATCAGAGGGTTCGGCTCGGTGAAACTCCCAAATGGGCCTAGAAATCCTACTGATATCTCAATATAAATATTTAAAAAATCTTTTGCAATCCTACATGTATTTAAAATGACTGATTTTTGCATTTTTATATATGAATTCTTTGACAAATCTAATATGCCTAAATTTTGAATGAGAGAGCTATTTAGGTATAATGCCAGAAGCCAAAATAACAAATGGTAATATTTTTATAGTCTGAGAATGCCAAATTCTTTTAATCTCATTTCCTAAATCTGTATATTTTCTTATTTTTTCAGAAACAGATTTTTAAATATTACAGGAATTTGAAATAGCAACATCTAGGATATAAGTTATTTTTTAATTTTTGTCATAAAACTATATCAGGTCTATTATGACTAATTGTTCTGTCTCTTCATTTCATCAAAAATGAATTCAGTTCATATTCATTTCATTCAAATCATCAAAAATGAATTTGGTTCATATTCATAATATTACGGCAGTCAATCAAGTTATTTTTAATTACCAAACTTTAGTGAATTATTTTTAAAACCTGATTGTGACTCGGACGGCGCTAATACAGAACATCCCGATATAAATTATTTTTAGTTTCCGGAAAAGCCAAATATTTTCTACATAAATCATCAATTTGATTTGTATCTTTGATTACATGCTTCCTATAATTTTTAATATTAATGACTCTATCTTGACTGCGCTCAACTCTCCAATACTTAACCATTTGTTTGACCGAAAGTTTATTTGACCTGGAATCTAATAATTCCTGGTTAGTATTTATAAGAATGTTGGCATTCTCGTCATATAAATTTAAAGGTGTAATGTTTCTATCTGCCTTGCAAATTATTTTGTACATTTCTGAGCTATTAGCTTTCCTATGGAAACAATTTCTTAGCATTTCTACCTGATTGTGTTTCAAAGATGTTATTTTGACTATACCTCTACCTCCTAAATTTCTAGGTAAATTAATTCGTTCTATAGCTGAATTTGGATAATGGCAATTAAACTTTGTTATTATAATATTATTACCAAGTTCAAAAATTATTTAACATTTTATTCTACTAAGCACCCACAAGAGGACATCAATTAATCTATCTCATTCTCTCGCGGACTAAATCCTGTAGATGTATGTGTTTCTCTCTTTTTAGTGTTGCTCGTTTCCGTTTCATCGTGTTTCAAATTACAACGGTGCTAAAAAAAGTTTTCACTTCAAAAACGCAAACCGTAATCATGATATTTCGCCTGTTTCAGGATTCACTGGTTTCAGAGAGTTGGGGCTGTTATCAATATTGTTAAAACAATATTTTTTATATCATCTGAATATTCAGTTATTATGTCTGTGTTTCTATTAAATTACCACATATACATACATGTTTTCAAAGAGTACAAAATAGGAATGTACCTACTATATGTATAGGGGTTTGTGAAGTGCCGGTAAGGGCTTTGACTATCTCCACGAGGTCACGGGTTCAAAACCGTTGCGTTAAACACTTTGAACAGGTTTTTATCGCAGATTCTTCCTAAAATACCTTACAAAATGTGAAGTTGATAGTCCCAAAAATCCTATATTACGCGGACCTCTCATTTTACACTGACTGAGATTCGTGGGTCCAAGTTTAGTTCGGGAGACTGGGGGTGCGAAAAAAACATGACACAACCAGAAGAGGAGACTCCCGGGAGGTCCCGCGGACCACCTCGGGCCACCGGGGTCGGGTGTGTCGGGTGTCGGGTGGCGCAAGAGAGGAGGGACCAGTGAGTCGCGGTCATCCGTGATGAGACAATCTTGGGACCAAATTAAGCTGTAATAATTGGAGTAACGAAGGTGCGATGACCCTGACAGTAAAAGCTTGTAAGGTGGACATACTGATGACAAGTTAAGTGACTGCACTTAAGAAAAATTCAAAATGCATACATTTCGTAGTATTAATAATTAAGTTACCAATATTAAGCACAAAACGGTGTTTTGTCATATTAAATCATGATAATGCCTGAAAAATTTCAGTCTTGAAAGGCAGAGGAAGTATTATAAAGCCAGTGCTCATCGTTCTAATTTTTTTTAATAAATTCGCATTAACAGATTTTGCTCTTTTGTTTTAATTCTTTACTAGGTATAAAAAGCATCTATCTACCTGTTTTATTATTTAATTTTACAAAATAGGTACCTACAACTATAAATCGTTATTATCGTGGAAGAAAGCGCAACTTCTAACGGCTAATACAGAAATTATAGTTTTTACATTATCTATGTAATATTTGTCAAACGTTTATTTTTTGGTACTTGAAGGCCTCAAAGAGTTTATTTATTTAGATTTTTTAATAATACCTTTAAAAAATTGGTACATAGGTACCTATCTTTTTTTAAATTGTTAATTCGGAGTTCGACTGTTACAAACTCTCGAGTCTAGTAAATTTAAGAGTTCCCAGTCGACTCACTACACATAAGGACCTATTTCAATGTCACCATTTACAAAAATTATGTATCAAATAATTTCTCGCTTACATTGTTAAGCAAACGAATGTATGGAAATTATTAATGTAACAAAGTCGATGTTTAAAACGCACTTAAACAGTTTCTTTATATGAACAAATTACATTTGATAATTTCAGTTCATTTTTTATATTATTACTTTTCTTTTAAATTTTATGCAATTGTAAGCCACTGAATGAAAGAGATGTTTTTTTGCAATCTATTGTTTATTACTAACTTTTGGGTAAAAAAAAAATTGTAATTTATCATAACCACTATAAAAATTTTGAAGGTGGGTATGGGTACCGCCGCCTCGGGAATCATTTATTGGATAACCAACACCTCTGCCATAGGTCACCCCAAGTGGTTCGCTACGTTGGGTGACTTAGCAGGGATGCCCGGCTTCATGGGGTTAGATTTGTCCGGGTCTTGGCGGCGGATGCGTCTGCTCACCAGCTGATGGTTGAGGGAGTTCCTTTGACTTCTCCAGCCGTACTCTCTCAGAACATCAAAAAGCAGTGCAGTGGGAGGGATGGATTCATACGTCTGTCACTACTGGACACACTGACCCCCAGTTTCCTACCCACTCCTAGTATTCGTTTCCTTCGCAGAACTACTCTCCTTTCTTTCTTAAAAGTACACTCTACATAGCATCCTCAAAGATGATCTAGGCCCTGAGGAGAATTATGTACTTTTCTCAGGGCCTTCTGGAACTAATGTAAAAAACTAAAAATAAATAACCAATGTAAAAACCCCACAGGCGTATAAAAAAGTAAATTAATAAAAGTAATAATATCTAAATTTAAAAAAAAAAATACAAACTTAGGTTAAAAATATAATTACCTACATAAACATCAAGTTACAACATTTTGTTAATGAAACTATATAAAATTAGACAGATGCATATCAAATAATCGCGTCTCTTTACATTTCTTCTAACAGCTTTAAGTTGTTTAATATTTTCCACCTGTATTTTGGAACATCATCTTATTTGGCTAAAAGATACGTCTTTAATGTAGTTACTCGGTAGAAGGGCCTACCTGCTAAATTCGTGTGTATAGAATTACAGCGCACGTGTAATGCTGTGGGATTTTTCTCAGACTTTACCGTAAAATTGGCCGATAAGTCAATCGTCTTTTTGCTGCGACAGGGAGCAGGCTTCTCAAATTAAATTACTTATCTAATAAAAATTAATCAACAAATTTATAAAAACCAGTTCATTTCTACTTTTTATATTATTTGTAGGAGTTACTTACATTTTGCGATACGTAAGTAGATAGATCACTTACAATATTTGAGGTTTCACGTTTACCCTTAAATAATAATAATAATAAAATTTGGCTGATTTATAAAGCGCCGTTTTCATGAAAAATCATCTCAAGGGCGCTGTACATATAATAAGCATACAATAAAATAAAATGAATACGATAGGCTTACAACTAGGATTCAAACTTATAACTAGGAACCTACATTTAAGACTTATATGTAGCTAGTGACTTACAACTAAGACTTATTACTACTGACTTAAAACTGGTGACATACAAATATTTGCAACCTTACTTAAAATTAGAGATTTACAATTAAAATAGGTATTTACATACAATAATAAATATTTTTAGTTTTGCCAGGTATCTAATATTACCAAGTGATCAACAAAACTCTACAGATATAGGTACAGACAGAGAAAGAGAGTCGAAGCAGTTTGAGGATATTATATATACATGTATACATACATAGATATTTTATTCTACACATTTTACAAATTATTTTATACCGTATTTTAATATTAATATTGTTAGCGCCAGAAGAAGAAGGAAGTTCGTACATAATATTACAATTTTATAACACGGTTGTGAAAATGATTGAAATGGGTTAACAGTTTTTAAAGGAAAGCATAGGTATCTTAAATGAATGAATGAATTTAATCGTCGATCTCAACTGCAATAAGATAATTCATCGCTCAACAACAGATTGGATAGCAATGTTTGAATGAAATAGCGAATTTATGGAAATGAGTGTTTAAATAGGTGAGTTTTAAGTTTGGATCTAAATTCTGTTGGACTGGTTATACATCTTAATTCCATAGGAAGTTTATTCCAAGCCTCAGGGCCGGATACTTCGAAAACACGATCACCAAAGTTAGTGTTCGGATTTCGCTTAGGTTCTTTCAACCTTCCGATTGCAGATGATGTCGCTGATCTAAGAGTTGAATGTCTTAGACCAATATTTTCCGGAATGCACAGTTCAGAGATATAGGGTGGAGCCATTTCGTTGAGAGCTTTAAACACCATCCAGCATAACTTGTATTGGATCCGTTCAGGACACTTCAGCCAGTGAAGATTTCGAAGGTGTTCTGTGCGAAATGTGCGAAAACTTGGGTACCCCAGTAATAAGCCGTGCTGCGGCGTTGAACACTGATTGTAGTTTATCAGTTTGGCATTTAGGAAGTCTTGCATAAATGCCATTACAGTAATCAAGACGTGATACTATGTATGAGTTCACAAGAAGCTTAGTTGCCTCTGTTGAGAGGTTCCTACGAACTGATTTAAGTTGTCTTAGATAGAAGAAACCAGTACTGACGGTCCTATTTACCGGACTTTTTAGCGAAAGGTCTGAATCCAGATAAACACCTAGAAGTTTGACGGTTGTTTTTGCAATTACGTCGCTGCCGGAAATAGAAATTGGTGAGTAGTCTATTAAATGTTGGCGTCTTTTCGTGGCTGCCCAGAGAAACTCGGTCTTTGTGGGATTCAACTTAAGTTTGTTCGAGGACATCCAAAGACTGATCGCTTCTAGACAATCAGTTGTGCGAATTTTAAGACCGTTGATCTCATCTGGTGTGCAGTAAAAGTATACTTGCTGATCGTCAGCATAACAGTGAGATAAGAGACCAAATGACTCGATAATTTTTGCGACATCATTTGTAAAAAGAATGAAAAGAAGTGGACCCAAAACGGATCCCTGAGGTACCCCTGAAGAGAGTTTCGTGAAGTTGGACTGTTTGTTTCCAACTTTTACCGCTTGAGAGCGATTGCATAGATAAGATTTTAGCCATTTTTTTTATGTTAGACTGTAAACCAAATGTTACTTCTAGTCTCTTAATAAGGAAGTTGTGGTCAATGGTGTCAAATGCGGCGCTCATATCTAAAAGCGAAAGAAGGGCTAACTTACCTGATTCTATGGCAAGAGTTATGTCTGACAGGACACGAAGTAATCCGGTTTCTGTTGAGTGGAACTTGCGATATGCGGATTGATGATCAGTAAATAATTTGTTCACGTTTAAGTGGGAAGTTATTTGGGAAGCAACAATTTTTTCAAGTAGTTTCGCTAAGAAAGGCAGATTTGACACAGGTCGGTAGTTACCCAAATTGTCGGCATCAAGCTGCGGTTTTTTAATGATTGGGGTGACTACTGCAGACTTAAGTGGTTCTGGGAAGTCACCTGTACTTAAGGACTTATTAAACACGTGAACCAGGAAGGGAGCCAACACGTCGCTACATTTCTTGAGGAGCCAAGTTGGGATAGGGTCAAGAACACATTGTTTATTAGGCGAACTTAAAATTAACCTTCCTACTTCTTCTAGCGTTGTAGGTTTAAATGATGACAGGGAACATTTGGAATTGGCTGTAAATATTGGTGGGGGGGCAGAAGATGTGGAGGCGCGTATGGATTCTATTTTTTCATAGAAAAACTTAGAAAAGGCCTGCGGAGTAATGTCTGTAGAGGTTTGCACGGTATTATTAGCAATGACAGTTTTAACGGAGTTCCAGAGACGTCGTGGATTTTTCCGCTCAGAGTCAATTTTATTGACCCAGTATTCAGATCTTTTTTCACTTAATCTCGCCCTGTACTCTGTTTGAGCATTAATCCACTCGTCTCGTGGAGTAACGTCAGGGTTTTATGTTGTTTTTTTATCGGTCGTTTGCAATAGAAAATCATTCTGGGAAATACTGCAAGCACTACTAGTAGGTACCTATCCGCTATTGATACGCTGTTACATGGCATTTACAAAAGTCAAAATTCCACAAGGATTCGTGGCATTTCAAAGGTTAGGCGAGTCTTATAAATACCAAAAACTATGATTTGGATAAATTTAAGCTTTTCATATCGTTTTACTTAACCTTCGACCCGTCGCGTGGGGTCTTTAAAAGCCCAGGCTTCACATGAATGCTAATTATGTACATTTTAAATATTCCCACTGTTTCCTTACTTTAGGTAGCTTCCTAAAAGGGACTATAATTGATGCTAGCGCCGCAAACATTCAGTCTGCATATGTTTTTTTATTGTATTTTGTTGATTTAAAAAAAAAATAATAAGTCTATATCAATTGGTAAGATTTTTTCAAAAGTTTTCCATTGAAAAAGTATGATTCAAAATTATAAAAAAATGTTCCTTGTTGATTTTTAAGCTTTTACATTGAAAATAAATATTTAATTTTTAATATTTCTTTTTATTTCAATGCAGTAATTATCACCTGACTATAATCAGTTAAAATAACACATAAAAGTAAGCTATAACAACAATTTAATAATATTAATATTTGAGGTCCTCAGCGACTCCACTCGCGTTAAAAAAAAGACGCGACGGCCGGATTGTTAAGTGAAATTAAAATAAAGTTGTTAATTAATCTTACCAAAAAATAAGCGCAAACTATTAAATAATGTATTTTTTCATCAGAAACGTATGAACGCATGTTAGAACCAAATTTAAAAAAAATATGTAATTTATGCCTAAAACTATCTGCGACAGTTTCCCTTGATCAACTTTTTTCTTTTTTACAAAATTATTCACAAAATAAATAAAAACCACAATTGTGCTTAATTCGTCAAATTCCGGTGAAAATGTCATTTTCTGTATTTGTTTCAAGAAAAGGAAGATAATAAAACATTTATTATTTTTAGTATACATATATTCGTGGTGATACAAGGCACACTTGTGTATTCCTCTCAAATAAACTCTACCTCATTAATTGATAATTTTGTACGTTTTGGCAATATTTGGCAGTTTGGGAAACATGTTAAGGGGAGCGTCTCCGCTTTCTTGGTTCATCGGTTTCGAATTTCGTTGCGTTCAAAAATTTAGACATCTTCTTTTGTTTCAGGCTTTTTTTAATATATGTTTTCAACGCTGTTTTTTCCGTCAAGGTAAAATTCTACCTTATTTCAATTTCAAAAATATGATAATTATTTATGATTTCTGAAACACGATGTTATTATCTATGGTGTTCTATTGATACTTCTCGGATGATCGGGAGTTTCAATGATACTCGGTTCGTCAGGTTACTGGTCGTGTTTATTATCATCTTATTTACATTAAATACTTTTCTGGACTTAACGTCCGTTCTAGTGGAGATGTTCTGTGTTTATCTGAATCAGTGAAACTAGTCATTGAAGGTGACCAGCTGTCGATTGGAAATCATCGGCCATTTCCGTTGTTGTTGACAACGACAGTTGACTCTCCATTTGTTACAACTTTACTGACATCTGTCGAGACACCTTATATCTACATACACCTACTAACTTGAAAGACATTGAAACTACAGAAATATTCATATACACTACATTATCCTTTATTGCCTGAACTTCAAACAGGAGGCCCTGAGGAAAATAATTTTCCTCAGGACCTATGTCATCTTTGGGGATACTGAAGGAGAGGAGAGTTCTGGTAAGGAAAAATATTTGAGGGATGGGTGGGAATCTGAGTTCAGCGTGTCCTGGTCATCCGCCGTCAAGATATAGACAAACCTCACCCCATGAACCCGGGCACATTAAGGCATGTAAGTTTAAGAACACATCGGGGGAAAATTGACGTGATTGTAGTAAAACCAGTATTAATTGAGGCGATTTTTCGCAAAAACAGCGCTATATAAGTTGTCCAAATTTATTATTATTATAATTGTTACTCTCTAGATAGGTACTTATCAAAATTGTGTTTAACATTGGCAACACCATCTACCGGTGTGTGTCTAATTAAGCACGACATATTTACCCATCCCCGCCAAATGGAAAAGTCAATCCGGCCTTCTTCCCAGCCATTGTTTTGACAGATGACATGACGATGCTCATGTCGATTTGCGCATGCGCCGACAGTTCTGTCAGTTTGTTAGCTCTGACGTCACATGATCACTGGCTAATCGGGTGTTTGCTCTTTCACCGTCAAATTTTGTTACAAATCAATTGGACGAATCTTGCCATTTTTTGCAGTCGTAAAACTGTAACATAAATGGAGCCAAAAAAGATGTTGCAAACTCTCTCGAGTACTCAAAATTAAATTTTAGGGGTATTTACTTACACGAAACTTTTTGTTTTCTTGGTGCCTCTATCAAACGAGTCCCTATCAAGTATTAACTACTACAATACCTAAAGTTTTTAGGCATATAATTTGTCAAGGTTGTAACATAGAAGATGTTAAATATATGATATCCTCATGTATGATAGTCAAAGTGTAACGATAAGAGATATATGAGTGTAATGTGTAACCTGTAACACATGAAGCATGCGGGGGGGGGGGGGGGGTTACGTGATGTCGCAGACAGCGAATTTCACAAAAAACTAAACACCTATTAATAACTCTAGTTCTGAACAGCCAACTTACACTGCTAATTATTTTAAACTAACAGACCCAACCACACGTTGCTGTGACTAACGAAACACAAAGCCATCTACTGACAACGCAATTATCCAACCTTTATAACCAACGTCATCTGTTAATTTGCATAAATATCGCCCGCTGCCTATCGCCCGCAGCCTGCTGCCGCTGCCACATATATTATATATTTAACCAATTTACACAAAACCTTGACAAATTATATCCCTTAAAACCTTCCTCGTGAATCACTCTATCTATTGGTGACAAGCGCATGAAAATCCGTTGCGTAGTTTAAAAGATATAAGCGTATAGACAACGGGAGAGTCTTTACTATACACTATGTAATGATGATATAAGATACGCCAAAATCATAAAAACCAGAGCCAATTAAGTATTTTCATGAATATATTCGTAAACTGGGTACTTGAAAATATAAATATCCGCAGAGATATCCAGGGCAACAAAAAAAAAACATTTTTTGTTGAGCTGTGTTATCTGAAAAATCGGTTGTTGCATGTATATTTATACTGACGAGCATTGACAAATCTCGTAGATTGTAGTGTTGGGAACCGTAATACTTATATTTTGAGAATGAGAAAATTGTTGATAACTTTTTTATGTATTTATTTACAAACTAGCTGACCCGACGAACTTCGTACCGCCTCAGAATCAATAACTGTCGTGTTAACGTATTAGCTGAATTAAATTCAGTTTTGTTAAAAATTACACAATGAAGCAATTATCGATGCGTAACTGTCCGTGTTTTGTTTTTGTCAATCAGATGTGGCGTTGTGTACGGATTTATATTTTTGTGATATTCTTACTTTTCCACTTACTTAGTGAATTTCGTTTCATTTTCTTCATACGTGTGAGGGAGATTATTTATAATTATTGTATTTTTCCTTTGGGAGGGTGCAGACATGCGTTCACCGTTTGTCTTATTTTCGACTATTGACATTTAGTGTGTACGAAAGAGGGGCAGCATTATATGTTTAAGAACAAAAGCAAATAATCAGCGAATTGACGGTTGACGGTTGACGGTTTGAATTTTTAATGTTCACTCACTATTCAATATTATACGTATCACAATATTGCTGCAGCTCTTTCAAAAGATGAGAATTCGTTCCATACAAAATGTATGAAAAAAACAATTTTCACACAATTTTTTTTTCGTGAATTTTTCCAATGTTTTAATAGCTATTCTGCTATCCGGGGCAGAGACAAATCCATATACATCAGAATTCAATAGACCAGAAGATACAGACGAGGGGGTAAAACCAAACTATGAAGGGGGAAGAGGGGAAAGATGACTGTGATTCGTTATACAATCAATCTGACAGTAAATAGGCATCTCGCATTACAATATCACCATTTAGTTCTTAAAAGCAAAATCTGCTTTGAATGAATAGACCTTTTTACATGGGAGCGCGAATTGCTTGCCACGATAATAACATATTTGCTAAGGCAAAATGCTCGCCCCAAAAAGACTCACCCCAATACACATAGCAATATTTTGTTGCCGTGTTTAGTTAAAACACTATTACAAATGTTTCATAATTTACTTACCCCTGTAACCAGCGACGAGCACACTGGAGAACCGCCCACATTCGCTATGTGCACATTGATATGTAGATATATTGTATAGAATACGCTACCGTTTTGGCGTTGTATTTCGTTAAATGTATGGATGTTACCTTCTAGCTGTTCACGGCAAGAATGATGACGTCACACATTTTAGATTCAAGCGAGGCTCTATCCCTTCCCCATGGAGCGAGCCGGTTCCAAGGTGGAGCTCCAGCCGGCGCCATGTGGAAGGGGAAATAATACGTTTTTATCACTTAGGGCAGGTCCATATATTCATATGTCCGTGGACAAATCCAACAAATCAAAGCTCATAAAAATCGGTCCAGCCGTTCTTGAGTTATAAATGGTGTAACTAACCTGACTTTGTTTTAGGTATATATCAATAAATGGAATGACTTATCTAGTTTGGAGTTACCTAGTTGTAGCAATTACCTCACGATGTTATTATCAAGAAATCAAATCAATAAATCAATTCAATATAAGCTAGTAAGATTTTTTACGAATGGAGTTGAAGAACGAGTTCATTGCTTCGGGTTTGAAAAATTGTTTGCGTGTTCTTATCATAAAACCCTTGAAGTTATTAACACAATTATGATAACTGCATTATGTTATCTGAAAAAGTAAGTTTGTGATCAAATGTTATCTCGAGGTCTCTTATTGATTTCACCGAAGGCGGTATTTCATTATTTAATGGAATTTGACAGAGTGTTTTAACGCGTATATGACATAGCGACACATTTTTTAATGTATTAAATGAAAAAACACACTTGTAAAACACCACTTTCAATTTGAATAAATGTTCAACAGGTTTCACTTAGCTCAAGCTTCGTAAGGGCTTATCATATCAACTAAAGATAATTTCATACAGACACATATATAAAAGAAAATGAAAGAATGAGTGAAAGAGATTAAAATAGAATAGACGACACCCTATTGGCGCCAGAAAGAGATACAAATAGAAAAGAGGGAGACAAAAATTATTACAGGATGGGTAGGTAGGGGTAGGGGGGAGGGAGGAAACAGTTTCAGCAGGTTACCGAAATAAATTAATATGGGACTATCAGTTAAATTGATTTGGTTATCATTAATTATGTTTGATTTATTATTGAGGGCTTTTTTTTAATTTCAAGGGGTTCCAGATTGTTAAACCTATTTCAGATTCCATTTTTATGTAATATTTTAGTCCCATAGACTTTATCGAATGAGCGGTTAATTTACAAAGTGTATTTTTTCATTTAATGTATAACGTCACACCACAAAGTATTTGCTTCCTTCGATAACATTTTTTTACATTTAAATAAAGTTTGTGCTTATTGGCCCGTGTAGGTGTTGCGTCAAGTGGGAATTTAATATGATCTTGAACGTCGCAAATAATAATGAACAGTTTCAGATAATCAGCAAAAAGCATGCAAGAAGCATTTTGATTGATAAATATCAAGAATAGTGGGGAACCCAAGTTAGACCCCTGTGGTACTCTTGAAAAAACACTGCTGACACTTATCACTGGTTCTGCTGTAATATCTCCCAGGACAGCAGAAGTGCTGAGGGGTAAAATATGCATAGGTATTTCGTTGTAGGAAGCGGGTGGTTTGAGGGGCTCGAATTCAATAAGTCACCTGACTTAACCATTTAGTCGGTATCGCGTGCCAGAGCTCGGGGGCCTGTAGTATCAGGTATCGGCCCTATCCCACGTGTATTACGCAGGAGAAATTATTATTGTTGTTACTCTCGATTCTTTAATAAAAGTTTAACAGTATTGCCTTTGTGGGGACTACAATGGCAACAAAGCTCCATGCAACTTTTGAACAGCGGAACAACAGAAAGCTATCACAAAGCAGAATGTACGCAACATACAGGGTGTTTATAACATGCTGTATTGAAAGTTTTTGTCCGTTATATTCATAATTTCGTACTTTTTTTGTTGGGATTTGAGATTATTTTTTTGATAAAGTTTTATTTATTAATATGCTGACTTGATAAAGTTACCTATAATCGAAACCGGTAGGCGACTGATAAAATTAGTCAATTAACTAAAGTGATTGTTTTATTTAATAACTAATAGCTTTTAGTTTTGATGCGACGTCACCCGCATTACAACACTTTTTTCTTATTAAACGATAATATTTGAAATGGCTTCGCGTCATGTTTTTTCCTGTTAAATAAATATGTGAAAGATCCGTAGCTTAGACTGGAAGTACTGTGGTTAGTTGAAATGCATTGACTTGAAATTTAAAAAGAAGAAGAAGATGGGGAGATATGTAAATATTAATATTGGAGGGAGCGCGCTAATATTAAAAAAAACGATCACGATTAAGCGGAAATTGCGAAAATTTAATAAAACAAGACTCGTTTAGAATAGAGCAAAAATCTCTCAATCTCCCAAAAAAAAACAATGTGTTAGTAGAATTTAAAGATACACTGTGATTTTTTTCTTACCAATCTCAGAACAAAATGTGATTTTATTAATTTTCAGAACAAAATGTGATTTTATTAATTTTCAGAACAAAATGTGATTTTATTAATTTTCAGAACAAAATGTGATTTTATTAATTTTCAGAACAAAATGTGATTTTATTAATTTTCAGAACAAAATGTGATTTTATTAATTTTCAGAACAAAATGTGATTTTATTAATTTTCAGAACAAAATGTGATTTTATTAATTTTCAGAACAAAATGTGATTTTATTAATTTTCAGAAAAAAATGTGATTTTATTAATTTTCAGAACAAAATGTGATTTTATTAATTTTCGGACCATGCGATTTTTTTTATCCAGAAAATTTAATATGACTACCGTTTCGGATCGGCAAATGTATAGATATTATATTATCTTAATAAAAATAACAATTTAATTTTTTTTAAGAACTCGAAAACTTATTAAGTATTCAAGGGAAATATTTTATAAATCGGTAGAAATTTGGAAAGCGGTGGCATAAGAACCGTTATTCATCCTAACTAACTAACTAACTAACCATCACGCCGTTTCCCCGCAGGGGTAGGCAGAGAGGACGGACCGCCAAACAACTCGGTCTTGGCACACACTCTTTGCCTCACTCACATTCATACATCGTCTCATACATTCTCTTCTATTATTCTGACTTTTGGCATGACCCGACTCAAGTATCTGATTCACTTGATCGTGCCATGTCTTCCTCGGGCGTCCCCGACTTCTTCTACCATTCACATTCGCGTCGTATATTCTTCTTACACTACTTCCTTCGTTCATTCGCTCTACATGCCCAAACCATCTGAGGGTCCCTTTCTTAATCTTACTCATTATGCTTACATCAGCCTTACATTCTTTGCGGATATCCACATTTCTCTCACGATCATACATTGTTTTACCACACATACGTCTCAGGGATCTCATTTCAACAGCATTCAGTTTACTTTCATCCTTCCTCTGCCAGTTCCATGCCTCACTGCCATACATCAGGGTAGGTACCAGGACTCCATTGTGGACTGCTAGCTTCGCTTTTTTTGACAGTTTTTTATTAGCGCCAACGGCATTCAGTCCACCATTAATGGAGTTACCGGCATTCAATTTGGGAGGCGGGAATGGGTACCGCCGCCCCGGGAACCTTTATTGGATAACCAACACCTCTGCCATAGGTCACCCCAAGTGGTTCGCTACGTTTGGTGATTTAGCAGAGGTGCCCGGGTTCATGGGATGAGGTGTGTTTAGATCTGATGACCAGGACACACTGAACCCCAGATTCCTACCCACCCCTTAAACCCTTTTCCTTCCCAGAACCCTCCTCTCCTTCCTTTCCCTAAAAGACCCTCCACACAGCATCCCTAAAGATGACATAGGCCCTCAGGGAAATTATTTGCCTCAGGGCCTCCTGTGTGGAGCTTATGTAAAAAAAAAAAAAAAAAAAATTCACCCTTCTTTCAATATCTCTTTCAGCCTTCCCATCTCTCGTAAACATACTACCCAGATACACAAACTCATCCACCTGCTCCAAATATTCATCATTCACAATATTCATCCTTCTAAATCAAATATTTTTTTTATTAAAATATATTTATATATATAAAATGTACTAAGATATTTGTCATGTCTTTTAGTTTTATTTATTTCCGTTGATATAAAAATTTTCAGTAAAAAAAATAAATAATTGGTTCTACTAAATAAGATCACAACCCGTTTTCTGAGTTTTAAAAATGTTAACTTCGTTTATAAGTATGTGAATGAGTTCTGGACTACCCAATATTGTACCACCACTAAACCCCTTTAAACTTCACCGCAGAATTCTGTATGATAGCAATATGTAATTTAGGGAATTATGTTCCGTTTAATAAAAGAAGAATGAAGAGTAAGTTATATTGAATGTGCGGGTTAGTCGTCACGCCATCTCTTTCCATAGTAACTATCAGCCTTCTCCTACCACGGTATTAAGGTATTAACAAAGTACTGTAATTGCCGAACCGCAGGAACTTTCCGATATTACGTAACGCCTAGTATTCAAAAGATATATGAAGCTTTTGAAAACTAACTGAAAATTTTTATATTCTTCTCGAATTTAATTGTATTTTTTATGAAATTTTCATAATTTGCGTTTCATTGCGTAATATTTATATTGTATCAATATACATTTGTGACTTTTGTGAGTATTTGTTCCGAACACAATTGTTGGGAATAAAATTAATTTTGTAGAAACCGACGACATAGAAATTAAAAAAGGAAACGAAATTTAAACAATTTATTAAATTCAAAAGAAAGTCTTAAAAAAAGCAGTGGTTATTGCCCGGTTTTGTAAGAGTTTCAACACTATTTTTTTTGACATTGTCTTATTTTTCGTGAGTATGGATATTATATAAAAATTCCCCACAGAAAAGCTGTGCAAATTTCTTTGGGCAAAATCATTCCTTTATCTGGTTTTATCTTTATTTGACTGGTCAGTGGTTGAGTGGGCATAGCGCTTGGGTCCCACCTGGGCGTCGCGTGTTCGATTCCTCGGCTGGCTAAGTCCTCCATCACAACACAAGCAACATTTTCGGCTTTCTGTGATGGTAGTAGGAGATTTTCAAACATTGTTGGATTATTCGTAACCCGGGAATGTTTGTCTTTCTTTTTAAAAAAAAATAAAAAATCCGCGAGTTTTTACTGCATCGGCACACAATTTTTGAAGTGAAACTTCTACAGCCCCGTTAGAGTGATATGAAATTCGGATGAAACGGAAATAACCCACTACGGAACCTGCGAAGCATCAAACTGCGCTCAAGGCTTCTATTGGTTGAGATATTAAACGGAAACGACGATAGGTCTGCGCTCATTGGCCGCGAATTTATTTTTTTACGGGTCATCGGAATATAATGCGGTAAATTCGCGCCTCGCCGCGCGCGAACCATAGCGCAGCGCAATACCGCTGCGCTATGGGTTTTGAGATTTTTTTGGATTTCTTTTGATTTTTGCATTTTCTTTGGCCGCTGAGATTTGCGACGCACTAATCTCAGCGGCCACAGAAATCCAGCGGATGGAGGTTCGAATCCTACGAAATCAAAAAAAAATTAAACATTTATATTTTGTAAATCAATATCCAATCTTCAAACCACTTTAAAATAAACAAGAAAAAGAAAGCAACATCTAGCGACTTTCTGGTTTCACTTCTACCGCTTGTGAATTACACACTCTAATTATTTTGTCCGTATTCCATTATATCGACCTGTCAGTGGCTGAGGTGGCATCGCGTTTGGGTACCACCCAGTCGTCGTGAGTTCTATTCCCCAATGTGGTGGCAGTAGGAGATTTTCACATACAGGTTATTCGTAATCCGGGAATGTTTGTCTTTCTTTTTGAGACGACAATATACCCTAAAATATATCCAGAATCTTAACGACGTAAGTAAAGAAGCCGTGTACACAAATTGCGACTCGCAACCCGTGTATTAGACGGACCTACTGTCGAATTTTCCGTATCAAAGAAAAGAAGAAGAAGACAAATAATGTGGGAATCTTAACGACGTAAGTGAAGAAAGCGTGTAAACAAATATGCGCCCGCGGCACGGCGAATTGGACGGACGTATGGTCGCATTCACCCTAGCAGGCCTGGAGATTCGACCTTTCCGCCGCGTTAATTTTAATTAATTCTGAGGTTAACGACGGAGCTAAGCTTATTAGCTCTTGGTATCCGGTAATTGGCGGCTACACCAAAGCTAAATGCCAAAAAAACATGTCTAAGTATACAGTAATGCCAGCTCGTGGTAAACCATTTTGTTTTATACCTTTATATTGACTAAATTCGCTTTAACCATTGTAATTCTAATTCTAAAATTCTTACCATTATGATTTCTAATTTTTAGAATTCGTTAAGAGATGGAGCCACTTCCGTCGGCATTTCGCAAGCGGATTTGCCCCTGGCTAGCATAAATACCACGATTTAGTGAACTTTCTATTCCGTTCAGCGGCAATGATGCCACTGCTTATCACGGTTATTTTGTACCGGTGAAAGTTAGTGGAGCTGGCGACACGGTATCGCTTCTAAGTAAATAAGCACACACTTCACCACTAAAAATTACACATCTACCGGATCTGCCGGATCTGCCCTGATGATGGACACTGCAACGATGTCCGAAACGTTGGCTAAAGAAGGAGGTAGCGCAACACGGCATAACACCCCAAAATCAAATAACGAAAAAGGGTTATAAAGTTTTAAAATCGTTGTACGTAAAATATATTAATGGTAAGGTATTGTCTTTATTAATCTTAAATACAAATAACTTACATCTCCAGTGTTCTGTTGGAATAAAAAAGTTATTATACTCGCAGTTACGAATTCGCCGGAAATGATTAAAATGTGAGTTTTGAGCAAATAAAAATTATCAGGGTTGTGTACCGCCTTAATTAAAAAAATAATTTTGTATTTATCTCAATCCAGAGATTTATACCGTGAATTTTAGTCAGTTTAATTTTTTTTGTATTTCAAATTATGATCGCTTACTGTTAATCCGGTGCTATTAAAATGTTATTCTACCAAAACATGCTATTGATACCAGCTGTAAAGCATTTTTTATATTACCTTTGGACAAAGAATCTCTGGATCTTTAGCTGAAAAGTTATACAACAAACTCCCACCTAGTTTCGAACAAATGAAATCAATTAACAAATAAGTCCAACAAATCTTGGTTTAAATAAATATCTTTTTAAAAAACCCGTTACTAAAAATACCTTAACCAAATCTTCAAGATGAACTATAGAGGTCACTGAAAACTCTTAATTCAAAACCTAATTCGCCTCAGCACAGGATATCTTTGTATTTCCTCTCCTTTCTTCTTAAAATGACAAAATGATGTAATCATTGTTTAAAAAGTCAAATATCTGCCTAAATCATGAAGGACATTGATTATTTGATTGGCGTTTATAAAGACATCGATACACGCATCTCCGTAGCATCCCTTATAACATAACGGTACCCCCCGTAAAATAACAGTTTCAACAAAAAAATTGGTGGGGTAGTTCTAATCCTTACTTCCACTGTTCGCTTCACAGATCAAAGAAGTAAATAACGGAAGATTTTTTCAGTATTGTGGGACCCATATTAAGTCAAAACCAATTTAGTGTTTCGCTCATAACGGATCAATAGATATTGGAAG
The DNA here is from genome assembly GCA_929108145.2 of Limnephilus rhombicus. Taxonomy (NCBI): domain Eukaryota; kingdom Metazoa; phylum Arthropoda; class Insecta; order Trichoptera; family Limnephilidae; genus Limnephilus; species Limnephilus rhombicus. The sequence goes on from OV815284.1 coordinate 13,921,930, forward strand.
TATTGGTAAATGCATTATGGTATTACCTTCCGTAGGAGCCTTATTATAGGCGCCAGGGGTGAAACTTGAAACAGGTGCCCAAGGAACTAGGGGATAGGGTTGTATGATTTATGGAGAAATAAATACCTACGTTTTTATTTGTAATTTTTCACACATTTTTTTAAAATTTGTTTTGTTTACGTACAAGCTATAGTAAATTATTAACTAAATTACAAACCATCACGACATTTTTATGCAGGGGTAAGCAGAGAAGACGGGCCGCTAAACACCTCTGTCTCGGCACACACTCCTTGCTTTATTCACAATCATACATCGTCTCATACATATCTTTCTGTTATTCTAACTCTGGACATGGTAAGTGTACCAAGTTTTGGTTCACTTGATCGTGCTATATAGCCCCAACTTCTTCTCCTTACACTCCTTTCTTTATTCATTCGCTCTATATACCCAAACCTAATCTTATCTAATCAGTCTAAGCGCCCTTTTCTTAATCTTACTCACTACGCTTACATCAACCTTACATTCTTTGCGATTTTCCACATTCCCACACCATCATACACGGTTTTACACACACTCAAGGATCTCATTTTGAAGGCATTTAGTCTACTTTCATACTTTCAATGCCTTACTGCCATACATTAGGGTAGGTACCAACATTCCATTGAGGTCTGCTAGTTAAAAAACAAAAAATGTAGAATTATATGAATATTATACAAGAAATTTAAACGGTAATTTTTTGAGAAATACTAAAGATAAAGACCATAAATTGACTAATTCCGGAATATATAAACTCAAATGCAATGATTGTCCCTCATTTTATATTGGAAAAACAACTCGTAATTTTGAAATCAGAATCAAAGAACATTTAAGGAGTCTTAATAATAATAATTTTTCTGAGTTCGCTAACCATATCATTGAAAATAACCATAGTTTTGAAAAAAACACAGGGATAAATATTCTTCATATTAATCATAAAGGAAAACGTTTAGATAACTTAGAAGCTTTGGAAATTAAAAATCCCTTAAAAATAATGAATCTATTATCAACAAACAAAAAATATTGTCATATAGCCCAATCATGGATTTGTTCCCCTACCCACCCACTCTACACTAATACCTACCCACCCAATTTACATTATTAACTAACAACGGCTCCACCCCTACCATAATAAAACATTGTTCAAAACTGTCAAATTAGTATAAGCTTTCCCTGACGGAGGAACGTTTGTTCCGAAACCGGTCGGATTTGCACATTTTATAAGTGGTTTATACAAAGTTGTATTGTTTCATTTTATTATAATGGATAACCACAAAGTAATAGCTACATTCAAAAATATAATATTTAATCATTTTATATTTCAACAAGTAATTTGTGTACGTATCAGAGAGAATATCGCATGTGACGTTTGACAATTTTTTTTCCAATCACACACCTAATCACGATGGGATGCACTTATCATAAATTAAAGACAATTTTGGCTTGTGGTTTATCGGGCAAACATGCATAGATATACAGTTCCTAAAGAAAAAAAACTACACCTATTTGAAAGCAGTTACCGGTTTTAAAAATTCCGTTTTCAACTGTCTTAGATTGAATGTTCCTACATAACCTGCTCAATAATAAGAGAAGAAACCCCCAACAAATTTTCTGTCATTGAATTAAATAATGTAGCTAGATAACTAACTGCATATTATGCTTCTTCGTATAGAAGCTGACAAAACAAATGCGCGAAAAAATTTCACCAATTACTCGCGCAATCGCAAAGTCCCTTAATAATAACGTAGTATTTATATAGCGCAGTTTTGTGATATTTCACTGCAAGTGCGCTTAGTTATACTAAACTTAAAATTAATCCTATAGTGTTCCTTACGAGTCCTTACAAAATACAAAATTGATTAAATAATGTGAAACAGAGAATATACAGTAAATACAAAGCAATTCCTAAAGAACAATATTAACAACAAGAATTCTTAAAACTAAATTATAATAAAGAATAGGATGCAGTTTACGTTTAGAAATAATAATAACAGAGTGCACAGAGTAACAGTGTGAAACAAAGAATATAAAGTATATAACTTTATTATATGTACCTACTCTGACAATATTGTCAGTTATTATGTCCACTTGTCTTCATGAAAATATATTTTATTAATATAAGTACTTGTAATAACATACTCCGTGTAACTATGCATTTTACAATGGCACTCCAAAATTCAAGCACGAGAAATATTTTCTCTTTTGAATTGTGAAGTTTCATTAAAAAGAAATTTACATATTGTTATTAGCCTTAAGAACCAAATGTTTTACTATGAATCTGTATACGTATGTATTTTTTTAAATAAAAAAAATAAAAAAATACAAAGCAATTCCTAAAGAACAATATTAACAAAAAGAATCATTAAAACTAAATTATAATAAAGAAAAAGAGGCAGTTTACGTTTAGAAATAATAATAACAGAGTGCACATAAAACTACAGTAAGGAGGTAATCGAAACCAAACAATTACCAGAAACTTGGGGAACATGGCTTATTATAGTAGATTGAAAACAAGTTAAAATTCATGAAAGGTATGATTTTTTAAATAAGTTTGTTTTTAGAGCTCTTTTGAATTCAGCCAAGTTCTGGATATTAGTAAGAGCTGGGGGAAGTTTGTTCCAAATGAGCGGGCCAGTTACACGAAAAGATCGATCAAAGTAAACGGCTCGATTTGACCTAGAAAGTTCGAATAAACGATTAGTAACATCTAGATCTGCTGACCTTAGAGTAAGCTGCCTATCGCTTAAGTTTTGTCGGACACATAGTTCCGATATATAGGCTGACGCCATTCCTTGCAATGCTTTGAAGGCCATCTTGAACTCTATTCTTTCAGGGCATCGAAGCCAATGAAGGCGATCCCTTAGAAGCGGGGTTATACGGCAATACTTAGATTCACCAAAAATCATTCTCGCCGCAGCATTGAAAACGGACTGGATTCTATTGAATTGTTTTTTTTTATGTAAGCCAGCATACGCACTATTACAATAGTCCATACGTGAGACAACGAACGAATTTATGAGTGACTTTGCTCCATCAGAGGGAAGGCAACGCCTGATTGATTTTATCTGCCTAAGATGGAAAAAGCCTGAACTTACAGATTTTGAAATTTGTGATTCAAGAGAAAGACTATTGTCTATAGTGAAACCTAGAAATTTTATTTCTGTAGAAGGGATTATATTTGTGCCCTGAATATGGATTGGATTAGAGTCGATGAGGGCTTGCCTTCCCTTCACCAAATAATTGCAAAAAGTCTTGATTTAGGCGTTTTCAATGACCTCTAACGACCTCACTAAAGAGTACAACTTAATGCATTAGTGCGATAATGTTGTACTGTATTTTCCCATAGGTTATTATTTTAAAATATATTAATTAATCAAATTTTTTAAATAATATGTATAGAGGTGTATATAATATTGTTTACATGTGTGAGGATTGGGATATATATTTAGGTATATGTAGGTGTATGTATGTATGTGTTGGTATATGCATATGTGTATGCATGTATGTGTATGTATGTGTATATGTTTGTATATATATGTGTGTGTATGTATATATATGTATATGTGCATGTGTGTATCTATTCACGTACATGTGTGCTTGCATACACGTGCACGTATACTAATAAAAGAATAAGGATATGTACATTTTTATAATCTTATGCTAATTTACTTCACTTTTCCCTTCTATTGTGTTTTTTCTACTTTCTACTTTTTATTTTAATTTTTCCAATTTTACATAATTTATATTAAATCCATATGTTTACACTTGACTTTAAACTTTAAATTTCATACATAGTAACTACTCCATTGGTCACTATGAAACAGGCAGCCGCCTAGTATGGTGATTCAATATATCTACTTTATGTAAATGCCACAATTATGTAACATGTATTATATAAATAAATAAATATACTAGCTGGTTCCCGGTCCGGCATGCGTTGCAATGCCATAATTCAAAGAAATAAATTGTTTCTCCCTGCATGTCCTTTCCCGTGCGTCCCGTTTCCCTCCCGCGTCCCCTTCGGCTGCCGCCTTTCCTGCCTTCTCTCTCCCTCTCCCGCTCCCCGCTCTCCCGTCCCGCCAACCCCCTTCAAACGTTCCATATATTCAGTCCAAGTGCAATTAGTTTTCAAACAGCTCGCGTGCCACCTATTGCAATTATTTTTTTTAATTTTTCATATATAACACACATTATTTTTTGTTCATTATAATAAAAATCAATCAAATTTGGTACCTTATATAGGTATCTATCTATTTAAAAATATCATAGACAATTCTTTTGTTACAAAGAAAAAAAAAACAGCTGACTGCTAAATTCACATTCATCAAACGCGCGAACTGTCAAAAGTGCGAAGTTAAAATAGTCGTTTTTTTTTGTGCACAATTTCTTAATTTTTCCATCCGTAAGAACCTTCTACAAAGTATTACAAAACTTGTAAAAAAAGATTAATGAAATAGGTAAAGTCGTTCTGAAGTTATGACGTGACTAAGGAAATCAGGGATTCATTTTTATATATATAGATAGATAGATAAAATTTTAAACAAAAGTCGCTCTTTAATAATTATTTTCATTAAAAAAAATTTCGCCTATTTTGTTACATACCTGTATATAATATTATGAAATAAAAAATCGGTTTGCATGTCCCACCCTGGAGTCCTGGTACCTACCCTGATGTATGGCAGTGAGGCATGGAACCGGCAGAGGAAGGATGAAAGTAAACTAAATGCTGTTGAAATGAGATCCCTGAGACGTATGTGTGGTAAAACAATGTATGATCGTGTGAGAAATGTGGATATCCGCAAAGAATGTAAGGCTGATGTAAGCATAATGAGTAAGATTAAGAAAGGGTCCCTCAGATGGTTTAGGCATGTAGAGCGAATGAAAGAAGAAAATAGTATAAGAAGAATATACGACGCAAATGTGAATGGTAAAAGAAGTCGGGGACGCCTGAGGAAGACATGGCACGATCAAGTGAATCAGATACTTGGGTCGGGCCATGTCAAAAGTCAGAATAATAGAAGAGAATGTATGAATGTGAGTGAAGCGAAGAGTGTGTGCACAGACCGAGTTGTTTGGCGGTCCGTTCTCTCTGCCTATCCCTGCGGGGAAACGGTTAAACGGCGTGATGATTAGTTAGTTGGTAAAAAAAAGATAAACGTTCTGTGTGGTTTAGCGCAAGTTTTTTAGTTCATTATATTAATATGTATCTACAAAAAAAAACATCGATTGTAGTCACTATTAATAATAATAAACGGTTCTCAAGCAGACCGTAAGTAATTTACGAAGCAGCGATATTACAATACTGTTCGGAAATACAAAGTTTTTTTCTCTGGTTTGTCCTTCGATACCAAACAGAAGTTGAAAGAGAAGTTGTAATGAGAAGTATTGAGAAGCTGGGAGAAGTACGAAGATGAATACGAGGAAGAAAGAAGGGAAAGTGGAAGATAATTGGCCGCTCCAATGAGGCAGTCATTAACCAGAACTCCGGGATCACTTCCACTTGTTACTTATAACTTGGCGTGTCTCGAAACTTTAATAGGAAGTCGCTTTACTTTCTTAAGTATCGACTAATAATAATAATATGCTGTAAACTGTGCATCTATATCTAAATAAGTATTAAATAAATATTTCTAACCTGATTTGTTGTATTACGTTTTTTCCTGTTAAGCACTTGCATACTGCTTTCTAACAACTTATACAGGGACACTGGAGGTCAAGATTCGTTCAAAATAAATAAATGTACCTTCGTTTAACAAAAAAATAGAATATTGCGAGAGCCTTGAAGTAGTAACCATCTGTTACTTATACTTTTATACCAGGGCGGGTAAGTGGTGGATAACCTCCAATGTCTAAATAAGTACAAACAATGTATTAGAAATTAGTAGTACCAATCCACAATGAAAATAAATTTGAATGAGAAAAAGTTTGGTTATATTATATTGTTTTAATAAATGAAGACAAATCACGTTTATACACCGCTTATTTGATCAAAATTATCAACACGATTAGAAACAAATGGTTTCTTCATCGGAATAAAATTAAAATCAATAAAGACGTCAAAATAACAAAGCATGACTATAAAAAGATATAATTTGTTTCGAAACTTGTTGATAATTTAGATTAAACTAGCTGACCCGGTGAACTTCGTACCACCTCAGAATCAATAACTGTTGTGTTAACTTATTAGCTGAATTAAATTCAATTTCTTTAAAGTTAAAATGATTACCCAAAATGAATTAAGTTCAATAAACGTATAAAAATTAAAATCATTTTTTGTCATTGTTTTGTTTCTGTTATGTGTCAAAGATGGTGCTGTTTCCTCCAAAGTACTACTTTTTTCCGACGAGATTTTCTTTTTATTTTCTTTATACGTTTGAGAGAGATTTATGATAGTGCTTCTATTTTTCCTTTGGGGGGTTGCAGAAATACGTTCACCGTTTGTCTCATTTTCGACTGTTGCCATTTAGTGGTAAGAAAGAGGGGCAGAATTATACGAGTAAAAAGCAAAACAATAAGCGCATTGACAAATTACGTTTTTAAATTTTTAAATTTCACTCACACTTTAATATTATCTTTGTAACAATATTCCACACTTTCAAAATTATCAACACGGCAAGCAGTATTGCTAGGGGTTTACGGAGACGTAACGTTGCGGTGTATGAGAGAGATGTAAGAAAATGACGACTTTTTCCCTTTTGAGGGAACGGACATTACATTGTGTATCTCATCTTTTGAAAGAGCTGCAGGAATATTGTGATAAGTATAATATTGAAGTGTGAGTTAATTCAAAAAAAGCCGTTCGAAACAAGAAAATGAATTTTCGTCATAATTTCTTTTTGTAAATTTTTCCGATGTTTTAATAGTTATTCTGCTATTCGGGGTGGAGATTAATCCAACAAATCAAAGATCATTAAAATCGATCCGGCCGTTATTGAGTTAAAAATGGTGTAACTAATCCGACTGCGTTATATGCCATTTAATAAAGAAATTGTTTCTCCCTGAGTGTCCTTTCCCGTTCTTCCCGTTCCCCTTCCGCTTCCCCTTCTTCTCCTGCGTCCTCTTCCCCTCTCGCGTTCCCACTCCGTCACCTCCACCTTCCCTCTCCCTCTCCCCCTCCACTCCCCCCCTTCCCCCGTCCCACGAACCCCCCTCCCCCCTCACACGTCCCCTTCCCCTTCCGCGTTCCCCTTCCACCTTCTCCGCCTTCCCTCTTCCCTTTCCCGCTCCCTCGTCCTCCTCCTCCGTCCTCCTCCCGCGTTCCATATATTCAATCCCAGTACATTCAGTTATTAAACAGCCCGTGTTCCACCTTTTACAATGTTTATTCAAATTTCCATTTTTCATGTATATTAAATTTGGTACCTAACATAGGTACCTATTTAAAATATCTAAAATTCTTGATTCGATTCAAACTATTAGGGGAGTACCTACTTTAAATAAATTTATTAAAGATTTTCAAAAATAGAATCCTGATTAAACAATCAATGTTTTGCAATATGTCATTCTCAAACACGCGAACTGTCAAACATGCTCATGTTTTCTGAAATTATCCAATTTTCCGCGCAATTTTCTTAATTTTTCTCTCCGTAAGAACCATCCTCGTACTTCAAAGAATATTCTAAAAAAAGAATTAGCGAAATCGGTTCAGCTGATCTCGAGATTTGCGCTTACCAACACATTTAGCGATTCATTTTTATATTATAGATTAAAATGGACGTTACAAAGTAAATTTTCGAATATTGAAGAAGTAGGTATATATTTATATTTTTTTATAGAATGTATTCTCGACGGGTTAGCGGTCGAGGGGCAATTCGATCAATTCGGAGTGCCCAAATAATTTGTTTTTGATTAAATTGTGTTATTTCACAATTTATTAATTATAAATAATGAGTAGCACATTTGCGGCACTTTACAGTGTGGAAGATACTCTATAACGCCCTAGAGTTCGACCACCATTCAGAATTTAAACGTTGCTTGAAATGGCGCTAGCCGTGTTTGGTGACCAGACTGAATAGCCAGGTAATTCCTCACTTTCTTCATCCCCATCTCACTTTACTTTCCAATACCCTAAGACTCAATGTTTTTAGTCATGGTCTCTCCGGCTCCAGACGGGAGAGTTTGAAACTCTTGTGCAGTAATCGTACGAATACAATCGATTCTCGGTAAAATAAAAATTGATTCAATAGCATTTAAACATGGTCGCGGTTCGTTGCAATGTCAAAATCATATATTTTAGATCCCGTGCCAACACCGCGTTGTGGATTTGTAAACATCTGCGGAGTTGCGAGTTCCCCTCAGTACAGGCTAGTTTCTGCTAGTCTCCCTTTGTGTTAACCTTCCGCCACTTCCTTTTCGTAAGGAGCTTTAAATGCTTAATTCGATTAGCATCTAAAGCAGGCAGAAAGAGTCTTGCGAGAAATGATTACTCAGTCGTTGCAGAAGCACTAAACCTTTTTTTATCGAATAAGGTCAACTTGGTCGAAGAGTAAGGCGGTTTTTGTTTTCGTGTTAATGAAAATTTGGATACAAAGTTTGCGGTTTATTCAAAGTCCCCCTTAACCAGGAATTTCTGATCCGAAGTTGACTGTAGGTAATTGTGTTGGTGTTACGTCATGATTTCCTCGTATTCACATTTGTTGATTTCATCATCTTCATGTTTTTGACTGAGCTTGTCAATTTCCTTATCTTCACGTAGGTTGACTATGTTTTTTTATTGCCTCATCTTCATGTTTGTTGACTATTACTCCAGTCAAAATAGACTCAGTTTTCGATAGCTCTTACCGTTTCAGAGATATACGCAAAAAACAAAAAAAATGTGACCTTTGACCTCGAAAAAAAAAACCTTGCCAGAGCGGGATCGATGGGGACTTTTGACATAGCATTCGTAATGACGTATTCAAGACTTATACAAAAATCCAGCTTGTTAAGAATTAATGCGAGGTGGAATGTCTATTTTGACTGGATTATATGTTTTTTGATTTCCTCATTTTCATGTTTGCTGACTATGTTTTTTTTTTGTGAAAAATCACCTCAAGAAACCTTTTTTTATCGAATTATTGCAGTTTATTCAATGTCCCCCTAACCAGGGATTTCTTGTGTGGCTTGAATTAGGTGTGTTGGAGTTGCATCATGATTTCCTTGTCTTCATATATGTTGATTTCATCATATTTATGTTTTTTGACTATGCTTGTTAGTTCCTTTATCTTCACGTAGGTTGAATATGTTTTTTTATTGTCTCACCGTCACGTTTGTTGACCGTGTTTGTTGATTTCCTCATCTTCATGTTTGGTGACTATTTTTTTTTCATTTCCTCATCCTGATGTTTGTTGACTATGTTTTTTTTTTATTTCCTCGTCTTCATGCTCTTGTTGACTATTCTTGTTTATTTCCTTATCTACACGTATGTTGACTATGTTTTTTAATTACCTCACCTCAATCGTCAAAAATCGCTTTACCGAGTGAAGCGATATTTGTTTATTATTTAAATACAAAGTATTGCGGTTTATCCAAAGTTCCTCTAACCAGGGATTACTGATCCGAAGTAGACTGTAGGTAGTTGTGTTGGTATTACATCATGATTTCCTCATATTCGTGTTTGTTGATTTCATCATCTTCATATTTGTTGACTATGCTTGTTATTTTTTTTTTATCTTCAGATAGGTTGACAATGTTTTTTCATTATCTCACCTTCATGTTCATTGACCATGTTTGTTGATTTCCTCATTCTCATGTCGTGGACTATGTTTTATGATTTCCTCATCTTCATGCATGTTGACTATTGTTTATTTCCTTATTTTCACGTATGTTGACTATGTTTTTTAATTACCTCACCTTCGTGTATGTTTGGTGATTTCCTCATCTTCATGTATGTTAAGTATACTTGATGATTTCCTCATCTTCATGTTCGTTGACTATATTTTTTTTATTTCCTCATCTTCGTGTTTGTTGATTTCCTCTTATTCGTATTGGTTCAATTCTACATCTTTACTTTTGTTGAATGTTGCTTTAGCTTGGCTCTAACCACTGTGCTAATTCGACCCTGTACCTAAAGTTGCGAATAACCTGAAATCGTTGAATTCCACGTACTACCATGATAGTAAGCGAAGCGACAAGTAATGGCTGAGCAATATGAACTCGTGACGCCTGGATAGGAACCCAACCGTTTGACCGCTTCAATAAAATATCGCTTAATGAATCCAATACCAAGAGTTGGACCCCTCTGACCATGATTATGTCATGAGTTAAATTGAGTCACAAAAAACAGATAGAGGGAGACAGTGCGCGCGTGGCCTTTAATTACCCCACCCGAGCGAGGGAGACGAACGGTAACATACCCAGTAATTAATGATTACACCTGTAGCTGTACCAGTTACTGTACCAACTACCAACGGCTCACACCTCCTAAATTATTCAACGGACGTTTAGGACACGCACGAAGTTGGGTTAACTTTTCTGCACACTGGTTTTTTGAAAATAGAACTGTCTGTTACTTACTGTATATTTTTTGTTTTGGATTTAATTTTCATTTTTTTGATAGCGTTCTACTGTGTAGTAGCTAAATATAATATATTCAGTCAGGACGGAGTCATTCAGATACTCGCTTGTACCTATATTGTAAGCAGTTGGTAATACTTCAGAAGTAGTATATGTTTTCAACTGCGTATAATATAGTTAAAAAGAGGCTATAATAACAAACCCCAATTATAATAATCAATGTTAGCATAAAACCTACTATTCTTCTGTATGGGTTCTCCATAATTTAACCCCTCAGAATAATGTGTTGGCTTTTCGGAACAATTCATATAGGACTCATAGAAATCGTTGTGTCTCCTTTACTATCATAGTGAGAAAGGGTATTGGAAAGAAAAAATACCACGTCTATGTTAAAATCTAAAACTTAACCACCAAATAATTAAAATGTTTACCTTTAAAATCAAAGTTCACGACCCTAATTCAAAAAAAAATTATGAAATTTTGTGAATATTTTATAAATTATTTTTACATGAAATGACAAAAAAAATAGTTAATGAAAGCCTTTATTTGTCTAATAAAATATGTATGTGATTTTATTTTTTCTAATTACCAGTAATTTTAGTTGGAAAAAAAGTAATATGACCACTGTTCTACAAAATTATTATGTTTATCGCATTTGGTACACGCTCGTACAGGTGCATATTTATTAGAATAAGTAAAAAATATTTATTCTAACAATTATTATAAATAATAATTTTATTAGCCTGAAACACTCACCTACATTGAAAAAATCCCCCGAGAAAAGATACATGACGCCGACGGGATTCGAACCCGCGTTCTTCTGATCTCCAGTCCACTGCTCTATCCACTGAGCTACGTCGGCTTATCTCCTACCCGGCAAATAATTCAATATATATATATATATATACTAGTGTTTCATTCAACAATTACTGCTTATTACATTTTTCCACCTGCAAACAACCGACTTAATTTTATATGAGAAAGGCATTGTAAATGCTAAATCTTCCACTAGGTGGCGTCGAGACAAATTATGTCTACATTTTTTTGTAAAATACTTTAACTCGTCAAATATTAATTATTATTTTTAATTGATAAATTAATGTTTAAGACAAGATTTTTATGCATTCAGGCTAATAATTTTATTACTTATAATAATTGTTGCCCTTTGTGCTATGCATAAAAATATTGTCAAACATTAGTTTATCAATTAAAAATAATATAATATATTCAATTTGGTTAAGTCTTTTGGCTTCAAATCTCTTTACCTCTTATAACTCTTTACCATAAACGACGCGTATAACGCAACCGAGACTAGAATATTATTCTCAGCGGCAGGACTTGAATTTCGTCATTCCGGTCGTTAGCAAGGAATGCGCGCGTGCTCCCAAAACCAAGCAGGTAGAATTAAATACTGCCTTAGAAAAATCCCTACTCCAGGACCCGATGATCTCAATTATTCACGATATAAACACAGCCACACGAAAAACTTGTGTGAATCCGCCGTCTTGATGAGAAAAAATAATTGAAACAGAATAATATATTTATTTGATTGCGTCCTTTATTCAGAAATATTCTTATTTATGGCAATTATATGTGCGCGCGCATGACGTCCATTGTGTTTTGAATTTCGAATTATTTTAGTTTTGAAAAGGGCCGCGTCGCGCCGTGGGATTCCTTTTTTGAAAGAAAGCGGAAGGATCACTTCAAAAACGTCCGATAGAGTGGCGGGAATTTGACGTTCAACATTGCGTTTCTTTACAAATTATGCGTTTTGGGTGGTTTTTTGATATTTGCTATTATGTTTTTTAATGTGATTATTTATGGAAGATTGTTGAGAGTTGGACCTCCCTAAGAGATGGCAAATCATCTAAGATTAAGGTTCGTAATTACTTAGCAAAACGACCGCATATCTAACTCGTCTCTCCGTTTTTTATTCAACTATGTTTTATGATATAATAATATTACGATATACTCATTTAATTCTTTCTGTTTTTCTGTGTTATTGTTAGATACTTTTTAAAAGATAACCGCGGTAGATTGGCAAATCCTTGATTACGTACGCGGAGTTCGAGTGATAAAAATCCTTTCCATTGTAATAAAAAAATGTGTTTTGAATTGAACATGACTAACTAACCATTATGCCGTTTCCCCGCAGGGGTATACAGAGAGAACGGACCGCCAAACAACTCGGTCTTGACACACACTCTTTGCCTCACTCACATTCATCATCGTCTCATACAAACTCCTATAGGTATTATTCTGACTTTTGACACGGCCCGACTCAAGTATCTGATTCACTTGATCGTGCCAAGTATTCCTCGGGTGTCCCTGACATCTTCTTCCATGCACATTTGCATATATTTTTTAATTTCATATATTATTTGCATATTTTTTTTTTATTTCATATATTTTTCTGACACTATTTTCTTCTTTCATTCGCTCTACATGCTCAAACCACCTGAGGGTCCCTTTCTTAATCTTTCTCATCATGCTTACATCAGCCTTACATTCTTTGCGGAATTCCACATTTCTCACATGGTTTTACCACACATCCGCCTCAAGGATCTCATTTCAACAGTATTCAGTTTACTTTCATATTTCCTCTACCAGTTCCATGCATCACTGCCATACACCATGGTAGGTACCAGGATTCCGTTGCCGACTGCTTGCTTAGCTTCTTTTGAGAGTTTTTTATTAGCGCCGATGACATTCAGTCCTCCATTAATGGAGTTACCTGCATTTACCCTTCATTCAATATCTTTTTCAGCCTCCCCATCTCTCGTAAACATACCTTCCCGATGCATAAACTCGTCCACCTGCTCCAAGTACCTATAATATTATGACTATCTGAAAAATACGCAAAATTTCTGAAGGGTGTTAAAATATATATTTTTATATTTTATAAGTATATTCGGCTGAAAATCTATATAATGTACGTATTAATAACATATCTCTAAACGGTCGTAACTATCGCTGAATCTTTTTCTGGTCGTGTCACATGATACTTATCTCCTGCCATTGTCTAAAATATGTTTCCCTAAATATCTCAAGATCTTGGTTTTTTATTTCAATATTTCGACCCCTTCAGAATTCTGGAAAAAAGGGTAGTAAATTGGAAATCAATCTTTGGCTGTCATCAACAAATCGCAAGAAAAAGGTTCAAAATGCAACGGCAAAAAAATTACAAAAAGGTTTAAATGACAATAATATAAAAATTTACTAAATAGTTTTTTTTGTAATCACAACCGACGAGTTCCTAATACTTGGAGACAGTGGAACTATGGCATCTCCGTTTGTATAAGTTTGTGAGATTGAGGAAAGTGTGGAGGGGATGGAAGTTGGGGTGGAGAAGACAAAGGTTGGACGAATTTGATTGTTTAGGTTTGGTCATTAATTAAAGTCAAATTTTTTTAAATATGAATACTGCATAAGAATCTCAACTGTACCCAACCGTATGGAGCCAGTGAGACTATGGCATCCCCAATTGGGGTGTGTTGTGAGGTCAAAGATAGCGGGAAGGTGAAGGAAATAAGGAAAGAAAGGTAAATGCAGGTAACTCCATTCGGTAATGGAGGAGTGAACGCCGTTGGCGCTAATAAAAAAAATGTCAAAAGAAGCGAAGCTAGCACTCCACAGTGGATTCTTGGTACCTACCCTGATGTATGGCAATGAGGCATGGAACTGGCAGAGGAAGTATGAAAGAAAACTGAATGCTGTTGAAAAGAGATCCTTGAGGCGATGTGTGTAAAACCATAAAGGTATGATCGTGTGAGAAATATGGATATCCGCAAAGAATGTAAGGCTGATGTAAGCTTAATGAGTAAGATTAGGAAAGGGACCCTAAGATGGTTTGGGCATGTAGAGCAAATGAAAGAAGAAAATAGTGTGATTAGAATAGATGACGCAAATGTGAATGGAAGAAGTCGGGGACGCCCGAGGAAGACATGGCACGATCAAGTGAATCAGATACTTGAGTCGAGCCATGTCAAAAGTCAGAATGATAGAAGAGTATGTATGAATGTGAGTGAGGCAAACAGTGTGTGCCAAGGCCGAGTTGTTTGGCGGTCTGTCCTCTCTGCCAACCCCTGCGGGGATACGGCGTGATGGTTAGTTAGTTAGTCAAAATATTTCCGCTTTATAATAAAATGCAAATAAATGGAATATTTCTGAACATATCCGTAAACTAAAAACGGTTTTTAAAGGTGATGAAATACGCTTTCAAATTTTACGATTAGAAATAAACGTAATATTTATAAAATATATATTTTTTTAATGCAAACATAAAAACAGTTTTAAAAATGGCTCACCTTACGGTTTTTCTAGCTAAAATTACTGATAATGAAAAAAAAATAAAAACACACACATGTTTTACTAGACAAATGTATTACAGACGTTAATGTCACCCCACTTTTATGAATAAAAAATTCCCAAAATTTTCAAAAAAACATTTCAAAAGTTTGGTTTTGTAAAGGTGTACATTTGAATTTTTTGGTGGTTATTTTTTTAGTTTTGAATATAAAGCGTGGTGTTTTTCTTTTCCAACACCGCTTAAAATATATTTCTCACTTTGATAGTAAAGGAGTTACAGCGATTTATACGAGACCTACGTGAGTTGGGACATATTTGGTCACGTGTGATTAAATGTCTTAAAATGTGTTCTGTCAAAACCACAGCTCGGTTTCAACCTTAGACTTTAAAAGAAAGGTTTTTCCTACTATATTAAAATAAAGGTTGTCCCTATAATTTGGGAGGAGGGTGTGGTTACGACCGCCCCGGGAACCATTCATTGGACAGGTCACCCCGAGTGGTTCGCTACGTTTTGTGATTAAGCAGAGGTGCCCGAAGTTGTGAGGTTTGTATAGGTCTTGGCAGCGGATAATTTTTATGACACGTGATACTTATGATACGTACTGCGTGGCGGGCTTGATCGGGAGAGATGGGAAGGATGGATTCGTACGACCTCCAGATTCAAACCCCACCTCTCATACCTTTTTCCTTCCTAGAATTTCCTCTCCTTCCTTTGTCTAAAAAGACCCTCCACACAGTAACTACAAAGTTGACAGGCCGTGAGGGAATTCTTAAGACGATTTTTTTATGTAAAAAATCAAATTAATCTGTATGTGCGTATACGATCAGTAACGCCATTTTATATCGTGATTTTTTACCGGTCGGTTCGTCAAACACCTACAACACCAAAGCAACGAAATAATCAACAAAATGTTATCTAGTATTTTTACTAGTTAACTTTGTCTAGTTAATTTTATGTCCTCGTTACCGAAGCCACTGTTTTTTCCTAATTTATTTACTATTTTTTTTTTACAGTGATTCAACAATTAGGGGGTAGCGCAACACGGCATAATATCCCTAAAAACAAATCAGAGTGATATCACGTTCCACGCAGTCTTGCCGTTTAACACTTATTGTAACAATCTGAAAACTTTTAAATCTACCTCATTTCACTTCACGCTATTAAAAACAGATTGCTTAATTTAACTGAATACTGACATCCGCGTGTCTCGATCATTTTAGTCTATACACAGTGGCGTACACAGAGTAATAAATAAGGGTAGGCTTCAGGAAAACAGCGAATTAATTAATATTAAAAAAAACTTACCAGCAAAGCGACGTGGTACCTATTTTTTCGCTAAGAGTCCAGGGCTAAGCTTCTGAATATTGTTAATGTTGGCTGGTATTACCTGTTACGTTTAATATCCAAATAACCGCTTCGTTTATGCATTTTACAAAGCCAATTACTGGATAGGTATACAAATAAAGCACTAAGCATAACACGGGCATGAACCTAGCATGGTGGTCGAAAAATCCACAAAAATGATGTAACCATTCAAAGCAATGAATAAAGAAGAATAAAAAAATAAAAAAAAAACAAAACTGGTTTGTAGCATCCTGGAATATAGTTCCGTTGTTTGGGCCGTTTTTAACAAAACCACATCATAGAAATAGAAAAAGTTTTATGCGTTACCTGTATATATATAAGAGAATATACAATATACATAGTACTTATCCATTACTGTGTCTATTCTTGTTCTTCACATGAATGCTTGATTTCAACATCTTAGAAGCCCGCCGAAAAATATTGTTAGGTAAACATTAATCTCCGGAACTATACTCAATCCACCTAAGTTAAAGGAGATTAGCTTATACGAGTGTTATGTTCCTAACAAGTATACTCGTGGGAGATCCCATTCTCTTTTTTTACGCTCTGAATGCGAGGACTTCTGCCTTTCAGAACCCGCCAATAATCAGAACGACTCGACTGCTTAACGATTCTGCATTGATCATCAATATTTTAAATGTCACTTACGGGACGGTTCAGCAACTATCTCTTGATGCATGTCACAAAATAGTCCGCTGCCCCAAAAAAAACTGCCCCTTTCCTTTTTAATTTGTAATCTTCTCCATGATAATATATTGGTACACATAAATAAGTACACAAATTTCAATATTTTGTCGTTCGCACAATTGTACGAAAGAAAGAAAGTTAACCCATTTGCTTGTTAAGGAATAAATACATCCCAAAACATGTAATAGCGTTTTACTTTCATAAGACCAAAAACGTCCCGAGCGACCTTACACTTTAAAAGCTATATATCTCTCTTCCTCTCATGCAAACATATGAATTTTTCTTTTAATCAGAAAGAGAACAAAATAATGCTTCTTATTGTGATGGAAATGTGAAAGTATTAAAGTATTATAAGTATTGTATTATAATGTGAAAGTATTAAATGTGAAAGTATAAGTAAATATTGTGATGGAAATTCCATAGATATTTTACAATCTCGATCCAAAGTGATGGTTTCAGAATTTTTTTCAGAATCCGAGGCTTCCGGATTGTGAGGTGTGAATATATTGAACCAAGCAGACGGGTTAAGTTATACGAATTAATTAATAAATGTAGCAACCGAAGCCACTGATAAATATATTTAGGGTTTGTACCGAAAGGCACGGCCTTTTTCAACACAAAAAAACGAATCTTCCCTTGAATGCGCACAACGCACACATGCATTTTTTTGTGCAGAGTACAGTCAAAATTTGAGCATAACATATTCGTCATTTTGCAAACCTAGTTCCTGCTCACGTTACAGTAGGACGATTCGATGTCTTTGTATAAATTGTTCGAATAAATTGGTTCAACCTGAACCTTCACCAGAGATATGTATATAAAATCATTAAATAAATTACAGATAGGTATACAGAACATAAAATGGTAAAATAGAAGAGTGAGAGAGGACATTAAATTTGGAGGGAGACGAGGGGGAGGTTTCAGAGAGAGAGGAGGTAAAAGTAGATTTGGGGACGGGAAATATTTTTACAATGGGGTTTTATAAAGACAAATCTAATGTTTAATTTTATTAAATCGATTTTATTTATTTTAAATGATTTTTTATTTAATTTCACATTATTTTATTTTATTTATTTTATTGTAATTATAATAATAGGCCACTTACATGGACTTCATAACGACTTGGAAAAAATCGTGTGGATAGATTTTTTTACTAAGATTACGAAAATGTTAGTAAAAATTTTAAGAAATGTTCAGTTTTTTTTATTTTTAAATAAATAAATCCATTATTTGGGCCCGTGACATCACTACATGAAAATGTCCCATCTCCGAAAATGTACCTCTAATTTTATAAAATTCCACACTGATTTTTTTTTTATATGGCATCACTTTGATTTCAGGCGAATTTTTGAATTTGACATTTAACGTTTACTTGATTTATTGTTTGTTCTCTGACTTGATTTATTGTTTGTTCTTCTTTTTTGACAGATGTAATGAAAAGAACCCCGCACATTTTACGTTGTCCGTACGTGCTTTAGAGGTATAATGCTAATGGTGCGGATTTTAACAAAATCAAATTTTATAATATTCTTATTATTATTATAATTTACAAGTACAAGTATATTACATTTGATTTAGTAATATAGAAGTTGAACATTATAATGATTTATGATCAATAAGATGGATCAAGGAAAAAAATATTTACGAGATTTAATATTTTTGGTATGCCTCGTTATTCTCCTGTGTCATTCGTGTGGAAAACGTTACTTTTTAAAAAAGATTTTCGGCTATGTAATTGTCGTTTTTTCGCACCTATAAATTTATGGGTAAATTTTGGGGATCGCTGACAACGATTAAAACGCACTTTTTTTGGAAAAAATCTTTTGATTCACCTTAATTACATTAAAAGACAACTATTTGCATTGGGGGAAGTGGAAAATATTTTTGTGTAACATGGTTTGTGATACAAAAGAAAGTGCCCCTTTATAACGCCTACTCGCGTCAAGGCAAGAAAAACATCCCAGTTTTCAAGTAGTTTGGCGGCTACGCTAGGTTTGTGTAACATGGTTTGTGATTCTGGCGTACAATCTCACAAGACGAAAGCTAATTTTAATTTTACGTAATGAAATTTAGAATGAAATATTTTCCACTTCCCCCAATGCAAATAGTTGCCTTTTAACGTAATTAAGGTGAATCAAAAGGTTTTTTCAAAAAAAAGTGCATATTAACCGTTGCCAGCCATCCCCAAAAATTAATAAATTATGTTCCGTCTTTCCGGTTTATAAAAAATGGTCTTATTTTTCGGATTGAAATTTTCAAAAAATCGCCAGGGTTTCAAAAATACGATTAATAAAAAATTAAAAAATTAAATGTCTTAGAATATTTGCCCAAACCGGAAATTTAAAAAAAAAAAATGATGCAAGTGGCCTATTATGTGTACCCATCAAATTGAGAGGCGGGTAAGGGTACAACCGCCTCGGGAACCGGGATTGGATAACCAACACGTATCCCATAGATCATCCCAAGTGATTCGCTTCCTTTCCTAAAAAGACCCTCCGCACAGCATTCCCAAAGATGACATAGGTCCTGAGGGAAATTATTTTCCTTTGGGTTTGCTGTGCGAACTAATGTAAATAAAATATAAGTGTTTTTTATTTACATTTATTTATGTTGAACGAATCTAGACCTCCAGTGTCCTTGCATACGTTGTTAGAAAGCAATATGCAAGTGCTTCACAGGAAAATAAAACAGGTAGGTTAGGCAGTGATAATGTGCCCATAGCCTACACGGAATGCACGCCTCTGGCGATACGAGACGTTGTGTTCACAAAGCCAGGACGCTCATTCTCGCCACCGACTCCGAAAAGTCAACAAGTCTTTATTATAATTACATCACGAGGTTCTGCTCGGTTTAAACTAAAGTGTTTGTCAGCGAGAGTTGCAATCATTTTTTAATTTTGAAAATAAATAAAAGCCGTCAAGTTATCGACAGCAAAGTGTCTTTTTCCCACGGCTGACATGCCACGCCATTTTACCACCATTTACCAGATGCTGATTTCAAGATGATCCAAAGAGAGCAAATACTTTTATTACGTTTGGTATAACATCATGGATAAAAACTAGTTCCTAGGTGCTTTCAGAAGCATCAGGGAACTTTGAAGGAAGGTTAAAAAAATCGTAACGGAATTCTATGCGGTAGAGGAAAAATAATATGAACTCTGGTGACATGAGATAGGTATGCTATAATTTTTTGTCTGTATATTCTAGGTAAACTCAATTCACTCTTTTCAATTGGAGACGGGTATGGGTACCGGTGCCACTGGAACCATTTATTGGATAACCAACACCACTGCGTAGGTCACCCAGAATGGTTCGCTACGTTTGATGATATAGCAGTGGTTTTTGGGTGGTTTAATGGTTCATGGTGGTTCACGGGGTGATGTTTATCTAGGTCTTGGCGTCCCACCTACTGCGTGACGGGCCGGATCGGGAGGGTTGTGGTTATAGATGGAATATGGTTGAGGGAGACCTTTTGAACTCTTCAGCCGGACTCTCAACCCACCGCAGTGGGAGGGTTGGATTCATACGTCCGTCACTCCTGGATAAATTAACTCCCAGATTTCTACCCACCCGTCATACATTTATCCTTCCCAAAACTTCATCTTCTTCCTTTCCCTAAAAATCCCCTCAAATACCACATATATGACCGAAACGTATTTTGATTTGGCATTTTTTTTCAGTGGGTTCTTAAATTTCATAATTTTTTTTACTGGTTTTAAAAATTTAAAAAAGAACATTACGTAGTGAATAGCGAAAAGGAACATTGAGAATTACCTTTACATTCAGATCTGGTCACCAAACACGGCTAAAGCCATTTAGATCAACGTTTTGATTCCGAATTATATTTTACAAGGTAGGTACTAAAAGAATCTACCAATCTTGAACATGCGGCAAATATACGACGTAAGTATATTATTTTTGAATGAAATGCGGTAAGAGATTCATCTATTTTTTCAAATACGCATCCGGGATCACACCCACGATCTCTGGTTTCTTGTACTGCGATCTTAACTACTTAACCACGGAGGTCCACGTAAATAATATCTATCATAAAATACCATTTGAGTGGAGATTCTAACAGCTACGCTTATCAAGATGACGTCAAGAAGTTACTAGGAGTTAAGAAGAAACACAGGCGCCGAGAAATTTTAATAAGTGTTTTTTTTACATTCGTTCCACAAAATAATTTCCTTCAGGGCCTATGTCATCTTTGGGGGTGCTGTGTGGATGGTTTTTTTTTAAGGAAGGAGAGGAGAGTTCTGGGAAGGAAAAGGGTTTAAGGGGTGGGTAGGAATCTGAATCTGAGGTAGGAATTTCAGTGTGTCCTGGTCATTCGCCTCCAAGACATAGACGAACCTCACCCCATGAACCCGGGCACTCCTGCCAAATCACCAAACCTCACCTCTTGGGGTGACCAATGGCAGAGATGTTGACTATCCAATAAAGGTTCCCGAGGTGGCGGTACCCAATCCCGCCTCTTAAATTGGATGTCGTGGCTCACTGGCTCCAGATGGCTGGGATCAGTTGGGACTCTTATGAGCACATAAAAAAATACAATTGTAAGTAAACCTTCAGAAAACCAAAGTAGACGACAGTGGGAAGGTTACAAAGCACCGCACGAAGAAGAGACCGATTATACTGTCTCATTCTCTCGCAGGTCAACTCCTATTGTTTGTCTCTTTTTAGGTGGCTATTTTTCGTTTCATCGAATTTCAAATCACAACGGTGCTAAAGAAGTTTTCACTTCAAAAAAAGCAAAAGGTGGGACTCGTCATTTGTCGATTTCTATACACATTTAAACTAGTGTCAAAATCCAGAAAGGGAATAGGACCTCCTACACGCACACTTCGGAGCGACCGAGTCCGGCGCCACTTCAATGACCTTTCTGAGGTGGTTCTGAGTTGGTTTCATTATGACTTGGACGGTCACCGTATAGACAGAACGCAGCCCTCGTTTCCTGTTAAGAAGAAGAAGAAGAAGAAGTTGTAAGAACGCAGCTAATTCGTGTATTGCGTGCAACTTGTTATGTAGTGCCACTCATCTCCCAGCACATTATTAAAGCAAACACTTGACGCTAAATGTGTTTGTTTGGACTCCTTTTATTCGAAATTGACATTTAATTTGACGTAGATTCGACGTGTTCGTGATTATAAGTAATGGCTACATATATCATCTTTTTTCGCCGGTTTAAATAACTAAATTGCAAACGCCATTCGTTTTGTATAATGTGATCTGAATCATTTGGAGTAATATGTTGTTAAAGCAAATAGAGTTATTAAATAAAGTACGAATATCCATAAGCATGATAATACTGGGTTCGGGCGAGTAATTTTAATTTAACAATTTAAGTAATGCAAATTTTATATTTGAATTATTTGTGGCACTAGAATTTAAAGTTAGTGAAAAGTGTTTTGAACTACTTTTGGAACATCCGCCCGCATTCCCCCCTTACCACGCAAAAGCCAAAAGATAATGGGTGTGTTTTTACTTTTTTACTTTCTCCACATAGGAGGCCCTGATGAAAATAACTCCCCTCAGGGCCTATGTAATCTTTAGGGAGGATGTGTGGAGGGTTTTTTAAAAAAGGAAAGAGAGGAAATTCTGGGAAGGAAAAAGTAGGAGGAGTGGGTAGGAATATGGGGGTCAGTGTGTCCAAGAGTGACGGGCGTATGAATTCATCCCTCCCACTGCGGTGCAAGGCGATATTCCTAGAGAGTATGGCTGGAGAAGTCAAAGGGATTCCTTCAACCATTCTCTCCCGATCTGACCTGCCATCCAACTGGTCGGCAGATGCATCTGCCACCAAGACCCGGTCAAAACTCACCCCAACTAAGTAACCAAACGTAGCGAACCACTTGGGGTGACCTATGGCGGAGGTGTTGGTTATCCAATGAATGGTTTCCGGGGCGGCGGTACCCACCGCCCCGGAAACCATTTATACCTTTGGTACCCGCCTCCTAAATTGAAAATCAGCGTATCGATGAATATCCGATTTAGTTAGACAATGTTCGTTTACTTTTTTTTGTTTCATTCTTCGGATTCCTAACGAAAACAAAATTATTATTTTTTTATTATTTTTTTATTTAATATAGATATATAGTACAGTGGTTTTATATAAATTACATATCGGTACACAAAACACAAATTATTTAAAATTGCAATCTCACCAAAGAAGAAACTAGTTCTTGTGCATGATGAGCGAGTTACACTAATTATAACAGAAATAGAATAACATTATGCAATAGGTAAATATATAATGGGAACAATTGAAACTTCTGGATTATCTATAAGTGTAGGTGTACATACATGGGATACGGTTACTTACTAAAATATTGTGCACTTAAGTGAAATTCGAAAAATCTAAATAAAATAGAGATGAATATAGATTGATAATACATAGAAAAACAGGTAATTATTAAGTTAATTATTCCCGATGAAGTGTAGCTTCAGTTTGAGTTTCAGTTTATTGATGTCTTTGGTTTTTTTTTTATTTCAATCGGAAGGTTGTTGAAAAACTATTCCTAAATAGATATAATTGTTTTGCATTAGTTTGGTATTAAATTTTGGCATTTTGAAGTTGTCTTGATATCTTTTTGATTGATGGGTTTCAAATTTTTTGATGATATTATCTTTTTAAATTTGGATAATTGCATTTTTCTTGAAGATATTCTCTACTCGAGGCACCGTGAAATCGGCGAAAAGCGTTTCTGTTGGATAAGTGGAGGGTTTCTTTAGGATTACTTTAATGATTAGCTTCTGGATCACTTTGATCGGAGTTAGAATATTGTTGTATGACCCCCCCCCCCATCCAATAATTCCATATTGAATTGATGACTGGATTAGTGCATAGTGCTTATTAGTGCTCTTTTTAGAGATTGATTGTTTGATTGTCTCATTATATAAATGATTTTTATAAATTAAATGATTTTTTTATTCATTCTGCGCACTGCTATACAAGGTCTCTATGATTTACCTACTTTTGTTTTTTAAGGATGCCCGCAGATGAGAGACTTAAGTTGCGCAGACAACTGTTGAAACCAAATGTCTGCGCAACTAAAATCTCTCATCGGCGAGCATTATAACTGGTTGTTAGTCTTACTCTTAGAACTTTTTATCCTCCCTTTACTAAAAAGAGCCTCCGTATAGTATCCGCAAAGACGACATAGGCCTTTAGAGAAATTATTATCCTCCGGTTCTCGTGTGAGTAGCTAATGTTAAAATAAGTTCAGAACAATAGATTAATAAAAAACCACATTTATAAATATTTCTAGTACAAATTGTATAAAAAGATTCTAAATCCATTTAAGGGTTTTTTTGCAACCCCTTCCGAATAGTAAAGTTGCGCCCCGTGTGGTCCAGAAACCCGCAGTTTTTAAAGGAGATTAAATAAATGACTTACTGAGTCGATTAATCATTCTTCTTAAAAAATGGGCGAATTCCGTTCGAGTTTTTAATTCCCCGCCAAGTTCCTTCACAACCCCTGGCGTTATATTTTGACAAATTCTCAAAATATACAAGTCATCGATCTTCATCAATCTTATTTTTTATTGCAAATGCGAATACGTCTCAATTATTTATTCATCTTGATGAATAACATCTCAATAAATCTACTACAGTTCTCTTCAAAGCTTTTTCTATATCGAAAATGTAGGGCTCCACGACAGTTGATCCTTCTACAGTTTCCACCCCGACATCTTATATACAATATGCAGTCGGTTTAGGGAAAATACGGTATACCTACTTACACAAAATATAAATAAGTGTCTTCGAAGGAGTGTGCAGAGAGAATATGCCGCCGAATAACAAAAGTAAAAAATCTTCACATGTGGCAAACACTTTGTGGGAATACATAATAATAATAATAAACACAATAAAATAATAACATTGTTATCGAAACATGTAGATATTGTTTATAATATAGTGGTTTATACAAAGAGATCTGTTATTCATTATACAATAAAATAACTTTGTTTCAATTCCACTTTATTATTTCTTAATCCAACCGGTTTCGGTTCATCCAAAACCTTCCTCAGGGGGAAACCTTTCTGAGGAAGGTTTCCCCCTGAACCGAAACCGGTTGGATTAAGAAATAATAAAGTGGAATTGAAACAAAGTTATTTTATTGTGTTTATTATAAATTAGTTTATTATAAACTAGCAGACCCGGCTACACGTTGCTGTGGCTAACGAAACACAACGCCATTACCCAACGTTCATAAAATCCACACCACCCGCTTGCCAGCTGCCCGCTGCCCGAATTGAATATTAGAATTTCTCAGCTTTTCTCTCCTATAATAAACATTTATTTTACATATAAACTTTCCTCTTGAATCACTCTATCTATTGGTGAAAACCGCATGAAAATCCGTTGCGTAGTTTAAAAGATCTATGCGCATGTACGTTTTGAGCGACTTCATTTTATACTATGTAATGAAGTATAAAACATATTTTCATACAAATGCAACAAGGATAAAACTACTTGTCTATATCTTTACATGGGATAAAATGAAGTCGCTCCCGCTGTCTATGCGCTTAGATCTTTTAAACTACACAGCGGATTTTCATGCGTTTTCACCAATAGATAGAGTGATGCATGAGGAAGGTTTTTAAATACAGAATTTGTCAAGGTTTTGCGTAAATTGGTTGAAATATATAAAAAAAAAATGGAGCGGGCTGGCAAGCGAGCGGTGTGAATTTAATTTAAATAATGGCGTAGATTATAAAGATTGAGTAATGGTGTGGTGTTGTGTTTCGTTAGTCACAGCAACGTGTGCCCGGGTTTGCTAGTACTGTATAAACCAGCGATATTCATAACAACTTATTATTAAAGGTCTATCTTTAAAGTCGATGTTAGATTTGAAATTAGTAAATAATACCTACACATAAAATTATAATTATACCCATAAATATAATTTCGGGGCGAACTTTAGGGGATCAACTGTCGGGGATCCAATGTTCGGTCACAAAAATGTAAGAACAATAATTTTCATCGGCATTTCTCAAATTCTTTTGAGTTACCTAACTACGAGTAATATTATTACCTACTCTAAAGGTGGTATTTCACCACCTCTGTAAACTGCCGATTATCATACTACTGGTTTATTTAATTTAAATTAAATTAATTCAATCAAGTAAATGTGTGTTTTTACTACCATTAGACCCTCCACACAGCATCTTCAAAGATGACATAGGCCCTGAAGGAAGTTATTTTCCTCAGGGCCTCCTGTGTGAAGTTAATGTAAAAAAATATATATAAAAAAAAAATTCTCGGTTTACCCGCGTAACGTAGTCCTTAAAAGGACTTTTTAACTCCTGACGTTTCGGACAGATTACACTATCCATCTTCAGAGGCCTTATGTCTTGAGTTTTTGTCTCAAACTGATAGCTTTCGCATGTCTGTTCGGTCCAAAAGCTAAAACTTAAGTGAGTGCAAGTCACTTCTTATGTCTAGAACGAAATACCCGGGTTGCAGGTGATTGATGGTGGAGGGGGTGGGGGGCGGGGCTGGCAGTAGATACCTGATTGGTTAAGCTAATTGGAGAAACTACTGGTAATTTTGGAAATGCCGTTTTTGGGGGATTTTCATCGATTAAGACTTTCCAGGTGTTGGGAATAATCAGAATTCCCAACACCTGGATAGATGCGACGTGTAATGTACAGTTAATATCAATTCCTCCTATTTCAATCATTATAAGATTATGAGCGGGAAACGTAGATTGTGCAATGATGGAGTACTTGTAACAGCAACATAGTAGTAATTGAACTCACAACGCCTGGTTTGGAACCTGACGCATTTGTCCATTCGGCTACTGACAGGATATCTGATAATATCTCTCTTGGGCGGTATTTACGAGAACATAATAAAATTATTAAAAATTTCACAAAATATTAATTTAAAATAACATAATGTCATTGTGTATTTGCGGCACTTTCCATAGTGGAAGATACTCCCCGTATAGTGCTGGTGTAAGACCACCATTCAAAATTGAAACGTTGCTTGAAATAGCTTTAGCCGTATTTAGTGACCAGATCTGGATACCCAGGTAGTTACTTACCTTCGTCTATCCCATCTCCTTCCCTTCCCCGCTACCTTAGTCTCACAATATACTTTCAATTTGAGAGGCAGGTATGGGTATCACTGCCCCCGGAACAATGTATTGGATAACCACACCCATATCAAAAGTCACCCCAAATGGTTCGCAACGTTTGGTGACTTAGCAGGGGTGTCCGGGTACATGAGGCGATTGGTGGCTACTGCGTGGCGGGCCGGATCGGGAGAGATTGGTTGAGGGACACCTAACCTAGACTTCTCCAGCTGAAATCTCTCAAACCTTGCTCATCTGTTGATTCCTACCCACCCCTTATACCTCTTTCCTTCTCAGAGCTTTCTTACCTTCCTTTTCTAAAAAACCCTTTCAACACAACATCCACAAAGACGACACAGGCCCTGAGGATTTTTTTTTCTTTATGATGGGGATTCCATAGTTTCACTACATGCAAGCATAGTTTCAATACATACAAACATAGTTTCACTACATACAAAAATAGTTTCACTACATACAAACATAACAATTATTATAAGCAATAACTATCAGCCTGAAACACTCATCTACATTGAAAAAATCTTCCGATAAAAGATACTTGCCGCCAACGGGACTTGAACCCGTGTCCTCCTGATTGCCGGTCTATGGCGGTGAGCTATGGCGGCTTATCTAATACCCGCCAAATACTTCAATATATACTAGTGCTTCATTCAACAATTACTGTTTATTACATTTTTTCACCTTATTGCTTATAATAATTGTTACCCTTTGTGCTATGCATAAAAATCTT
The DNA here is from genome assembly GCA_929108145.2 of Limnephilus rhombicus. Classification (NCBI taxonomy): domain Eukaryota; kingdom Metazoa; phylum Arthropoda; class Insecta; order Trichoptera; family Limnephilidae; genus Limnephilus; species Limnephilus rhombicus. The sequence continues at coordinate 13,949,652 of OV815284.1, forward strand.
GTCTTAAACGTTAGTTTATTAATTTAAAAAATAATAATACATACAAATATAGTTTCACTACATTCACAGATAGTTTCATTATATACAAACATAGTTGTACTACATGCAAACATAGTTTCACTGTGGTGTATCGTAAAAGCTTCCGCCCTGTAGAGACAGATGGCGGTGACATCAGCTTTCGGTAGAATCCGCTAGATGGCAAGCCGTAGTGCTTAAGCTCTCCGGCAGGGGGATCAGGGGGCTAAGAGGCGGTGTTTCAATTATCACTGGCCAGAACCATTTTAGCTAGCTCCTAGTTAGGTTGACTACCGCAGTCCCATTTGTATACGCGAATATAAATAAACGCAGTTAACGAACCAAATTCTATTTATTCCAAAGTAATTTCCATCCAAGTATTTGGAGAGTCTGTTAGTGTGTTCACTAAAATATCAGAACACTACATTCACTAAAAACAAACATAGTTTCATTACATACAAACATAGTTTCACTACAAACAAATATAGTTTCAGTACATAAAAACATTTTTTCACTACATGCAAACATAGTTTCACTACATACACGACGGTTGTGAGATGCTGGGGCTTGTGTGCGGTATTCACATAGAACATCTTATTTTCCTTTCAAAATCCAAGGAACCCACTGAACTTCAAATGATATCCAACAATGATTTGCAAAATATTATGTTGTATTATTTCCCATTGTGTGATACCCTGTTGTATTATTGCATTGTCTTTTTGAGTTGAGTTGAGTTAAAGAGTGTTTATTAAATCTCTATTAAGGTGAGTTTATTTAAAAGGTTTTTTTCTTGAAACTTGCAGAAAGTCTCACAGATTCGCCTTCAACCAAACTGTTATAAAGCATTGATGTACACAGGTAACACAATGAGGCACTTGCGTGATATTTATATTATTTAGCTTCGTGTAGGATTTTTGTCGCATTCAGTTTTTATTATTCAAAACTACAATAAAGCACTGTAAAAATTAACCTTTTTAGTAATAAGAAAAGTGTTAATTAATTTTGTGGTTAGTTCGTATAACTCCGTTTAATTTTGTTTTGTGGAAAAAAATTATCACGTTATTATTAAGTTCTGCAAGTATTTTAGATTTTTTTATTATTGTGACATCTGTTTTTGTGTAACGGTCATTAACTTATAGAAAGACAAGTATAAAAAAGGGTCTTAAATTGAATTTACTTGAACAATCGGAAAGCAATAAAAGAACGAACGATCGTAATATAACTTTAATTAATAAAGTGACGAAACGATTTAGGTATTCTCCATTTCTCAGAATGTTGAATTTAAATTTAAGTCAATAGCAGACACGTCATAATTAAACAATTAAGGAAGCATTACTATTTAATTTCGGGGAAACAGATTTCGAAGTAACCCTCAGAATAGAGAATTTATCGTCATTATTATTTTCTCAGTAAATCATTATATTCAATAATAAATCAGTTACATAAAAAATAAATTAGGCCGGAGTAATTAGATACATATAAATAAGCCGTCTCAACTTGACCTAACCATATTTTCGTTATTTGTTTTTGGGGTGTTATATTGCGCCACCTCCTTCTTTAGCCAACGTTTCGGACATCGTTGCAGTGTCCATCATCAGGGCAGATCCGGTAGATGTGTAATTTTTAGTGGTGAAATGTGTGCTTATTTACTTCGAAGCGATACCGTGTCGCCAGGTCCACTGACTTTCACCGGTACAAAATAACCGTGATAAGCAGTGGCGTCATTGCCGCGGAACGGAGTAGAAAGTTCACTAAATCGTGGTATTTATGCTAGCCTGGGGCAAGTTCCATTTGCGAGTTGCCGACGGAAGTGGCTCCATCTCTTCACGAATTCTAAAATTAGAAATCATAATGGTAAGAATATTCGAATTAGAATTACGATGGTTAAAGCGAATTTAGTCAATATAAAGTGTAACAGACGTGTTATCGGGAAAATAGAAGACGAGGAGTGTTTGCTAACTTCCTCGTTTTCTAATTTCCTCTCGCACGGCGGACACCCTCTCTCTTCAGCCGGCATTAGCTGTATGATAACGACGGTTTGTTTTTTCATTTACTATATTCTTATGAATCTTGAGGAGATGAATCATTTAAATTTACTGAATTTAAAGTTAATGTTCCTTATACAAATAGAACGGCGTCATATGCGCCTTGCAATTTTTACCTCATGTGGGTATTTAAAATAGTACCTGGCTGTTATAGGCTTAAAGGTCTTGTGTTTTATCGGTAGGAAAAATTTGTTATGGAAAAAACAAATAAAAAACAAATTCAAAATCGAATAAATAAAATTTAGGTTTAGGATTTCGTTAAAAGTAAATACTAAGCTAAAATCGTCAAATACCTAATAGTTTAAAAATTACAAAAAAATTAAGGCCTTTCCAGTTTTGCGCTAAAAATACTTTATTTGTTGATTTAAAAAAATCGTAAGCGTATCGAATTGAGTATTTTCATATAGTTTTTCCAGCTGAAAGCATAGAGTGGTTAAATTTATTATAAAAAATCATAACCAGGTACAGGCAAATTATTTTAAATGGGGCACGTTTGAATGTATTTATTCACACTGGTTCGTAATTGTTATTTACACTTTTGGTGTAGGCGTGATATGAGAGATCTGATGATCTTAATAATACGCGCATGGACAAGATGATTATTTATTTGCACAATATAAAGTTTGTGCTGTAAGCTACGTGCTAACTATCGGAGCTGTCTGTGATTAAGGAGAGCGAGCAGTATCATTTGTCACCTTTTATACCTATATCTGCCGTCTCGCTCTTGCATATTTAAAAAGGCAGGCGTACCAACAAAACCATTCTCACAGTGATGTTTTGAAACTTTTTTGTTTTTACCGTCAGTCCTCCCTTACTCCGCAGTAGTCTTACGATACATTATACCACTAAATAAGCTATAATCGGTTTCTAATTATTCTAATTGGTTTTATTAATATATCCTCATATCCTCTGTTAAAAAAAATATTCACATTTCTGAACCAATTAAAAATATGTGCAAATTGCTCATTGCTTGGCACAGTTAACAAGGGAATGCACGATTTTTTTTTATTTTCACAATTCAACCGGTTCAATTCCCACGAGAGTTTAATTGAAAAATTAGTACTTTTTTCAAATTCAATTGCCGAAATAGGTTGTAATTATTTTAACTTTTTTGTCGGTACCTACCTACTAACGTCATAGAAAAGTGGATAAACATTATGCTGGTTAGCGATTTTTAATATAAATTGGTTGAATTTTTGTTTGTATCAAAAATATGTGTACGTTCTGTGTATTCTCTCTAAGAAATAGCACCGTCATCTTAGTTATAAAAAATTCTCACACTCTTAGAGAATCAAAAGTTTTAACTCGCATAAACGAAGTATTTATTATATATGTGTCTACGTGTATACTGAACAGTACGAGCGTTTATTTGCATTCTTTCTATGTATTTTGATGAGAATAGTTATTATTAGGATTATGTATGTAGTTTCAAGGTCCTCCGATACATGTCATTAGTATATGTAGTTTTGAGGTGAATATTGACGTTTTGAATTGTATCGCGAGCATCTCCTATCCTTATCATTTATTCCTCTTCACCCCCTCCTCACCTAATAATTATATTGATGACACTATAAAACTCCATTTCCAAGCAACATTAATAGCACAAGAGACTTTTTTGGCTTGATTTAAGTTGACTTAAGTATTATTGACAACGAAACATTGATAGAAAGAGAAAATGAGGTAGACACAGATGATTTGGGAGATCCAATCACTAGAGAAGAGTTTGACCTCGCACTGAAAAATCTCAAAAACGGGAAAGCACCTGAAATCGTATTGTTCCGGCTGAACTAATTAAGTCAGCAGGAAAAGGAACTACAGATGTCCTGTTTAAAATGATACAGACAATGTATAAGACTGGAAAGATACCAGAGGATTTCGAGAAACGCCTAATTGTCGCATTACCAAAGAAGGCGGGCACAACGAAATGTGAACAACACAGAACTCTTAGCCTAATATCCCATGCCTCAAAAATATTGACTAATATCATTCTAAAAAGAATCAAACCAAAAGTAGAGAACATCCTTTCCGGAGACCAGTTTGGCTTTAGAAGAGGTGTAGGAACCAGAGAAGCAATATTGTCGCTACGAATACTACTAGAAAAAAGAATAAAAAGAAACCAAAACACATTCATCGCATTCATAGACCTGGAGAAGGCTTTCGACAAAGAAGAATGGAAAAGACTCTTCGAGATTCTGAAGAGAATTGACATCAAATATAGAGATAGACAAATAATCCAGGCGCTATACAAGAATGAGGCCGCTATAATTAGATGTGACAATGATACAAAAGAAGCCAGTATAAGACAAGGGGTGAGACAGGGATGCTCTCTGTCACCTGTTCTTTTTAACGCTTATATACAAAGTGCGATTGACGACTTGAGAGAGAGAATGAGTCACAGAAAAGGTGTAAAGATACACGGGCAAAAGGTGGATATGATAAGGTTTGCTGACGATATTGCTATGGTTGCCGATATTCGCTGAACTCCATAAAAAAAATAATGTTATTATCAAGTTCTGCAAGCATTTTAGTATGTATTTATGTTACAGCTGTTTCGGATTACAAGGACAGTTTGAATGTGACCTTGTAAGCCAAAACAGCTGTAATAAAAACACGGAATAAATTCGGTGTTTGGGCTAAATTCCTAAAAAATAAAACTAGTTATTTTCATACTAATTTGGGGTCGGGGAATCCGAATCTGAAAGAATTAGGCGGCGGCAAGCAATATTAACTGAATTACAGGACTTTAAAAAATTTTATACACATACAGGAAAATAGCCATTTTGGAAGCATTTTGATTCCTAGAAAATCAAACTAGTTATTTTTATACTAACTTTTTATACTAACTATGATATAAGGATAAATATTTTTGAGAGCTGGTAACACTGCCGGCACATGTTTTTGTATATTTCTTGTTTTTCTATGATCTTTGTACTACGTGTGTCAAAATACTTCCGAAATGATTATTTTCATGTGTGTGTGTATAGAAAATTTTAAAGTCGTTTAATTCAGTTAATATTGCTTGCCGTCGCCTAATTCTTTCAGATTCGGATTCCCCGGCCCATAGTTAGTATAAAAATAACTAATTTGATTTTCTAGGAATCAAAATGCTTCCAGAATGGCTATTTTCCTGTATGTGTATAAAATTTTTTAAAGTCGTGTAATTTAGTTAATATTGCTTGCCGCCGCCTAATTCTTTCAGATTCGGATTCCCCGACCCCAAATTAGTATAAAAATAATTAGTTTTATTTTTTAGGAATTTAGCCCAAACACCGAACTTTAGCCTAAAAACACATACTAAAATACTTGCAGATGATAACATTATTAAATTTATTTTTAATTAAATTTAAAAAATAATTTAGTATTTAACCTGGTACTCGATGTACCTATGTTTGTTTTTTTTTTTTAAATAAACTGTTTGTTTTTTCTAAGTAAATAAATATCTAAATTAAAAAATCGAGTGCAGTTTACATGCGGTAGAAGCGAAACTTTACCAAAACAATCTCAACCGATACTTGAAAAGTGAGGTCATAATCAAAGCGACCAATGAGCGCGGACCAGCGTAATTTCCGTTTCATATCTCAACCAATAATAATAATAAGCCTTTTTATTCTGGACTTCTGTTAGGTATGTATTAGACATGATCTTATTTGTTATAGTATATCCCGAAGCTCAGTTTGCTCCTCTTGGCATAGGCCTCCTCTAACATTTTCCATTGGGACCTGTCACGCGCTACTCTTCTCCATTGATGTCCAGCAGTGAGTTTTAGGTCATCTTCCCATCTCATGTGTTGACGTCCTCTACTTCTCTTGCCATCTCTGGGATACCAGTTAGTGACATTTTTGCACCATTTCTCTTGTGGATCGCGTATCATGTGTCCTGTCCATCTCCACTTTTGTTGGTCTATTCGGGTAACTACATCGGCAACTTTAGTTTTCTCCCTTATTGTGCTACCTCTCACTCTGTCCTGTTTCCTTGTTCCTGTCAAACTTCTCTCCATGGCTCTCTGCCAGCGTTCCAACTTTTCTCTGTGGCGTTTGGTGAGTGCCCAAGTTTCACATCCATAGGTGATGACTGGAAGTATACACGTGTTGAAGACTTTCCTTTTTATTTGCATACTTAGCTCCTTAGATTTCAAGACTTTTTTCAAAGACCAGTGTTTCTTCCATCCATTAGATTATCTCAACCAATAGGAGCCTTTAAAAGTGACATAATCAAAACGGTCAACGAGCGCAGTTGATACGTCGCAAGTGCATTAATCGTCATTTCCGTTTCATCCGAAATTCAAATCATAGCGGGGCTATAGAAGTTTCACTTTAAAAATGTACCAACTACTTTCAAAGTACCCACAACTCAAATATACAGCACTGCTCCGATTCAGCACGATTTTCACGCTTTCATTAAAAAACCTGAGAATGAATGTTTCTTTGAGAATCTTTGTAAGTATTTTAAATCATTGTGACTATTGTATCAACATCAGCGTACATTGTCATTAAATCATCAAATATAACATACACAGCCCGTGTTTATCGTGGATGTTTTTTATTATGAAAGGTAACAGTTTAAAGGAATAAAGGAAATATCCTGAAACCAACGCTTTTAAACGATGGGTGGGGAAGGCGTCAATTTGATACAGGGCCGGACCGGACGAGAGAATCGTAATCTTTTGCACCAAATCGATCTGTTGAAAAACGGTGATCTACAAATTATCCAATTTACGCACCAGATTTAAATGTCCTGGTTAAATTTTCCACACAAGAAAAACTAAACCCTTTCACGCACTTCCCCAAATGATCATCTAGTCAAACCACGCTATGCAATTGCACTATATAAGTATTATAAATACAAAACAATACAAGAACAACATGTCAACCTACCAGAGACCAAATGGGAAAATAACTCACCGACTCCAGATATTTTCATATCAGAGGGTTCGGCTCTGTGGAATTCCTCATTGAACCTATAAATCCTACTGATCCCTCAATATAAATATTTAAAAAATCTTTTGTAATCCTACATGTATTTAAAATGACTGATTTTTGCATTTTTTATATAAATTTTTTGGCAAATCTAATACGCCTAAATTTTGAACGAGAGACCTAGGTATAATGCCAGTAGCCGAAATAACAAATGGTAATATTTTTATAGTCCGAGAATGCCAAATTCTTTTAATTTCATTTCCTAAATCTGTGTATTTTCTTATTTTTCCAGAAACAGTTTTTTCAATATTACAGAAATTTGGAATAGCTACATCAATGATATAAGTTATTTTTTTAATATTGTCATGTAAAACTATATCGGGTCTATTATGGCTAATTGTTCTGTCTGTTATTATAGTATATTATTATTATTATTTTTGGAATGCCGCCCTCCCGTGATCTTTTATCTAATTAGTTTTATTTTTTACATTAACTCCATACAGGAGGCCTTGAGGAAAATAATTTCCCTCAGGGCCTATGACATCTTTGAGGATGCTATGTAGAAGGTCGTTTTAGGGAAAGGAAGGTGAAGAAGTTCTGAGAAGGAAATGGTATGAAGGGTGGGTAGGAATCTGGGGGGTCAATGTATCCAGCAGTGACAGACGCAATGAATCCATCCTTCCCACTGCGGTACGAGAGTTGCGGCTGGAGAGATAAAAATGTCTCCCTCAATCAGTCTCTCCCGATCCTGCCTGCCACGCGGTATGTGGGCAAACGCATGTGCTGCCAAGGCCTAGGCAAACCTCACCCCGTGAATCCGGGCACCCGTGCTAAGTCACCAAAGGTAGCAAACCACTTGGGGTGTCCTATGGCAGGGGTTTGGTTAATAAATGGTTCGCGGGACGGCAGTACCCATACCCACCTCCCAAATTAAAAATTTGTGTGCCAGGGGTAAAATGCCAATTGCTCGCCGTACGCCAGCTGACTTAATAATTCACTTGTTTTTTATTGTAAATTGTGCCGTCTTACTGGATGTTTTAAAGTTTTTTGAAGGTTTAACTTCTACCGCGTGTGAATTGCACATTTGTAATTTTTTTGTGGTTAACTTCGATTCCAATTTTACAGATGTCAGCTCGTTAGAAAGATTGTGAATTTTAAGATTAAGGACATTCCTTATCTTTAGCTGAGTAAATTGAGCCGCCCGTTTCATACAAATCTTAATTTTGGATTTGAGGCTAAAATACAATGAAACATTATTTTTGTAATAAAAAGGTATATCATATATCTAGTACGAATGCGTGCTAGTATATTTATTTGTGTTTTAAATTATTAAAAATAGTCCATTGAAGATTTAATTATTTCATGATTTTAGAGTTACCTTCGGCAATTGTTCGTGAGTAATTATAAATATTTTTTTTATAAATTTATTAAAATAGAATGCATTTTTTACGATGTTTTGCTTTTAATATTACTTTTCATCATATTAACTGTGATGACCGTGGCCGGTTATCTACATTACTTTCTGGACTCCGTTGTATGAATCCAGATTCCTTGTGATGGTGATCTCAGTACAGGGTGAGGTTGACAATAATAAGTCGCGGGTAGACTATTGTGGTTTATTCCGAGATTGGTACAGTAGTGCTTCGTAGGAAGTCTGATGCAAAGAAAGGAATGGACAACATTTACAACCTTTTATACGTTACTCATGCTGTCTCACTCATACACGCATGTCTCTTTTATACCGCGAGACATACGTTCACCACATCCCTCCACACTTAAATCCGAAGACAGTTACACAACATGATGATTATAATAATATTTACAATACATACATTATATTATTTACAATACATTATCATGTTGAGTCGAGAGCTGAGTCCTGTCTTCATTGACTCATCTGTGTGTCCGAGGTCGTAATTGGTCTTTCCAGTTTCCCGACTTGGAAGCCACTGGTTCACTGGAGCTGGAAGAAAAAGGAGAAGTACCCATTAGAATGTCATCCGGCACAAATCTGGAGACATCGTAGTTATTATACGACCGTCTCCTTGTCTCAGACGCGATAGAATTATCATGGTCATTATCCCTAGCTACACATAGCTTTGACAACTGATCAAAATGTTTTTTCCAGTACACAATTACATAATCATAGAAAAAGCAAGATGTGTTTTTAAACAATTATAATTAACCCATTAAAGTTCCAAAGTTACCATCAAAACTAAGCAAAATTGAATTCTTTAATTACCTGTATATCACCATTTAAAAAAAAATCACACGTGGTAGAAGTAGAGGTAGAGTGTGCAATTCACACGTGGTAGAAGTGAAAACTTCACAAAACAAAAGTAGACAAGAGAGGGAAAGCTACGAAGCACCGTACAAAGAGAAGATCGATTATGCTATCTCTTTCGCTCGCAGGCTAAATCCTATAGACGTACGAGTTTTTCGTTTCATGTTTTTCGTTTCATCGAGTTTCAAATCACAACGTTACTAAAGAAGATTTCCCTGCAAACAAAATTATGTACAGCATATATCCGTACCCTATATTTATTATAATTTTTTATTAAAAAATATATTAAATAAATAAATATAAAAGTGGTTCAAACAAAGTTAAATTGTTTCATTTATCTATAATGGATAACCACAAAGTTCTATCTATAACTATAGCTACATTCAAAAGTATAAAAAGAAAATACTTTGTTTTAAGTCACTTTATTGTTATTTTTTAGTCTATCGGTTTCGGTACCTCCATACCATCATCAGAACTGTTATAAAAATACGTCAAGTAATATCAAGTCACTACGTGTTGGCTTCTTTTGAAAAAAAAATATTATTCAGTTTGGGTATTTTGGCCTTGAATCCAAAATTTTGTTCTGTTCTTACAAATTTTGGATTTAACGGGCCGCGCAGCCATCCCTCTTAAGTTGATCCGGAATCGCCCTTCGATTCAAGTACCTTACACCTTCCACCGGCCCTGTGAGCTTGGTATTGCCAGTGTAGAATATGAAGACGGCGCGGGCGGCTTCCCAGCCGTGTAATTATTTGTCAAAATATTTATAACGCGGCCAAAACTCTGCCGTGGATCAAATTGATTCTTGAATTTAAATCAATTTAATGACTTTATTTGGGAGGTTTCATTTTATTATTGTATCGATTGAATACGATCAGACTGGTATTCAATTTTATAATCTGTATTGGAGCGCGAAAATTTAAACACCGTGTAATTTTATAAGATGATCGTTATATTTTAACGCTATTCAAAATACGATAAATTTAATTTGTTATTTTTTTCTGGGGGTTTGGCAGAAATTAAAAAACACTTTGAAATAAAGTACCTAAATTAAATAGTACATGCGTACCATTAAAAATGCATTCAATGTCATTATTTCATGTTACTTTTTAAGTGTAGAAGACCATTTGGCCTCTCCAGCTCGTCTCTCTCGACCCATCGTTTTGCATTGTAGCGGGAGGGATGTATTCACATTGACGTCCGTCACTCCTGGACCCTAGATTTCTACCCACCCCTCATACTTTTTTTCCTTCCCAGAACTTCCTCTCTGTCATTTCGTTAAAACTACCCTCCACACACTATCCCTATGTACGACATAGGCCCTGGGGGAAATTATTGTCCTCAGGGCCTCCTGTGTGGGGTTAATTTTTTTTTAAATACAGTTCAATCTCAAGATCAGTAGTCGAAAATACAATGTACCTAGACAAAAAAAAAACAATTAAAAATATATATGATAAAAAAAGCAAAATTTCAATGTACGAGTACTATAAATAATGCATGAGTACTTGACGGCCTCCGTGGTAGAGGGGTAAGACTCTCGACTCACAATCCGAAGGTGGCGGGTTCCAACCAGCGTGCGCAAATAAATTTTATTTGATTAATTTGTGGTATTTCACAATTGAATAATTAAAAATAATACATAGTATATATTTGCGACACGTTCCAGTGTAGAAGATACTCTCAGTATCGACCTGGTTTAAGACAACCATTCAGAATTGAATTGTTGTTTGAAATGGCTTTAGACGTGTTTGGTGACCAGATCTGAATATCCAGGTACTTCCCACCTTCATCTTCCCCATCTCCTTCCCCTCCTCACTACTTTCAGCCTCACAACACACCCTAATTGGGGATGCCATAGTTTCAATCGATTTGCCGGCCTCTGTGTTTCCTCCTTCCTATAACATGGGTCTCTTCAAGACCAATGTTCATTCCTTCCTCTCCTCAAAAAAACCCTCCACACAGCATCCCAGATGACATAGGCCCTGAGGGAAATTATTTTCCTCAGGGCCTCCTGTGTGGAATTAATGTTAAAAAAAAAATCACAAATTCTTCCCTTTACCATTCTGCCAAAATATAGCATCACCACTGCCATCTTACAAATAATTCAACACTCCTCACACACCAACACTAAACCAGCCTTTAATTTCGATATACACCAGCACAAAACACGATCACAAAATCAAATACACCTATCGTCATCTACTCACACAACTAAATTTGGCATTAACTCCTTACAATACATCGCACATACGCAATACAACGCATTACCTTATGTCCTAAAACTACCAGAATCAAACAAAAAAATATTGGCAAAGGCTCTAAAAGGATATTTTCTCAACAACTTTATTAACCAGTGACGAATTTAGCTGTCTTCCTTTGTAACTCTTGTATATTCTTCAATTACCTGTATCAAGTGTGTCTAGTCCATTTAAAAATCTATGTATTATTTATTCATTGATTTGCGTGTTCTTATGTAAATTTTTTGAGGTATAATGTTGTCCTTCCCGAAATGAGTTTCATTAAACTCATTGGGAGTAATGTATTATAAAATTTATGTAATAATTTTGTAATACGCAACTCTATTCAAAATTTAATAAAAACTTAAAAAACTTTAAACGAAAGCTCCGCTAGAGTTATTTTTAAAGCTGCAGATATTATTAAAAATTAAAAGGTATAATAAATCACACAAAAAAAGATTTTTAAACCAATTTTTAGAAACAGATTTTACTAATAATATGAAGACATTATCAATTTAAGAACCATTATCAAAACATTAGGAAGCAGGGGATGACTTAATTTGTGACCATTTATGTGCCTTTTATAAAACGGGCAATGTTAACCCTAAAATTTGATGTTTTTTTAATTTTTTATAGAACTAAACGTTGTTTCTGGTTAGAATGTATTTGGGAAATAATGTATATAGTTAATTACTTGCTACTGTAGTATCTCCCTAAAATAAATCGAAAGCATGTGTGATATTTAATATGATATATTTCATGAATAATCAAAAATAATTTGTATTAGAACAATAGATCAGTACCTACCAAAAAATCCCCCCGTGCTAATTTGTTCGGTTTTCGGATATGATTTACATGGTGCTAGAAAGAGAAAATACCATGCTTTATGTTCAAATCTAAAAGATAACCGCAAAATAATTAAAATGAACAGATTTATGAAAGCAAAATTTTCCATCGCATTTTGAAAAAAAAATATGAAACTGTAAATTTTTTATTAATTACTTTTACATAATAAAATAGTGAGTAGACGAAAACACTTTTAAAGCATTTGCCTAATTAAATATTTGTGTGTTTTTATTTTTTTCGATATAACTTTAGTTAGAAAAAACGTAAGGTGAGCCATTTTTAAAACTTTCTTGTTTGCAATCAAAATTTTTATATTTAAAATTTACATGTTTTTAGTTTTCAGATGCGTTGCGAACAATATATTTATTTGGATTTTATCGAAAAGCGGAAATATTTTGTTTGCAATCAAATTTTTTTCCGAAAAACTAGACGAGTGGGTAAGATCATACATTGATATTATTTTTTGTTCCATATAAATAAATTCATATTGAGGTAATTATTGCGCAACGGAAAGTGCCAGACATCTAAATTATTATTGTAGTTCAGACAGTACCGGAACACAAAAAAAATCGCCGGTATTTGCAACAATGGCCCTGTCCGGTGGATAGCGTGCACTTACTTCAACAATTGGCACGACTAGAGGATGCACTTTAATAAATAAATTTCGGTTAGTGGATTATCTCCACAAAACGTCTTTAAACAGCTTAATTATTAAAATAAATGGGTTAAAAAAGGCGTGTGTAAACCGCGGCCATGAACAGCTTGGTAAAATCGTAGAAAATTCAAATTGATGTTAACGCTTTTTGGAAATTAGCAACGTGTCTTGCAGATTTATCTAACAATCGAGACAATAAATTCCTCTTTATAAATGTTGCCCTTTTTCTCGTCTCATCTGTTACAGGGATTGCACCCGGCACCCGCACTTTGTTGCCGGAACAACGCAGGGCAACTGCAATCGTACCAATAATATAAGTTTCAATGCCACCATGTACGGTAACACAATAACATTCTTCACTTACCGTGCAAATTTTTGGTAGGGATCTGAAAATTTCGCTATATTTTCCGTCAAAATTCTTTTGGGAATTGGGAAGTTCTTGTCATTTTTCAGAAAATGTGGTGGTATTTTGCCACAAAAGTGACATTTAGATTTTTTGGTAATGTGCCTTTTGAAGTGAAACTTCTTTAGCGCCGTTAGTGACTTGAAATTCGGGTAAAACGGAAATGCATCACAACTCAGTTCTACACAAATACTCTTTTCTATATATATATAACAATTGACACGACTAGAGGATGCACTTTAATAAATAAATTTCTATGTATATATATATATATTTATTTATTTTTTAATTTTTTTTTTAATTTTTATAAACATATACATGTAATATAATCATGAGTAATTACATTTTCAGGTTACAATCGGATTAAACTCAATCATTTAATACTAACATGCAACATTGATTAGAAACAGTATAAACATATATATGTATATAATATAAAAGAGAAAAAATATATAGAATATATTTTTTCTCTTCTATATACAGAGAGTATATAGAAGAGGAAAAAAAATTAAATAAAAAAAATAAAATTAAAAATTATAACACATATATTTTATATACGTACTTACATAAATCAAATGTATAAAAAAATAAAATAATATAAAAAATAAAAAAAATTATTGGATAAGTATTGTTAATTAAATTGCGGCAAGGTGCCTGACAAGGCTCAGCGGCCAGAGAGACAAACATCAAGCGAATGGGGGTTCGAATCCTACGAGATCCAAAAAAATTTTTTTTGTGAAATCAATATCCAATCATCAAACCACTTTATAAAAACAAGCAAAAGAGAAGAAAGCGACATCTAGCGACTTTCTAGTAGATTTTTTTTTCAAACGTAATAATGAATCAGTTTTCGGCGTTAAGTTAGGTACGTTTCAAATTATGGCTCTCAAATCTTGTCGAAACCCCAGAAAAAATAAATATTCTTGTTTTAAAATAGCAAGAAACGTACGATAATTCGTGTTGTCCGAAAAATGCGATCTTCGTGGAAATGGCAAAATTCGTGTTTTTCGCCTAAAATTGATCAAGTTCTCGTAACAATTTGCGTTATCACAAGTAGAATTTTGCAGGTCTCAAAGTAGTGCATCTCTGATATAAAGTTTCCCCTCAATCCTCTCGTTTAGCGCGCGGTAGGTCCAAGTAAAACCAACCTACTGCCCTAAAAACAAATGAGGGATTAGTTAAATGAGGTAAACAGGAGGAATTATTTAAACTGTTCTCATTAGCCGTGCAGTTTTAACTGGATGATTGGTCAATTGAAAACAATATGTAAAGTAACCTCTAGGAGGGCTAATCATTATTATTACCCTTATTAAAGGTCCAGACCTTGTTACAACTCTTTCATGTATTCATCTCTTTTATTTTTCTTTTTGGCTTTTTAGATTTAAGGTAATTTTCATGTTTTGGTGTTTTGGGTGAAATGCATTAAAATTGTAACCTGGAGAATGGATCGCAGATGATGGGTGTGGACGCTGTGTTTATTTAATTGGAATTTTATTGCGTGGTGCTCCGATGAACAATAATTATCATCGCGTATATCTGCCATAGGTCATCTCACAATTTGGGTGGCGGGTATGAGAACCGCCATCCCGGAAACCATTTATTGGATAACCAACACATCTGCCATAAGTCACCCCAAGTGTTCACTATGTTTGGTGACTTAGCAGGGGTGGCCGGGTTCAAGAGGAAAGGTTTTTCCAGGTCTTGGCGGCGGATGCATCTGACCATCTGCTGCGTGGCGGAGAGAGAGAGAGATTGGGTGAAGGAGGCCTTTTGACCTTTTCAGCTGAACTCTCTCACCGTCTTCACCGCAGTTGGAGGGATGGATTCATTCGTCCGTCACTCCTATACACACTAACCCCCAGATTCCTACCCACCTCTCATACCTTTGTCCTTCCCAGAACTTCCTATCCTTTCCTTCCTTCCAGCATCCCCTAAGATGACACAGGCCCCGAAGGAAATTATTGTCCTCAGTGCCTCCTATGTGGAGCAAATGTCAAAAAAAGACCACCCCAAGTGGTTCGTTACGTTTGGTGACTTAGCTAGGGTGCCCGGGTTCATGGGGTGAGATTTTTCCGGGTCATACGTCTGCCCACTAGCTGCAGAGAGAATGGTTGAGAGAGTCCCTTTGACTTTTCCAGCCGTACTCTCTCAGAATATCACCTTGCACCGCAGTGGGAGGGATGGTTTCATACGTCCATCACTCTTAAACACACTGATCCCCAGATTCCTACTCACCTCTAATACCCTTTTACTTCCCAGAACGTCCTCTCCTTCCTTTCCTAAAAAGACCCTCCACACATCATCCCCAAAGATTACATATACCCAAAGTGTAGTGTAGTGCTATTGTATATATAGGGGGGGGGGGATGTTTAGGAGGTTCAAACCGCCTACCTCATTATCCTCAGTATTGCTCAGGAAAAAAAGAGGCGTGCAGAATCTTCAAAACTCCATAGCACATGATGGAACTGGATTGACGCGCAGATAATACTTGTGTGCTAATTTCATGTCCACAAAACTCACCCCTCGATAAAACTATTGCTGTTTCAACATATAGATTTAAACTCTTTGGTTAAGATTCACGTAAGAAATAAAACAATTATTCATAATTTTAAAATAAATTTAATAACATTCATAAATTATGTAATAACTCTGAAATATTTTACTTAAAATATTAAATATTATTAAAAGTTTTTAGCGACATAATAAAAAATAACAAAATATTTATCATCTATTCCTCTCCTAGTTACATAGTAAATGCGTTTTCTCTTCTAAATATATTATTTTAAAGCATTGAAAAAGTTATATTACATACAAACTCACATTAATATTTTTAAATAGGTAATAATATACTTCAAAAATATCTTCATTCTCTTGTATATATTTTTACGTAAGCAAAAAAAAACTAGTAGAAAATCTGGTAGGCATTCTTTAAAAAAGTAGGTTTTAAACTATTTTACATTAAGTTTAAATATAATTTTAATATATTTTTGAATGTAGCTATTACTTTTTGGTTATCCATTATAGAAAAATGAAACAATACAACTTTGTAAAAACCACTTATATAATGTGCAAATCCGACCGGTTTCGGAACAAACGTTCCTTCGTCGGGGAAAGCTTATACTAATTTGATAGTTTCGAACAATGTTTTATTATGGTAGAGGGTGGAGCCGTTGTTAGTTAATAATGTAGATTGGGTGGGTAGGTATTAGTGTAGAGTGGGTGGGTAGGGGAACAAATCCATGATTGGGCTATATGACAATATTTTTTGTTTGTTGATAATAGATTCATTATTTTTAAGGGATTTTTTAATTTCCAAAGCTTCTAAGTTATCTAAACGTTTTCCTTTATGATTAATATGAAGAATATTTATCCCTGTATTTTTTTCAAAACTATGGTTATTTTCAATGATATGGTTAGCGAACTCAGAAAAATTATTATTATTAAGACACCTTAAATGTTCTTTGATTCTGATTTCAAAATTACGAGTTGTTTTTCCAATATAAAATGAGGGACAATCATTGCATTTGAGTTTATATATTCCGGAATTAGTCAATTTTTAGTCTTTATCTTTAGTATTTCTCAAAAAATTACCGATATTATTTCTTGTATAAAACGCTGGTTTAATATTAGAAGGGAGATATTTGCAACATTGAACTGAAAAATTATTGTTTATTATTATTTATTATCAAAAAATATTGTCATATAGCCCAATCATGGATTTGTTCCCCTACCCACCCACTCTACACTAATACCTACCCACCCAATCTATATTATTAACTAACAACGGCTCCACCCCCTACCATAATAAAACATTGTTCGAAACTATCAAATTAGTATAAGCTTTCCCCGACGAAGGAACGTTTGTTCCGAAACCGGTCGGATTTGCACATTATATAAGTGGTTTTTACAAAGTTGTATTGTTTCATTTTTCTATAATTTTAATAACTTAATAGCTATATTTCTTTGGACTTAACAACTTAATTGAATCTAAGTGACTACCGATAATTCGTTTGTCGGCGTTCGTTAATAGCAGGTAGGTACATTAATCCTTTATTAAAACCAACAATTAATAGTCCACGCAGGTAAGACGAATTTTTAATCGACAAATGATTATTTGCATATCTGAAGCTAAATTGATTATGAGGGGAGTTTTTTCGTATGCGACTACTTTTTCTCTATTTAAAGAAGCCTTGGATAATCATATATAAAACAAAGTCGGGTTAGTTACACTATTTATAACTTGAGAACGGCTGAACCGATTTTGATGATCTTTGATTTGTTGGATTTGTCTCCGCCCCGGATAGGATAATAACTATTAAAACATCGCAAAAATTCACGAAAAAGAAAGTTATGACGAAAATTCATTTCCTCATACATTTAATATGGAACGAATTTTCATCTTTTGAAAGAGCTGAAGGAATATTGTGGTAGGTAGGTATAATATTGCAGTTTGCTTGAATTCCAAAAATTTAAAAACGTCAAATGTCAATGTGCTGATTGTTGTGTATTTGTTCTTAAACATATAATGCTGCCTCTATTTCTTACACACTAAATGTCAACAGTCGTAAAGGGGACAAATGGTGAACGTATGTATGCCTGCACAACTCCAGGAAAACAGCCACTTCTTTTCAAAACATTCAAGGCGCATTGTGACGTGGGGTACCGATTGCAATTCGGTGAAGTCAATCAAATACATCTGCAAATTTGTCACAAAAGTCAGCGATATGGCGGTTTTTGGCGTTAAAACTACAAATAAAAAAGAGGTGTTGGTTATCCAATAAATGGTTCCCGGAGCGGCGGCACCCGTACCCGCTTCCTTTCAAAAATTCCCGTAAGTAAAAGTAAGAAAATCACAAAAAATATTAATCCGTTCACAACGCCATCTCTGATACTGACAAAAACAAACACGGACAGTTGGGCATCGATAATTGATTCATTGTGTAATTTTTAACTTAATAAAAAAACTTAATTTAATTCAACAGTTATTGATTCTGAGGCGGTACGAAGTTCGTCGGGTCGGCTAGTTAGCATATAAAATGAAGAATGGAATATTTCGAATAAGTTTTAATGTATTCGATTATTGAGGGTAAAAAACATACTCGAACCTATTTTTGAAATTAACCATGGATTCGATTTTATTTATTGAGTACAAGCGAAGACCCGGCATGCGTTGCAAACGCTTCAATAGAGAAAGTGTTTGTATTTTAATTATGTTTATTAAGCCGCCGTTACCCGAATTCCTATATCCTTCTAAAACATTTAAAGTTTTTAAGCTCTTAAAAAAATATATGTTATTTTTTAAGATAATATCTATACATTCCCCACGCCGTAACGCAAATAATATGAAATTCCCTCGATAGAAAAAAATAGCAGAGTATGATCCTAAAATTATTATTTTCACGTCTGATCCAGTTATTTTACAAGTTATATGTATGAAAATAATTTACAGTGTTTCATTAAATGCTGTTTTAGACAGCCCCCAAGAGATTTTTGCTCTATTTTAAACGAGTCGTGTTTTATTAAACATTTTCACAATTTTCGCTTCAATTTTATCGTTTTAAATATTAGCGCACTCTCTCCAACATTCGTAATTACACATCCCTCCATTTTCTTCGTTTTGAGCGGGGATACGGCGCCTTAAAGTGCTTTTGGACACAATATTTTTGATTTTTCCGTCTGGTGCGTACTCGAATAAATCAGAAGGTTTTCCGATGCATGAGCACATTAGACCACATACGACTTTCCATGTGAGGAGCATTGGTTTTCCAAATTGACTCCTGCTATCCCCTACCGTTATTTTGTCTCCTTTGTAATCCCTCCCTCTGCCTCTCCCTCATCCACCACCCCTCCATCACTGCAACCATGCGTGTCCTTTCCCATATGCCCCCGTTTTTGCCACCGTTCCCCTCCCGCATCTCCTTCCCGTGTCGCCCTTTCACTTTCCCCGACCTTCCCCTTTCCTGTGTCCCCCCGTCCCGCAGACCTCCCCTTCCGCGTTCTCTTTCCCTCGCCCTCATTCCCCCTCCCGCGACACTCTCTTTCATTCCTCTCCTCCTCACTGATTCCCCTCCCCAATCGGATGAATAGTACGGAAAATAATTCATTACGCCAGAGCTCCCTGTTATGTATAGAAACCATAGTGGGCATGCGTTCATCAAATCACCAACATTTTATCACAATCGGATTAACGGTTTAGGTTGCGTGTAAGGGACAATCAAAGGAACACTCATTTTTATATAAGATGAAACCATTGTATATTATCCTTGTAACTATATTACATACAAAACAAATTGCTGTGAATAACGGATATGAACCAAGTTAAATTGATAACATCTTAAATAAACAAAACTTTTCGAAAATAAATATCTATGCAATTCTAATAATAGTAATGATAAAGAATGGCGTAAAATTTTTTAAATTAATAATTTTTCAGTTCAATGTTGCAAAAATCTCCCTTCTAATATTAAACCAGCTTTTTATACAAGAAATAATATCGGTAATTTTTTGAGGAACGCCAAAGATAAAGACCATAAATTGACTAATTCCGGAATATATAAACTCAAATGTAATGATTGTCCCTCATTTTATATTGGAAAAACAACTCGTAATTTTGAAATCAGAATCAAAGAACATTTAAGGTGTCTTAATAATAATAATTTTTCTGAGTTCGCTAACCATATCATTGAAAATAAGCATAGATTTGAAAAAAAATACGGGGATAAATATTCTTCATATTAACCGTAAAGGAAAACGTTTAGATAACTTAGAAGCCTTGGAAATTAAAAAATCCCTTTAAAATAATGTATCTATTATCAAGAAACAAAAAAAATATTATATTACAGCCCAATCATGGATATGTTCCCCTATCCAACCAATCTTCATTAATCCCTAGCAACGGCTCCACCCCTACCACAATCCTTAGTAATAATACATTGACATTGTTCCCATCCACTATTTTGTAAATGTCAAATCAGTATACGTTTGCCCTGAGGAAGGAACGGTCGTTCCGAAACCGGTCGGCTTTAAACAAATATACAAGTGGCTCAAACAAAGTAATATTGTTTCATTTATCTATATTACATATTTTCAAAATTGTCGTAACGGTAGCAGTAACGGTAGCGGTCTACGGAGACGCCACGGTGCGGCATGTGAGAGAGATGCAAGAAAATTATGTCTTTTTCCTTTGGAGGAATCAGACCTACGTACATTGTGTTTCGTGTATCTCATCTTTTGAATTATTGTGTTAAGGAAAGCAGGTTTATTGCCTTTTTGCCATTACGGTGTCGTAAGAGAGGATAATCTCTCGTTTGTGACTAACTGTATCAATTACCTTATATTTTGTGCCCCATGTTATGTGGCTAACAGATCTAAGCTTTCTAATAAATAAAATATGCATGTCGACGACCAGTATTTTGTATTTCCATATAAAAAAATGTGTGAAATGTGATTGTAAATTTAGTTTTTTGATAGAAGTATATTTAAAATAAAGTATTTACCCCGTTATGAATCATTAGACCCGGGTCAAACACAGGAGCGGATTGCCATTAAAAATGGCCCAGAAAATACTGGAAGAAAGATTTTAAGGATTTTTTCAGGTATCTATTTATATCTATTCTTTTAATTTAAAAAAAAATGTAAGTGTGCAGTTCACACGCGGTAGAAATGAAACCTTCAGAAAACTAAGGTAGACAAGAGTGAGGAGGCTACAAAGCACCGCACAAAGAGGAGACCAATTATTCTACATTATTCTCTCGTAGGCTAAATCCTGTAGATGTCCGTGTTTATCTCTTTTTAGTGTCACTATTTTTCGTTTCATCGAGTTTCAAATCACAGCAGTGCTAAAGAAGTTTTCACTTCAGAAAAAGCTTTCAAAATTTGCTTCTGGAGGTCTAGCACGTTAGGAGGTAGCAATTACAAGTGTGCAGTTCACACGCGGTAGAAGTGAAACCTTCAGAAAACTAAAGAGGAGAACGATTATTAAAAAGTACCGCACAACTAGGAAACCGATTACTCTCTCGCAAGCTTAATCCTATAAAATCGTATAGATTTCGGTAGGCTAAATCTTACAGATGTATGTGTTTGTCTCTTTTTAGTGTCGCTTTTTCGTTTCATCAAGTTTCAAATGATAAAGAACAAAATCTGCCTCCGGAGGTCTAGCACGGTCGATCGATAAAACCCTATGTCAATACGATATTGACTAAATCCGTAATCCATGGTCAGTTGGCGTTATTTGCGAGGTCGTCAACTTATGACTCCGGCAGTCGGTTGACAAAAGCTTCCAATTTTAGCACTCCTAGCACTCAGATAAGCTGTCAATATAATATTGAATAATGTCGTTTATAATGCTAAATAACTGGTTTAATAATAGAGCTGATCTAATGAAGCTTTCGAATAGAAATAAATCGTTTAGGCGATCCATAGACTTAATTAATTCATCTTTTCATATCATTCGATCCATTTATTGCGTTCGATCTTGGAGAAACTTAAGTGGTTCAAATATGACTAAATACCTCATTAACTAACTATTAAGATATATGTCCTACTACTAACTTACTTTAATCAGTGTCTCCTGACATTATTTGGAATAAAAACGTGAATGAAATTTTGTTCACCGGTAACATTTTTTTTGTTCAACTAAAAACATATATAATTAGCACCTATTGAACAGTTAAGTGCAGGGTGAGGGGTTCGTAGGTTACTCGGCTGAGTGATCAGCGAAGACGTGTGGAATAAAAAAAAGTGTGATTTTCAAGAAGAAAAAAATCATTAAAAAAGTCAACGGAGACCAAATTTTTGTTTACATTTTTACTCTAAATGTAAGGAATCACTGGTTAATGTAAGTCAAGTACCTACGTCTCCTTAAGATCCTGTGTAGTGTAGTTTAGTATTTAATTAAATAATTCAGATAAATTCAAATATTAAAAAAACATAGCATTTAAATTAACATTTGCAAATAATCATTTAAAAATTTTGTTCAAAGTCTTCCTAAATGTTGGCTAAATAATTAGTGTATCGTATCGGATCGCTTCTATTACTCCCAGCTCCCTGGCCCCTGGCCCAGTCCGGCCCTGGTCTAATGGCACCATACGCCTTCCGTAACCCAAGTCGGATAAAATATAATATTCACGCAAATTAAACGCGGGATTTTTATAATTATTTGAATTGAAGATACCTCTACTTGCGGTGAACTTGAGAAAAAAAAACACAGAGCGTCAGAAGACAGATGTTTTACTCGCCAAATGTTATTGCCTATTTAAGTAGGTAGGTACTGTAGTATGAACTCTTTGGATTTCAAATGCATCAATGCAATTAATTGACACGATACTATAAAGTTTAAAAAACTGTTTTTTTTACCTCTTTTGTGTCAAATTTGTCGAAAAGCCTACTCTACTTTTTTGAGTAAATCTAGCTTGAAGGGTTGTGTCGTCATCAATAATGGTTAAATTATTATTTTAAAAGAGTAAGGGGTGAATGTATTGAGTATCTACTAAAAGTTTGTGAATCAGCATTATTAGATATTATGCAAAGAGTCGTAAAATATGACCTGGAAACACTTTGTAAGTTCTCCCATTATCGGAAAGCAATTTGTCCGCCTACAATATGAGCGTGTGTTCAGTTTTTTCAATTCCCAGATAAGTAGATACGTACGCAAAATTTTGTAATAATACTTAAGAAATAATAGAGTGTATTCCAAGCTTAAAAATGCAATTAAGTACTAACTACTTATTACAATGTTTTATAAACTTCTGCCATTTACCTATCCCACGAAATCTTCTCGTTCAAAGCGAAATCTGTTTGTTACGACGACATTGCTTGAATTCACATTCAATCAAGATGACTTCAACTATAATATTTCCTTGCAAATTGTTATGCATTATAAAGCGTTTCTAATCATTCTCACAACACATAAAAATTATATGTTCAGGAATTAAAATTTTCACGGAGGGGCATTTTGGTTACTACTACTGCCATCTGGTAACGACGAGCTGCGACAAACTCCTTTATCAACCGCCGTGAAGAAACCTGCATTACCGACCGCCACAGCACCCCCTGTCCTACCGGCCGACACTATCGACATGTTCGTTTGCGATCCGCCATTATCTCCCGCCGTTTGAATACTGGCGGGACTTGGTCCCGGATTCGGATTACTGTGCAAATTTACTAATAAACTTTGCCTGCAGAGTCTTGTAATTGTATTCAATTTTTCCATTTCTTCATTTTTTTCTGCGTTTTTGCTGTGCTTCCCTTTTCGCATGCGAACTTTTCTGAATTTCGACGCGATATTAGACAGTCCAAATTTGCTGCTTTTTGATGCGTGGTCTTTAGTTTCTTGACTTGATTGGTTGCGGGGTAGGGACTCATAACCCTTCTCTTTATTGAACTTGTCATAAGCTTCTCGTTCTAAATTAATCATGCCGACCGATGCAGATTTCATCAGGAGACCATCTTGATCCCTTGCATTTTCTTCGTAGCTCGTTTCGCTGCCACAACTGATTTGACTGAGCCTGAAATAAAATATATCAAAATTGAGTCAAATTTACTTACTGCGCTTACTTCACAGTACGCACAAATTGTTCAAATAATAACTGGTTTTAACTTACGAGGGTAATCCTAAATGTAAGGTCTCCTATGGTTTAGAAATACAATTATTTTTTTAATAAATTTACAGCTTTCCTGAACATGTATTTCTTTGCACCTAAAAAACAGGAGGCCTTACTTTTCTGATTACCTCGCAATTACTACTCAAAACGACTGCTATTTACGACGGGGGAGATCGTAAAAAATGCGATGACCGGACAATTCAACAATGTGCAACTTCATCACCTCCTTAGAAAAGCCATTAAAATTATGATAATAATATTTTTAAAAGTGGTTAAATAGGTAAGGTTAAGTTAGGTTGTAGGTTTTTTTTTTAATAAATTCTAATGAATTTTTAAAGGGTTGGAATGATACCTCTTTGTTGAGTTATCGGTTATCGTTGATATTTATCACATTTCGAAGCCATGCTTAATCTCGTGAGAATAATTTGAAGTTTGCCGAAAAATCTCACTTCAATCAAAATGAGCACAAATTATTTAATATTGCAAACTAAGAATCTGACAACTATTTTCTGTTACTTTTTTTCATATTTTCCTCAAAGACGTTACATACTTGTTTTCCTATGTATTTTCAACCAATCTAATTAAATAGGGGTTTCTTGAACTAAGAATTATGTTGAAACAAAGTTTTATTTTAATAATTTGGGTAACATGAAAATTTTACACAAAATTGAATTAAATGAATTACGAAACTCAAGTAAACTTTCGGTAACTACCCGAATCCAAAAAAAGCATGTAAATGCAAACAAATAGAAAAAATAATTCCTACCTGTTTTCTAATAAGTCAACGTTACTAGAAGTGGATCGATCTCTTCGTATCGGGTTTTCACCTCCTTCTTTCGTATCTGATGCCAGAAATTGGTCCCTGGCTTTCTTCAATCTCATGGCTCGACTTCCAGTGCGGTTTATGGAAACCTTTTCGACTTCCATCAACAGCATTGGAGCGCAAGGAGTGGACATGGCTCTTTTTAAGAGTTCTGTATCAATCTTTCTCTTATAATACAGTTCTTTCTTTTGGTCCAAATTTGCCTGCTCTTCTCTACGCCTTTCGTCGTTGATATTTTTAATATCTTCTCGATTCTTATCATTTTTCGGAGCCTTATTTAAAATGGCTTCTTCTCTTTTTTGTATTTCGTTTTCGTTCGACTTACTTTCTTTCGAATTTGCTTCATTAACTGTGGTTGGAATCGTACCACTTTCATAATGATCTCGTATTATGAGTTGTTCATCAGCAGCAGAAATATCTTGTATTCTGTTGGTGTGTTTAGTAAAATCTTTTCGTGGACAAATTGGTGATGTGGTTTTCAATGATCCCGCGCTAAAACTTTTCAAAATCCCTCTGAGTAGTTTCTTTGGCATTGGTGGTGTCATTTCTGAACTGTCACTAATGTTGTCTTTAGATAACTCTTGATTTCCTATTCTTACAGGCTTTCGTTCACTCTCAGAATGCGTAGGTTTTTTCATTATTTGTGAAGCGCTTGCTGATTTCTGAACTTCGCGATTGAAGAATGGATTATTTCTGGAAACAAGAACATTGAATATGTTTATTAACATTCAAATATTGCTTTCAACAAGGAATTAAAAAATCAAAAGTATGTCGGTAGTATTTTCTTTTTGCTCAACCGACCTGACAGTAGAAGAGTGAAGAACTCTTTGAACATCATGTGGGAATCGTTCTTGAGAGCGAGGCGATCGCCAAGGTGGCGTATTAGAACCTCCTTGAGTGGGAGGTTTAGCATCACCAACTGGAAATAAATCGTAAGAAAATTAATTGTAAGGTTTGCCATTTAAGAAAAACATATAATTATTAATCATGAAAGAGACTCTACCTTCTTCGTTTAGTCTCATGTTATACTTTTGAATCATAATCCGAATAGATGGAGACGTATCCTTAGCTTTATCTCTTCGGACCGAGGGTGGTGATGCCGGTAAAGGAGGCAATGAGGAAGATGCACAGTTTCCAGAAGTACTGGACCTGGACAGAATGGGACTTCCCTTGCAGCCTGTAAATCTCTCGCCAGAACCACGCCTGATTGGAAACACTTCTTTCGATTGATAGATTGACTCCTCTGATGCATTGCTACTACCCAATAAAGTCTTTGAAGAGTTGTTTGGCGTGGGAAACTTTCTACTGACAAGTGGAGATGGAGTGTGAGATCTGATGCTGCTCAAAGACTCGCTGTTTGTTATCGAAAACTGTCTTCTATTTTCATCAAATCTACTAAACCCTTGCGATTCCAAAACTGTGGGTAGATCACTGATGGACGTTTTGCCCGAAATTTGGTCAGCCGCTTCAATGTCAGCTTTTTTAACCTCAGTATTGAATATTATGTCCGGAAGATTTTCTTCATTGTGGTCATCACCGCAGTTCGTCATATCTGCTCTTCTTTTTTCTATCGAATGGGCAATTTCTTCCAAATCGAATCCAATTACAGCTTTTGGTTTTCCTTTGCTGTCCCTGCTCACCGGTGAAAATATTTTTCTTGTAGTTTTAACGAAAATGTCTGGTACTGTGTTTGTAGTCTGAACCTCAATCCCATCTACAGGAATTTCGATGGAGAATTGCTCTGGAGATATTAATATTTGAACAGATTCTTCTGTATCTAAGCTCTTGTTCGATTTGGACAAAGAGCTGTCAAGAGATCGCTTCTTCACAGCTTTTTTAATATCTTTCTCTACCATTGGAGGTTCTTTTTCATTGCCGGAATGATCTGTCTGAGGATTTGATTTCAATTTCAAGACGAATATGTTGTTTTCTCCTGAGTCAGTATTTGATTGTTTATCAAAACTGTTCTGTCTAGGATAAGCCACGTGAGTATCCGACGTTCTTCTGGTTCTTACGAGTTTTCTTCGTCTTGGAAACTCAATTGTGACGGTGCTTACTTCTTCTCCTGAGTCACTTTCAGATTGAAGAGACTTTTCTTTTTCGAGCCTTTGTCGCGCCTTAGCTTTACGCTTTGCACTATTTGTTGCCCCTTTTTCAACCACTTCTTTCGTTTTTTTTTTAGCGCCTTTCGATGTACCATCTGATTCTTCGTCCGACTTTTTGCTTTCAATGAAAATTAACTTTACAGGTTTCTCATCTACAGTATTTTCAATAGGATCACAGATTACGTTAGTAGGTTTACTTGAAATGATGGAAGGTGCATTTTCCAGTGGTATTCTTTCTTCCGGCGCAGAAGTCTTCACTACAATCTCAATTTTATTCTTCTCTACAGGTTCTTTAACTTTAGGTTTTTTAACCTTGTACGATACGCAAATATTACTGTCTCTTCTTTTAACGTTGCATTTTTCACATTCAGCTTGAAGGCTTTCAATACTTCTCTGAATATTTCTCAAATCATTTGAAAAATCATCGCAGTCAGTTTTCCCAGTACAGATTTTGTTGACCCTACTGTTGCTTTGCGCACTGAATTGATCAAACTATAAATAAAAGAAATACAATATTACTTTCATGAATTTCCCCTCTGAAATTGCAAGGAAAAGGGATAACCGATCAGACAAGCCACACGCTTTTTATTTCGTGGAAAAATTAAACATACCTTTTCAATTAAATCAACTGCAATAGCGAGCAATGAATCTGATGATTCTTCACATCTAGCTTTGAAAATGTCGATGATTCGTCTCATTTCAATGACAGCATTGTTGAAGAAACTGGCTCGTTCTCTGACTGAATTCTAAAATCAATAATTAAGTCTTAGGTTAACTGATTCATTGCGCAAACCAATTGAAAATTTAAAATAGGATATTTAAAATACCTGAATTATTCCCTTTTCTTTGGAGAGACGTGAAACTCTTCTTTCCAGCTCACACAATCTGGCCACTGATCTGTTTGGAGAATCTGTGGAAATTGGAAAAATTATGTATTTTGTGGCGAATGAACCAATTAATCGCTAATATTGTTAGAATTAGGGATTTTGAGCGTTGAACCGTGTTAAATACCCTCCACTTCCTGAAGCCAATGTTTCAAAAAACCTGCCGGTGTCCTTTACCAGGTCAGGGCAAATGATGAACGTTCTATGTTTTCGTTGAAACATTTAACGAATGAATCAAGAAGGAGGTGCAACATGACTCATTACCCTAAAAATCAATCATTGGACGGGAAAATCTCAAACATATTGCCTACACAACTACAATAACAAGCATCTCAAAACCCGATTAGATTAAGATCCGAATAGCAAACACAATCAAACTTTATAGGTGCCTTTATAGAAACTACGTGACTAACTGACTACGTGGAGAAGGATTGAGGATTATAAGTGAATAACAAGAGACCGGAATCAATGGAAAACAATATAGAAGCATAAAATTATACAGTGTACGGTGTGTATTTACTTTTTAGTTCGTGGATTTGGCGCGTGACATCTTCGCACCTTTCGGATATATTTCTGTGTCCCTGAACAAGCTTCTGAAGAGCCTCTTCCTCCTGAAGGAGAGTGGATGCAGCGCAAACCATCACCGCTATTTGGTCGGTACCGGGATGGGGAGGAACTGGCACGGCGTGAGCTATAGGGGATAATTTCCCTTCGTTGTTTTCACTGGAAATAATAAATAAATAAAAAAAAAAAACAAATAAAATTTTATTATGAGCGAAAAGACTCGCAGTTTGTAGATACGGATTTTAGGATCTCGCGTATTTACATGGGGATGCTTAAATGATTTTAAAATTTTATTTATTTATTCAATGCTTAGGGGCTTAACATAACACAGTTCATCTTTAAAGTGAGACATTATATGTTAGAATTTGAGAAAATAAAATACTAAAAATAAAATTACTATGGATAAAAATAGAAAAAATAGTGAAGTGAAAGAAGTGGCAAAGTGGAGGAAGGAAGTCCGGAGAAGCGGAGGAATGTTACCAATGCAATGCTGCGACCAGGGATCACTGGGTGGGTGTAATAGGGTATCCTTGACTCTCCACGCAGCGCAGAACCACGAGAAGTGGAGGTGCCTTCACCATGGAAATTGTAGTGAGGGTAACGATTCTCAGCAACAAGGAATAAGATTGCAAAGTACTCACCAAGCTCTGTGCCTCTCCTGCGCTTGCCCGTAGCGGTAGACTGGGGTCTGAGGGGCGGGACGCGGGATGCACGCCACCAGGGGGGCTGCAGTCTCCTCTTCCTCGTCTTCTACCTCCACCAGCAGGGCTGCGGGGCCCCCATCCGAATCGGACTCCGTGCCGGCGCGGGGGCCCGACTGTTCCCCGTCTGATACCTACATATTAGAATAAAAAATTGGATGGAGTTTAAAGATGGTGCGACTAAGACTAAGTATTTCTGTCTTTTGTTGGGATGTTTCAAACTCTCAGACCGTTCAATTATTGGAGTCGTGAAAAAAACAGTTCACTAAAATCATGATTCATCAATCTTAGGCGCTCTTAAAATGACAAATAAAAAATAAAACCCATGAGTCACAGCTCACAGCAGCAATGATGTTTTCCGATTACACCGAATATCTCACAGATTCGGTGTATAATTAACTGTAAGGCTGGGGTTAGACTCGTAATTAAAATTTACGGAATACAGAAGATTTTGACAGGTCACTCACAGGAGCGTTTACATATGCATCCGACTTGTAGTAATTAATGATCACGGAAGCTGTTCGGAAGTTCGATCTGTGTAAATGCTCATGCGACCGTTTACATCTGTAAATTTATTTGCGGTAAGATGGCTTCCTGTCAACAATGACCTGCTACTGAAAAATTTACGCAATTTTGTCAATAAAGACGAAAAGGCCCCAATAAAGTGTTGAAATAGATTTTGGCTTTAATGAAACAATTCTCCACGCGCTTTTATGCCGTCGAAGGTGGTCAAAGGCGGCAATTAATTTCGTTTTATCCGAATGACAGCTACCTGACATCTGCTGACAGCAACCGACTTCGAATTCAAAATTTCAAAATACGTAAATATTAAAAACAAAAACTTTAAGATTGGAAAGGATTGGACCGATAATTGAATAGAAGGATGCTCATTTTCCAGAAAACTTAAAAAACTTAAACTAGTATTTATTTCCACTTAAAAGTGGAATAAATACTAGTTTTGTAGGAAAAAATCCTATGAAAACAATTGTCTTTTAATTTTTGACATTTCGCAACGGTGCGCGGCGCATTTCGGAACTATTTCTTGCGATAAATCTCTCAGCTTATCAAATTGATTTTATGAGCTGTAAGAAGGCTGGAATTTCGCGCGGGCGCGATTATACCTGTCAAAAACTTCCGAAAGAATAAGTTCTGTGACTTGCTATAAATTACGTTAAGTGACTTTTGGTGTCGTTTAAATTGGTAATTTGGCCACAAATCGCTTACAAGAGCGATTTACAGGAAAAAACTTACGAGTCTAAACCCAGCCTAAGGCATGACATTAAAAATGCAATACAAACGTATGACTGTTTTTTTATGTTTAGCCCCACACAGGAGGCCCTGACGAAAGTAATTTCCTTTAGGTCCTAAATCATCTTAGGGGATGCTATGTGAATTGTCTTTTAATGGAAAGAAAGAATAGGAAATTCTGGGAAGGAAAAAGGTATGAAAGTTGGGTAGGAATCAGGGAGCCAGTGTGTCCAGGAGTTACAGACATATTAATCAATCCCTCCAACTGCGGTGCAAAGCGATGCGATGGGTCGAAAGAGTCCGGCTGGAGAGGTCATTATGAATGAAATAGAGGTTTTGTATTTCCTGTTTGTTTTCTCCTTTAAAACTGGACCAATCAGGCGATTCTTAACATTTTTGGATAGTTCTAACTCGAAGAAGTAGCTTACCAAAAAAATAAAACGTAGAGAGACATGTCAGAGGTTGATATATATATATATATAACTAGCTGATCCGGCCACGCTTTGCTGTGGCTAACCAAACACAACGCCATCTACTGGATAGTTATCCAACCTTTATAGCCACCGTCATCTTTGAGTTTATCGCGAAGAGACAGACAGACAGACGCCGCGTATGACTTTAATTTATAATACGTAGAGATGTGCGAAAGATTATAATAATGTGCATGAAATGCTTGAGGTAATTAACGTATTTAAATTATTGAGGATCAATTAATACGGCATCTATATAACTTTTCAATTAACGCATAACAGAATGGGTATAGTAAGTTATCCGTAAAAGATAGATATATGCCATCCTGGACTTTTTTGTAGATCTATAAAGGAGAAATATCCCACCATGCATTGTTTTGTTATATCTTAAAGGGATTAGGCAGTGTTTTTGATGAACGCTCCCAGGCGGCTTGACTTTTTCCGACACTTCTAACAATTATCGTTCTGTTTCAACCAATTTACACAAATCCTCAACAAATTATGTATCTAAACCTTCCTCACAAATCACTCTATCTATTAGTGAAAACCGCATGAAAATCCGTTCAGTAGTTTTTGAGTTTATCGCGAACAGACAGACAGACGACACGGAGGACTTTAATTTATAATATGTAGAGATTTTTGAAATATTTGCAATAGTATGAAAACTCAGAAAGGAAATAGGCGAATATGATTATATGGACGAAACGTTAATAATTATTACTACATTCCAATAAGAAATTGAATTGGTGATCGATATTAATATTTGAAAAGTAGCAATCAGCACACCAACCTGGTCATCCTTGCACTCATCCAGTCGATTAAGTGACAGACTGGAGACCTGCGCGGGGGCCAGCTGGTCAGGGGGCGCAGCACCCTCCTCCCGCACACTCCCCACGGACTGGGACCTCTGCAGCCTGCCTAGACCCAGCCCCAGTCCTGCTCTGTCGGGCCTGTCGATCCCTTTCGAGAGAGGAGCGAAACCTGGAAATAAATCGTTGGTAACAATATTCATGGATTTATTAATTTGCGAGGCGGGTATACCGCCGCCACAAGAACCATTTATTGGATATCATACATTTATTTATTGATTTCTAATTGTTCAAGCAAATTTAATCTAAGACCCTTTCGTTCTATATGTAATGGTTTTGGCTGGTTATTTTTAAGTGGAACGTGATTATTCACTAAGAGATGTTCGGCGAATTTTGAAGAGGTGTTTTTATTTTTATAACATCTTATATGTTCTTTGAATTCATACATTTAGCTTATTTTGCTCACTTAGTAGGGGTGCTTGGATTCATGGGGTGAGATTTGTCCATGTCTTGGCGACGGGTGTGTTTGCCCACCTATTGCATGGCGGGACAGATCGGGAGAGACTGGTTGAGGGAGAACTTTTGACCTTTCCAGTCGGACTCTCTCGACCTATCGCCTTGCACCGAAGTGGGATGGATTCAGGCATCCGTCATTCCTGGACACGTTGAACCCCAAATTCCTACGCACCCCTCATACCTTATTCCTTCCCAGAACTCCTCATCTCTTTCCTTTCCTTAAAAAGATCCTCCACACAGTATCCCCAAAGATGTCATAGCTCATGTATAGAGCTCCTGTGTGGAGCTAATGTAAAAAAATAAAATTATAAAATATGTGGTAAATATGTGGTAAATGTGTACGAACATTTTGAGTTTGCAATAAAGCGAATTTTTCTGGAAAATTAGTCATTTTTACGCGAAAAACTGAATTTCGTAATATTCTGAAAAATATTGCAAATTTTCATAGCTTCACATGATTTTCTGATATTAAATGAGAAAGTATACAATTTCACGCATTCCGCTGTAAATCCGGGTTTTATCCCAAACACTTTAAATAAAAACTCCGGGGTCAACCAAAAACTAGGACTTTTATTGGTGATAGATTATTTATTATTATAACTTCGAGTCGCTTTATTAGCATGCGGTAGCACTAATTCTGGGTCTCGACCTCACGCCTGCAACCATATTTATCTAAGTCTCGATCCCTTCTTTATTATTACCTGGAGGTTTAGCATGGCAAACCTTATATCAATGCGATATTGTCAGTTATCAATATTTACGAGCACATTTGATTAAAAAATATTCCGACCAACGATTGATAAATGTTACCGCGGTCTCCATAGTATCAGATAAGTTTCGGTTCACTATCAATATACGGTGACCGGACAACTCAGAATGAAATCAACTCGACACCTCGTTTGAAAATTCATTAAAAGTGAGGAACGAAATATATTTAAAAAAATGGTTAAATGGGTTACGTTAGGTTAGGTTATGGACTATTTTTTAAATTTTTTTTCACAGCTTTTAATGACTTTTCAAAGAAGTTTTGAGTTGATTTCATTCTGAATTGGCATGGAACCATCAATATATACATATTTTTAAGTTATGTCGCTCGTTATCTAAAACAACTGGTTTATTTAATGAACGTATTGAACTAACGAAGCTCTTAGAAATGAAAGAAATCGTATACGCTAACCATTATAGATGCATATGCTATCAATTGATAAAGGTCTAATTAACTCCCGTTTAGTGTCAAAAAGTAAATGCGGACTGCCAATGCATATTTATATGAGTTAAAATTTCAATTCAACGTTTAAAATTTATGAATATGTCTACGTAATTGTTTGGAATTAGACATTTCATAGTGTCAATTCATAGAAAATACCTTCATTTTTGCCAGCGTACATCGATTTAGTATTTATTTCCTGTCAATATCAGTTCGGCTGGCAACGGTAAAACCGTGCTACGGACATTGATATAAAACCATCAGAAGTTATGCCTTTCGATCCTGCTAGAGCTCATGTGCCATCTGTGAGTAACTTTTTTAAACACATGAGATAAAATTTGTCCCAGTTCACAGAGGTCACATATAAATCGCTGTATCTCCTTTATTACTATCATGGTGAGAAACACGATTTAAACGATGTTAGAAAGAGAAGACACCAAAAAACGCTTTATATTAAAAAATAACCCCCAAAAAGTCAACAACAGAGTAAACCAATGTTTCAAATGGCAATTTGCAAATTTTTTATTACTTATTTTTACATAAAACGACAAAAAAGCGAATTGATCAAAACGTTTATAAATACATTTTCCTATAAATTATGTAATTGTATTTATTTTTGTTTCTTTTCAGTAATTTTAGTTAGAAAAAACTATTTTAATGTTTACAAGCAAAATTTTTGTATTTCAAAAATTACGTAAATTTACGTATTTCTAAATGTATCTGAAAACTATAAACTGTTTTGGAAAGGTGTATTTCATCACGTTTTCCGATACATTTTTAAATTTTCCATTTATTTGGAATTTACTGAAAAACGGAAATGTCTTACCCTCTGACAAAATACGGTCAAGGCCTGAGGCGACTACAATCAAGGATATCATATTATCCAAATATTTATTTAAAAACCCAAAAAAATTCAGTCTCCTGGTAATTAGGTAAATTGAATTTGAATGGAAGGTATCATACCAGTCGCTCTGAGGCCCGGCAGGGGAGGCCTAGCGAGGGACTCCCTCAACAGGGCGGAAGTGGAGGCTTCAGGCGCGATTCCACGTGACTTCTCCCACTCGTGAAGCTTCCGCGTAAAGGACCGGGAAATACCTGCAAAAATAACGAATTATATTCCCTTACTTTGTGTGAATACCGCACAAGAGTACCAACTGCTCTCCGCTAATCTCTCAACTCTCTCCACCTCCATCTCTGGATACCCGCTACTTCTGATGTTTTCTTTATACTCAATTCATGCTTAGTTTTTATATGTACATAAAATTGTCAGAGAAGACAAACTGCCTACTTTTGTTTTTCTTTATTATTTTCATCACCTAAAAGAGGTCAAGGTAAGATTTTCAATATACTATCCTTACATACTAACAAAATTGTACATAGTAGCACTTGCATACTGCTGCCTAACAACGTATACGGTGACATTGGAGGTCTAGTTTCTTTATCAAAGTCGTTTTTACCAAAAAATTAGAGTCCTTGCAAGAGTCTTGAAGGGGTAACCATCTGTTACCTATTCCATGGCGGGTAAGTGGTGGGTCCTCCAATGCTCTCCGCTAACTGGAGCCAGTGAGACTATGGCATCACCAATATGAGAATACCACTATGATAATACAATATAATACCAATACGCTT
Organism: Limnephilus rhombicus; assembly: GCA_929108145.2. NCBI lineage: Eukaryota > Metazoa > Arthropoda > Insecta > Trichoptera > Limnephilidae > Limnephilus > Limnephilus rhombicus. The sequence goes on from OV815284.1 coordinate 13,984,610, forward strand.
TATGACTGAAGGGTAAAGGGAGGAGAAAGAGATGGGGTAAAGGTCAAAGGAAGGTTGAAAATTACCTGGTCATTCAAATCCGTTCACCAAAACGTGTAAAGCAACAATTTTATTTAGCAGAAAAAGATAAATAACTTTTTAAGGTAATTTTTGGTTAAAAAAATCGAATTGTTTGTACAGATAAAATAATATTCTTCTAAGGAAAAAATATTTTTGTACGGGGAAAAATTTTGAATTTCTAAAAAAGTTTATTTTTTTTATTTTTACTCTATCATCATCAGGATCACCTCCCGAAGGTTGTGCTCTTTATCCCCGGACACCCTGTATGCCCTGGGGTGCCCAGAAGCAGTTGCCCTTAGGTGGGAAGCATATATCACAGTACCTAATTGAGTTAATAAATGTATTATAATTTCCTTACCTTCAAATCTAAAGAATCCCGCTCCGGTTTGTACTAGAACTTCCTTCTTGGGGGTTGCCACCTTTTTGAATTTTGTATGCCTAAATGAAAACAAAAATGAAACATTAAACACACTAATTTAGATGTGGATGTGGTGGATGCGTGTGTGATGTGAAATATTTCTATCTAATGAGTAAAATTATTCTAGTTCGATGAAGTTTTTATTTGATTAAACCATAGTTAAAGTTACCATATTTACCCTTACTGAAACTGCAATATTTAATATTAAAACAAAAATATGTATTGTTATTTTATTTTTTATTTTATTTTTTTTTATTTATTTATTTATTTTTTTTATTTTTATTTTTTTTTTTACAGTGAATACCGCACAAGAATCTCAACTGCTCCCGTCTGGATCCAGTGAGACTATGGCATCCCCAATTGGGGTATGTTGTGAGGCTGAAGGTAGTGGGGAGGGGAAGGAGGTGGGGAAGAGGAAGGTTGGGAAGTACCTGGCTATTCAGATCTGGTCACCAAACACGGCTAAAGCCATTTTCAAGCAACGTTTCAATTCTGAATGGTGGTCTTACACCAGGGCGATACTGATAGTATCTTCCACTCTGGAACATGCCGCAAATATACTATATATTATTTTAAATGAATTAATTGTGAAATAACACAAATTAATCAAATAAAATTTATTTGCGCGTGCCGGGTTCAAACCCGCGACCTCCGGATTGTGAGTCAAGAGTCTTACCCACTGGACTACGGAGGTCGTCCAGTGGGTATTGTCCTTCTATTACTATTTTTTTCTAATTTGTGTACTTATCTAAAATAATGTTGATATTTATTTCATAAGTTTTTTGACATTCTTTTATTACGCACCAGATTTAAATGTCCGGGTTAAATTTTCCCCACAGAAAAAAACTAAACCCTTTCACACACTTCGCCAAATGATCATCTATTCAATCCACGCTATACAATTGCACTATATAAGTATTATAAATAATACAAAACAACATGTCAACCTACCAAAGACCAAGTGAGAAAATAATTCATCGTCTCCAGATATTTTCATATCAGAGGGTTCGGCTCTGTGGAACTCCTAATTTTACCTATAAATCCTACTGATCCCTCAATATAAATATTTAAAAAAATCTTTTGTTATCATACATGTATTTAAAATGCCTGATTTTTGCATTTTTATAAATAAATTCGTTGACAAATCTAATATGCCTAAATTTTGAATGAGAGATCTAGGTATAATGCCAGTAGCCGAAATAACAAATGGTAATATTTTTATAGACTGAGAATGCCAAATTCTTTTAATCTCATTTCCTAAATCTGTATATTTTCTTATTTTTCAGAAACGTTTTTTGAATATTACAGGAATTTGGAATAGCGACATTAATGCTATATGTTATTTTTTTAAATGTTGTGAAGTAAAACTATACAGGTCTGACCAAGACACACTGAACCCCAGATTCCTACCCACCTCTTAAACCCTTTTCCTTCCCAGAACTCTCCTCTCCTTCCTTTTCCTAAAAAAACCCTCCACACAGCATCCCCAAAGATGACATAGGCCCTGAGGAAAATTATTTTCCTCAGCGCCTCCTGTGTGGAGCTCATGTAAAAAAAAAAAAAAAAGGTCTATTATCAAAATTATTTTATTTAAAATTATTTTATAAAAATGTTATTATTAAATAACAAAAAAAATTATTGCGATTTTTTTTTTTCAAATGTTTTCAGGGTTTACACCCTTCTTCATTCTAGGCCGTCGTTCCAAATTATGGAGCGAAGAAAGGTGAATTTATATATTAATTTTATTCAAATGGGCATATTTCAAAATTATATGGAAGATTGGAAACGAGTTCAGACTTAGAAGAGATGAGATGTTGAATGGGGGGAGGCAAAGATAATAGAATAGACGGGGAAGTTAAATTTAGTAAAGGCTTAATAGAAGAGAGGATATATGTTTAGAGAGGGACAACCAATATATGATTTAATTTTTTTGCTTCTGGACGACAAAATGTAGAATCTGCGGAATTAAGGACCTGAATTTTAAAAAGGTGAGAAGGAACGGAACAATGTCCAATTCCCATTCGAAAAAATGAGGTCATTTATTTTTTTGGAAAAACGGGGGAATAGTCAAAACCACGGTTCTGATGGAAGAGTGTCCCTGTAGTTAGGGAAGACTAAAGAAAGGAAATAGGAAAAAGGAAAGACTCCCTTAGATAGCAATGTGCCAATACCCTGCCAAACATTGAGGATGGAAAATATGTCAGATAGGGGAAAGTGGTTTACGGGGGTAATAATAAGAATTCGCTATATCTTTACCCACGATGCCAACATGTCCAGGAATCCAAATCAGATTTACGGTTTTTCCAGAGCTTTGAATGGAGGCTATCAGCACTCTAATAAGGCATACTAAGTGATCATCAGGATGACGAAGGGAACTGGATTTAAGTTTTTGGGGGGAACTTAGAGAGTCAGGGAGAGTCAAGGGAATGTTAAAAATTATTTTTGATTATATTTTTGAGGGATTCAATTATTGCAACACACTTGGCAAAATAAAATTGAAAATTGGTTTGAAAGTGAATGAAACATTCTGTCATTAGAATTATTGAATGTGACAATATTTGAAAATCTCCTACTACCATCATAGTAAACAGCTTATATCGTGGTGGAGGACTTATAGAGCCGAGGAATTGAACTAAAACGCAATGTAAACTCAGCCGTGAACTGTCTAACTGACCTGCCCACTGACAGTCAATACTTATAAATTCCAATTCTGAAAATTAAAAGATTATTGAACTCGATTAATTTCGAGCATTTCGCAGGAATATTTCTCATCATGCATGCATGCACCGACAACCGAAATTATTACGTTTAATTTTTAAAGTATCAAATTCCCCTCGTTTATCAAAACATTAATACTTCTTTCAAAGACATTTCGTAGAAGAAAATGTTCAAAAACGGAAAATATCGATTTCCCGGTTATTATATTTATCATTTCCAAGAACAACGAAGTCAAAATTAAATGCATTGAAACCAGAACGAATGAATGGGGTGTTTTGATTCTATGTTTTCCTTTTGCATTTCAGCAAGTGCAACTCGTTCTCTTCTTTACGAAGTGCAACAGTGCACATTCTTCGATTCTAAATACCGCACCAGATCAGTTACGGACTCTGACAACTAATTATATTCTACACCAATAATTATACCCGTCATTCTAACTAATGTTCTGCAAATTTAATTTCTGAAAAGTTTTTATTGCCTCGGGATTGACATAAAACCGGCAGATCATTAATTATAAACCAATAACATATTGATGTAAGGTTGGCCTATTTCTCACATCAATATGTTGCTGGTTTTAAAAAATATAAAGAGGTGCAACCCAGCCTTCTAACGGGAAAATAAATTAAAATATCCTGTCAGCATTCTAACGGGAACATCTACCGAATTTTCATTAGGCCAGAGTTCACCGTTCGAGAGAATTTACTTCAGGCTCTCAGTTTTCTGCTTTATAGTAAGCTAGCTGTTTTTTGTATTTCTTGGGTATTAACTAGGGTTTTGCAGGTTTTTACTGCTAGGCCCTTAGTTCGGCTTCGCCCGGTTTAAGTGTTTGTGACCATTTTATAAATCCCATAGGAACTGGTTCCTAAAATAACCAGTTCCTCGGATCCTAACTGTGAGATAAAGTAACAGTGACAAAGTAACAGTGATAAAGTAACCGTGACAAAGTAACCGCGACAGGCAATGACGTTGTATATAATTTATAACAACTTTGTCTAGTATTGCCGTCAATCTTTCCAAATCCGGAAGGATACTTAAAATATATTATATATTGGTTTTTGGCAAGTTACAGGGAGAAATTAACCCCTTTATCTTGCAAACTGTAGTAATGTCACCTGATGGATTTTTTTTTTGCCCGATGTTCGGGCTACCTTGGGCAAGACGAAGGACATTAATACTTTTTTTGATGGTTTGTTTATCTGTAAGTGGTATACATTTTGTATAGATAAACACACACATACAGACATTTTTACATATACCCATGCATGTATGTATTCATATACAACAAATATGTATACCATAATAAATATATATAAATATTTATTTATTTTTTATATAAGAGAACAAAGGTAAATTTTATTATAGCCCGCGCATCAAGGTGAATGAAGGATGAATATGGGCAGGCGGTGGAGGAGATTGTCATCGGGACTTGATTGCCCGAGACATGAGACGCTTGGGTTTGGATTTGAAGCAAGTTTGGAGAAAAATGTTTTGGCTAGATCTATTATGTGTTTTTTAAGTGGAGGGATTTTCGTGGATGAATTAATAATGCTATTTCGGACGAACCAAGGGCTTTTGGTGAATCTTCTAAGCAAGACATTTTGGAAGGTTTCTAGACTTAGTATTGCTTGTGGCTCAAATTGGGGCGGCGTAAGTCATGATGGGTCGCAATTTTGATTTGTAAATAAGAATTTTGTTCTGTAGTGACGTTTGACTATTATAATGTAAAAGCGGGTAAAGGGATGCAGCAGCGTTTTTGTTTTTTTTAGTTGTATGTTTGATGTGTGTGTGCTATGTGAGTTTTTTGTCGAGTGTGACTCCAAGGTATTTAACGTTGTTTTGCCAGGGTATTGCTTGGCCGTACATGGAAACGTGACCCTTAGGAGTGCTGCGAACCTTTCTTCGTGAAAAGAAAATAGCAGCGCTCTTGGAAGGGTTCACGTCTATACGCTATTTATTATAAAAGTCTTGGAGTATGTTTATGTTGTGTTGTAAGCGATGTGTGATCATCCTGGGAGAACTGTATCGAACCATAATGGCAGTGTCGTCAGCGTACAAGGCTTTATACGAATGTTGGTTCTTCGTGAGTGGAATATCGTGTATGTAGAGGATACTTAAAATATATAAATCCGTAGCACTTATACCTAGAGGGGAAACATCCATGTGCGAGCTGCTGGCGGAAGTAGTGACATCTTGTTGCGAATTTTTGAATTTGAAACCGAATTATAACAGTAGATTTGTGTGAAATTCCACGTACGCAGATGTTATTTGTGGCGCGTTGCGTATGGGTGGCGTCCGAGATGCACTCCTAGCTTGGTTCTGAAATTCAAACACGCAGACGCAAGCCTATTAATACTGTTTGATGATGATGATTTCGAGACCTTTGGTTTTGCATAATTTTACTTTCCTTGAACATTTGTTACTTAAATTTAAATTTTTTTGCTACCGGTTTCGACACATCTATGTCATTCATTAGCATTCACTAGTTTATTAGTTTTAGTTAAGTAAAAAATACCCTCGACTCTGTGCAAAAACGGGCGGTCCGCTTAATAGATTCTCCCATCTTAGCAGACGGATTGCAATCTTTAGAGCACAGGCGTCGGGTGGGAATGCTATCCTTGTTGTACCGGTATTACAATAGAAGATGCTCCGAGGAACTAGCGTCATTGATCCCTTCGGCACCGGTGCATAGTCGGGAAACACGCCAAACGCGTGCCCAACATTTGTACACGGTTGACATGTGTGACATGAGAACGGGTCGTTTCTTCGACTCGTGCTTGTGTTCAACAGCTCGACTGTGGAATGATTTGCCGGCCTCTGTATTTCCTCCTTCCTACAACATAGGTCTCTTCAAGACCAATGTTCATTCCATCCTCTCCTCAAAAAAACCTCAGGGCCTCCTATTTATTTATTTATTTATTTGATGCAATATTATTTACATTTTTTACATAATTCAATGATGTTGGCCTCACTGGGTGGTTTACCCGTGCTGAGGCCTCCATTTCATATACAAAATTATACACAATATATATAACTATATATATACATAATATTGGTGAAAAAAAGGAAAAAAGTAAAAAAGTAAATAACAAACATACGATTAAGATAAATTAAACTTAAAAATTAGAGATTTAGAATTAACGTAAAATTAAGAATAAATAATATTATATAAGGTTAAAAACGATATTTTTAATACGTGTTGTGTGTTTGTGGGTGATTGTGTTTTATATTGGTTTTGTGTGTTACTTATATGTTTTGTTATTTTATGCTATGATATTTTGGTAGTATTGTCTATTTTGGTCTTAAATCCATTTTGTAATTTTGTGTCGGAATTTATTTTTGTTTTCCTCTATTTTATTTTCAAGTGTTAGATTGTTGAATGCTTTTATAGCGTGATATTGGTAATGTCTTTGTCCAAAGCTTGTATTTACCGTCGGAGTTTTTAAGTTTTCTTTGTATGCTTGTCTAACTGGTCTGTTTGTGATATTTTGTGTTTGTTGAAGGTTGTTTTTTTGGTCAAAAATGTAATTTAGTAGCGATTTAACATATAATTGTCGTATGTCTAGTACGTCACAACGGTTGAATATTTGGTCTGTATCAGTAAGTCTATGTTTTTTAAGTATTACCTTTAAGATCGTTTTCTGCGCAATTTCCAGGTGTTCGATAGCTGAGTTTGTTGCTCCTCCCCAAGCAATTATTCCATATTCTATTATAGACTGACATAGAGCAAAATATATTGTTTTCATTTGTTGTATTTTGAATATGTTTCTTATGTTTAGGAAAATGTGTATCGTTTTGAGGAGTTTATTTGTGACTTGTTGGATGTGATGTATCCATCTAAGGTTATGGTCAATTATGATTCCTAGATACTTTATTTGTTCTTTTTTTTCTAGAGGAGGGCAAACGCAAATGTTGGTGTTTAAACACCAACATTTGCGTTTGCCCGTTTGCCTATGTGGAGTTAATGTAAAAAAAGAAGTTAGTTTTACGTTTGTGCACTAGTTTTAGTTAGTTTTATTCACTAGTTTTTAAGTTTGACACGGATGTATCGAAACCGGTAGCAGAAATTTTTTAATTTAAGTAACAAATGTACATGGAAAGTAACTCTTTAAAAAAATGTAAACTAGCTGATTACCCAGCATTGTACGGGTTTTTGTTGGCTTTACAGAAGCACAATACTCCAATGATGGGGGTCATCTCAAGGCTCACATTTTAACCATAATACCTTATTTATTCAGACTGATATACCTACGATATAAATTATTTATGTTGAAGATGTATAAAAATATTAACTTACTATTAAAATATTTTACATAAAACTAGTTTGAAAATTTTATTGTAAGAAATTCGTTAAGAAAATCAAAGATTTTTGTAATACGTTTATCAGAGTTAATTAAAGTAAACCCCGCAGAAAGATGAAATTTCCAGGCCGCATTCCATATATTTGTGTAGACACCTTCTTGACTTGTCGTTAAGATTTGGGCTTTAGTTTATGGTATTATGGCACCTTAAGGGTTAGGAAAAGATGGTGGTTTATAGACATCAAACTGATTTTTAAAAATCCACAGTTTCATACTGAGATTAATCAAATTTTATGTAGGTAACAGAAAATTCCCCTTGAAACAGAATTTTGATACTTCTTGGTGAAATTTTGGGCACTTGATGTTCAAAATAAGAGGAAAATTATTATCTACAACTGGTTTCGAAAAACGCTGTGTAAAGCCTGGGCGGCGACGCGACGCGGGGAGTCCAGTTACGTAATATATACATAAAGTATGGTTTACAAATATATAAATTAAATAATGGTTACATAATACACAAAGAAATTTATTCCAGCCGCTTTCAACTAGAAGAGAAAACACAAACGAGTACAACAAAAATAAAAGAGTAGAAGATTATAGTCAACATCCAAGATACCTACTAACTTCGTATATTTAGGTTTGCAACAATTAATCTCCGATAGACCTTTGCTCAATGCTCCGATAGACCCTTAATCGGAGAAATAGAGAGAAGATAACTTTTATATTTTTCAATGAAATATTATATTGATAATAACGTCAGTATTTGAAAATGTTTCGGTAGCACACTTGGCAATACGTTTCTCCCGGATATATTTGAGGGTTCCAAAGATAAGCTACAGTCTCGATTACTTCCTAAGCTTTTTATTTTCTATCTCCCTCTATTTTCAAATTCATTGAAAATAATTGATATTGTATGTTTCGATAAGTTATCTCTAATTAAATATTTTGGAATATAGTTCGATTTATTCTTGATAAAGCAATAAAGATCCGGCCCTGCTCGGGCTATTTGAGTCTCAAATTGTGGGTCTCTAGAACAACAGGCAACACGCTGCGTTGTGCAAATGTTTCAACGGGAAATATGACGCTATCAAAATAATACAGGAAGTCAAAGGGACCGCCAGCAGCGAAGGCCATTTAGCTAGGAAATTTTTAACTCTTTAGTTTCTAGTTCTCTGATGTGACGATCTTCTGGTTATTCTACGAGCAGAAAAGTCACCATTGATACGATGAACGTTTTTTACAACTCTGTCGATTATAAGTAATGTCGTTTCAATACATCTAGAATTTTTATTATCTTCAAAATAAATAAAATACTTGGTTTTAACCACTTTTTGTTCGTTAAAAAAACTGACATTATTCGTAAGCAATGTTTATACTTCATCATGGTTTACTAAAAACGTTTAATGTTTTAAGTTAGTGTCCGACCGAAACAGGAATTTCTGCCGAAACCGAAACCGAAAACGAATCTCCGGTACCTGTCTCAGTTTCGGCCGAAACCGAAACTTTTTTAGACATGTTAAAAATCTATTGTTTACTGAAATTTGGCTTTTTTTTACAAGTATACACACAGTTAACGCGTATTAAATGAAATAAATAAAAAACAATGATAATTGAAGTATGTGAATTTTTTTATTGTTTTATATTACTGCTATAAAACAAACAAAAATTTTAAAAATTAACAAAACATATTTACTACTTCTTGGAACAAATTTGTCAATAATCAACACTGACATTACACACAAGCCACGAACACGAAGTCAGCCGAACGACGCGCGATAATACATGAACGCAGAGTTTCGGTGCTGCCGAAGGTTTGGACTATTTTCTACCGAAACCGAAACTGTTGCCGAAACTAGATTTTTTTGCCGAAACTTGTCGAAACCGAAACCGAACCTTCGGTCACTAGTTGTAAGTAAATCCTGATGAAGAATTAACCATTGCTTATGAAACATGTCGAAACAAAGTATTCTATTAATTTTTAATTAAAATGGGGCCACAAATTAAGTTTGCTGTATTTGAAGAAGTTGTTATTGTCTCAAAAACTCAAGTTAAAATGTGGCAAGTAAGAAACACTTTTATATTCCCCTTAAAAATTTAATTAGAAAGTTGTTCATATTATAAGATAAAGAGAGTCATTCAAAGAATATGAATGATTGAAATTAATAAAAAGTAAATAATTTGAGCATGTAAATAAACAGAGTAATTAGACCGTTTTAAACAAAAAAGTTTAATTAGCGACAGCACTAACAATTTTCTGTTGCGCTACCCGGACGCGTATTTCCAAAACCTATACCGATTCAGTCGCGGTAGCGACAATTAACATTTTAAATATACCTCTATATTGGTTATTTTTTATCACATTGCAAAAACAAAAATTGTTCTAAAATCTAGATAAAATAATCTTTCTGATGTGTATATTAGAAATCAATAACTTTATTTCTAAATATTTAAATTTTAATATTATTCCCATATATTGTAAATACGCCTCTATATTGATAATTTTTTATCACTTTGCAAAAAAAAAAATTGTTCTAAAATCTAGATAAAATAATCTTTCCAATGTGTATATTAGAATTTAATAATTTTATTTGTAAATATTAAAATTTTGATATTGAAAATTTAAAGCGACTGAAACGGTATAGGTTTTGGAAATACGCTGTCCGGACCCTACACTCTAGTCGGCCTTGCATTTTCTCTAAAAACCTGGAGCGGTGAACAATTGTTTTATAAGAATCGATAATAATAAAATCAAATTTTAGACGTTTTAACTATTTTCTACAAAAAAATATAAATTGATTTCGAGACTGTTCGTTTATCTGGTAAAGCTATGTTTTAAATTTTAAGAAAATATATTTTAATTTTTCGTACACTAAGGTTTTAATTTTGTACTACATAACATACATTTCAAATCGTATGCAGTAAAATAAACCAATAAATTATTTTAATTTTAATTTTAGTTCAAATAAAATTATTTAAATAAATCCTTACCCTTTTTTGTGACGAAAATACTTCAGTTTATCTATTTATTTACGGTCTTACAAACTAGTATATTTAAAAAAAAATACTTTCTTATTGTGCTCAGACATTATTGAGAAATTATAAGTAGGAGATTTTGAATGTAGAAGAAATTGAACTTTTAACATTACTTTATTTTTTCCGGGCTTGTAAAATGAAGATAAAAAAAACAATTACAAAAAGTATATAATTTTAATAGTTTTATCATCACGAGTTTGACCATTTTCGAATGTAGGTATTTATCAAAGCAAATTTCGAATGAAATAAAATCGATATGGAGTTATTACGTTAAAATGCTGGTATGGAGAATAATTAATCTTTCTCATTGGAACCGCCCTGTACAGTTGCAAGGGTACGATCACAAGATCACCATTCGACAAAATTTAAATTATCGGCCGCTGGTTAATGGCTCTTAAGTTTTCCATGAAAATCGCTGTTAAAATGATCCAATTATCGAAATTTTATTACCAAATGTCTTACGGAATGAATTTGCGAGTAAGCAAGTGCAAATAATGGCGATGTAAGCAGTATAATTTTGTTTTGGCGCCGAGTCGTACGTAACTCCGGCTGTTTATTAATGTATTAATACATCCCGGTTATATTTGAGGTCGGCTTAACATCTTTTTAACGCGATATTATTTAAAACAAGATGGCCAACATTTACATTGGGGATATTTTCCGCGCTGGAACATCTGCTCTGCGGCATTGCGGCGGCCGAACTTGAAATGGATCCATAAATCAGACTGTCCTAAAAATCTAAAATTACGATTATGCGGCCAATTACCATTGAAGAAATATCAATAGAAAATCGCAAAATTAAAGAATAATACACATTTTTTTAGAAAATAACGCAAATTTCGCCAGTTTTAACTTATTTTGCCGCAACAGACACACAGCCGCCTTTTTCTTTTTTTGTTCCGATCACGCATAGTTTTTTTTTAATATAATTCTTCATAGTTATGTACTAATTGTCCGGAGCGTTTGGGACTATAGACTCGCTGTCGATGACAATGCATTGCACAACAACATAATGGTAAGCTCTGGCGTTATGAAATTTGTATAAATGAAATTGTGTGTATTTCATACATTTTAGTGGCAGGGAGGAAAAGTAGGGGGAAGGGGAACGGCGAACCTGGGGTTCGCGGTGAGGGGAGGTACGAGCGAGGGGAAAGGCGGGAAAGGCGGAAGGGAACGGGGACGCATGGGAAAGGACATGCAGGGAGAATCAATTTATTTTTTTGAATAGAATTGCAACGCATGCCGGGAACCAGCTAGTAGATAATATTAAATTAAAGTGAAATTGGATGATATTATTATGTTTAAAAATTATAACAATTGAGAGGGAACACGGTCGCTGAGAAATTTAAATTATTATTAAAATACCAGTAGCTGCAGCTGATACCTTCCCTCCACACTCCCTCAAATACTAATCCAAAGGGACAACTGATGCACATCAGACTGATAATACCCAAATAAAATTGTCAAATTTGAGGTTTTGTATTCCTCATTTCCCCTCCAAATCGGACCGATTTTAAAGGTTTTTTTTTACTTTTTGGTAGAAAAGAATATTTTATGTCTGTACATTTTACTTTTTTAAAATACATTTTCTATTTTGTATTATGGAAATGCGATTAAGTACCCGATTAATTATTCCTTTAAACCTATAGTTAAACCGTGTCGTGGCAACATTGGTCACGTGACCAATGTAGTTCCTCCGACGACCGCTCATACAGAAGCGTCATTCCAGTTACGGGACCGGGCTCGAGAGCACGTTCTAAATTATTAATTAATCTCATTTCCATTTCTACCCGCGATGTATAAACTTGTAAATGTGTCTGACAAAGACGAAATAAATTATAAAACGTGGAGAACTCTTTTACTATTATAAATTCACGCAATATCCTCTTCCTTGGGGTTGAGTAAGTATATCGACGACTCTAAATAAGCTACCTCTACAGTGTGTTCAAACCAGTAAAATTTAACGATTTTTTTAAGGGCTCTAACTTCTCAAAAAACGCTAGTGGTTGATATATTTATTATCTACTAGCTTTTTCCCACAGCTCCCCCCTCCCCCCCCCCCACCCCCCTCACCCACCGCTCCCGCCCCACCTCCCCCTCTCCCACCGCTCCCCCCTCCCCCACCCCTCCCTCATCTCTCCCTCCCTCCCGCTTTCCATATATTCAATTCCAGTACATTCAGTTTTTAAACAGCCCGCGTGCCACCTTTCACAATTTTTATTCAAATTTCCATTTTTCATGCATATTAAATTTGATACCTAACATAGGTACCTATATAAAATATCTAAAATTCTTGTTTTTAAAACTTATCAACTTAAAGATTTTCAAAAATAGAATCCTGATTTAACAATCATTGTTTTGCAAAATGTCATTCTCAAATACGCGAACTGTCAAACGTGCGATAGTCATGAGGTTTTCTGAAATTATCCAATTTACTGCGCAATTTTCTTAATTTTTCAATCCCTAAGAACCATCATCGTACTTCAAGGCATATTCTAAAAAAAGAATTAGCGAAATCGGTTCAGCTGCTCTCGAGATTTGCGCTTAGCAACACATTCAGCGATTCATTTTTATATATAAGGGGTTAAAAAATATTTGCAACAGTGTCAAAATCCAGAGAGTAACTTGTGGAATCATGGACAAAACGCCGCCCGGTTTCCTCTGAAAATTCGAAATAAATATCGGTTCTATCTAAATGGGATTTTGCTTAGGTATTAGCGCCATTAGTGGTGTTCATATATTTTAGTCGTGTCTGGGGAGGAAGTCGCAAACCTCATTCAAAAATAATAAAAAATCACAGTCTCTGGGGAATAAAGTTCAATCGTCAGTCACACCAAAAAAAGCAAAAAACATAGTAAAAAAACTTTAATTTTGACTATTAATTTCGTTGTGTTATATTCGCTATACAAAACAACTCGACTCTATAAAAAATACAAATTTCGGTTGTCTGTGCGTTTGTCCTGTATGAAATCTGTTTCAATGAACTCAAATTTGTTTTGAATTTAATTGTTATTAACTAAATTGGTACTAATTCTGTGAAGAATTCAGACAAGCGATGAAGTCTATATACTAATTTCGAATATCCGTGTTGTGCGTTAATTAGTCCTGCATGAAGTCTGTATCAATGATAAATGTATACCACCCCTCATACCTTCTTCCTCTCCAGAACTTCCTTTGATTAAACAACCCTATAATCTATAATCCACACAGCATCCCCGATGACATAAGCCCTGAGGGAAAATATTTTTCTCATTGCCTCCTGTGTGGAGCTAATGTTAAAAAAATTAACTCAAATTTGCTTGTAATTTAATTATCGTTTTCAAAATTAGTACTGATTTCGTGAAAAATTCAGACAAGCCATGAAGTAGGTACCTATATATTCAAACATACTTATTTCTGATGTCTGTGGTGTGCGTTAGTTAGTCCCGCGTGAAATCTGGTTTCAATTTATCTCGAATCTGAATTCAATTCAAGTGTCATTTTCAAAAGTTGGAACTGATTGCATGAAGAATTCAGACGAAGTTAATCTTATTATTAAATACTAGCTTTTTCCCGCGGTTTCGCTCGCATGGTATTAGGGGTTTCCCACTCCGCTTCCTCCATCTTTCTCCACCATTTCATATCAACCCACTCCCCCTATCCCTCCACCCACCCCTCCCCTCACCCCCTACCCCTCCACATCCCCTCTCCCCACATCACTCCCCCCATCAACCCCCTTCCTCCCCCCCTCCTCCATCCTTCCCCTTTCCCCTTCCTTCCCTCCCCCCTCTCCCTCCCCTAAACCCCTCCCCCCACCCTCCTTTCCCTCCCCTTCCCCCTCCACCAACACCCTCTCAAAACCCCCTCCCCCCCTCCCCACTCCCCCCTCTCACCTCTCGCATTCCACGCATTCATTCCCGATACATTCAGTTTTCAAATCGCTCGCGTGCCATCTATTATAATTTTAAAAAAAAATTTCATAATGCCAGAACTCAACGGTAGTTTTATACAAAATAATGAACAAAAAAAATTATCCAATTTGGTGCAGTCGTTCGGGCATACATACATTTCGGTGATTCATTTTTAGAGATAGTTATTAAGAACGACTCCAACAAAGTACTCTTTTTAGGGTGAATTGCCTAATAAAAAATAAATTTAAAAAAAACATCATTTCCAAGGAGACCATTGCTTTGCTTTTTTTCTGACGTTTGCAATAAATCGATTTTGTTAGGGACAGAAAACGTATGATAAATAATTTCATAACGCCAGAGATTATTCATAATGCCAGAGCTTACCAATATATATAGCCTCTATATCTCGCAAATAATGTAGCTTTCTATTACTGAAAGAATTTTTAAAATCCATTCGGTAGTTTTTGCGTGAAAGAGTAACAAACATACATCCATACAAACTTTCGCCTTTATAATATTAGTAGGATAAACGAGAAAGTTTGTATGGAAGTATGGGTGTTTGTTACTCTCTCACGCAAAAACTACCAAACGGATTTTAATGAAACGATAGCTCATACATAAGAATAACAAATAGGCTATAATTTATAAAGCTATCTAGGAAGGTGTCGCGGGAGGGGAACGGGGACGCATGGGAAAGGTGATTCACGGAGAATCAATGTATTTCTTTGAATACGGTATTGCAACGCATGCCGGGAACCAGCTATTATTATAATATTTTTAACGGAAAATTATTTAAATTGTTATTCTAACTTGGAACTGATTTGAGAAGAATTCAACTCAGTCTGTCTGCGCAAGTAATAATATATTAATTAAATTATTTACAGAAAAATATTTACATTTATGTTTTCAAAATTGGAACAATTTTCCCGCAGTGTGAGGTTAGCTTCGGGTGTCCAAGAAAGAAAAAAAAATCTTTAAAAAATCTGAGTGTGTAATTCAGACGTAGTAGAAGTGAAACTAGAAAGACGATAGATGTCGCTTTCTTTTATTTTGCCTGTTTATTTTAAAGTGGTTTGAAGATTGGATATTGGTTTCACATAAATAAAAATGTTTTATTTTTTTTATTTCGTTCGCTTGATGTCTGTCTCGCTGGCCGCTGAGACTTCTCAGGCGCCTCGCTCACTGGGCTATGGGAGGCACACGTCGAGGTGCGAATTTAGCGCATTATATATTAGAACCGAGTATTTATGTAGAATTGAGTTGTGACCATTTCCGTTTCATCCAAATTTCAAATTACTAACGGCGTTAAAGAAGTTTCACTTCAAAAAAATATTTGAATACATTTAAAAAACAAATTAATATGATACGTTACTTTTCATCTCGTTCATGGTCCCTCGGAGGTCTCTCAGCTTCATCCCCCGTGTAGTGCGGCACTGTGTTGGTGGCCTTCAGTCTTTTCCATTCCTCTGGAAACAAAAAATCGCGTATAAGTCATATAAAATCATTAGTCATATTAACCCATCAGTCATATTAACTCATCAGTCATATCAACTCATCGGTCATATTAACTCATCAGTCATATTAACTCATCAGTCATATTAACTCATCAGTCATATTAACTCATCAGTCATATTAACTCATCAGTCATATTAACTCATCAGTCATATTAACTCATCAGTCATATTAACTCATCAGTCATATTAACTCATCAGTCATATTAACTCATCATTCATGTTAACTCATCAGTCACATTAATTCATAAGTCATATTAACTCATTAGTCATTTGACCGGTCAGTGGTTGAGTGGGCATAGCGCTTGGGTCCCACCTGGGCGTCGCGTGTTCGATTCCTCGGCGGGCTAAGTCCTCCATCACAACACAAGCAATATTTTCGGCTTTCTGTGGTGGTAGTAGGAGATATTCAAACGTTGATGGGTTATTCGTAACCCGGAAAAATTTTCTATTTCTATTTTTATATTTCTTTAAAAAAAAAAAAACTCATCACTCATATTAACTCATCAGTCATATTAACTCATCAGTTATATTAACTCATTAGTCATATTAACTCATCATTCATATTAACTCATCAGTCATATTAACTCATCAGTCATATTAACTTATTAGTCATATTAACTCATTAGTCATATTAAGTCATTAATCGTGATTGCGCTCCACTGTTCAAATTTAGCAACCAAATTTGGTCAGAAGGTCTAGACACAGTGAAATCGATAACTTTACAATATCGGATCGATAAGTGCAACTTTCGACGATTTTATACCGACATCCCGAGCACGGTTGCACTGTTGACAGCCTAAATGATATTGACAGGGATAAATCAGAAAACTGGGTACTCTCTGGCAACACTGGCAGATCTGTTTATGGATTTTCATTCCCAAACGTCAAACTGTAACATAATATTTAAAAAATATTAAAAAAATAGACAATTTCGAATTAAAATACAAACTTTATACAATAGCACTAAACGGGAGTTAATTGGCAAAATGGAGGCCTCAGCACGGATAAGCCTTCCAGTGAAGTCAGCATTATATTATAAAATGTAAACTTTGCATTAAATAAATAAATAATGAGTTAATGAGGTCTTTAGTCGTATTTCACTTTCGTTTCTCCGAGATAAATTGATCGCTTTTTAGAAGAACTGAGCCGTGATAAGATATATATGTTTCCTTCAAAGGAAAAAATAGTACCTTCTATGGAGGAAACAGACACATGTATATTGTGTTTCTCATCTTTTGTCCCACTATTATTTAAAATAAAATAAATAAATAAATAAATAAGTGTTTATTCCAGTATGTGGGGAGGAGAGTGCAATCCCACACATTCCATAAGGGTAATATACACATACATGTACAAAGTATTTGAAAGGAAAAAAAGAAAAAGAAGGTGGATATGAATGTACACGAAACAAAAAAAAGATAATAAGCTAATAGTAGTAAAAGGAAAAACAAATGAAATAATAATATTAAGCTTTCAGGATTCTGTGAGCACGTAAAGAGCCAGTATTTTTCTCCAGTGTGCATCAATACTGGATGATGGACTGAGGCGGTCTTCCATGACGAGGATGTTTCCAGAGCTGGTTATCCTTTCCCTAATTCCTGCCACCCTGGATCTAATAAGGGCTGCAAAGCCAGGAACTCGCCCCTCCGTGAACATCCGGGAAGCGCTGCAATATCTGGGGAGACCAAACATTATGCGGAAGGCGTTGTTATACTGAACCCGAAGTCTTTCTATACTACTCTTCTTGTAGTTTGCCCAGAGTTCACACGTATACAGTGTTGCGCAGAAGGAAAGGAAGAGCGTCCTTTTTACAGCAGTACTGCAAAGGCGGAATCTTCTACTGAGTATGTTAGCTTTTACACTGAGAGCTCTTCTTTGCCTATCGATGTCGTCATCGTCCATCAGATTACTGGTGATTATGTGTCCAAGGTATTTAGTTCCTTCAGTCACCTGCAGGTTCACACCATTCAGGGTAGCTGGAGGAATATTTTTTGGTCCTTGTCCATATCATGGAGCTACACGTGAAATCCTATTTAGATACTCTTTAGATTAATCTTTACTGCGAATCGGTTTACATTATGAACATAAAAATGTGCTACGGATATAGTGAAGCTTTTCTTTTTGTACGTATTGGAATTACAACAAAATTATTATTTACGTAACAAAAAATATATATGCGTAAACTACTAAAAATATGTTTTTAAAATACCCCTTTATGGCTAAGACTTTTAAAATATATATTTTTTAAATACCCCTTTATGGCTAAGGCTATTTTTGCCGTTTTTTATTCACTGGAGTGACAGCGCAATTTAAAACTTTTCTCCGGTTGCTCGAGATTATTTGGTTGAATATTTTCCGCCAACATTAAAAAAACTATACCTCCGAATTTTATTATGGAGTCATACAAACTGATTAAAGTTCTATACAACCAATGAATTGATCTATCTTTTGTCGATTATCACATATTTGTAGGATTTAGAAATATATATATATATATATATTTAAAATCGTAAGCTTATACTTTATTTCGTACAAATAATGAAAAATTTGCTAAAATTGGCAGCAAAGCAATCGGAGGCATTTTAAATAGTGCCATATTGTGGCAAAAAGCGCTCCAGTGGGATATAACTTTTTTCATTCTTATAAAATTATGCAAAAAATACATTAAAACATTTTGGCGCTATTTGCCTCGTGCAAATAAGACGTTCGATTTTAAATTTTGAAGACCTGAGAATCGAAATATTACCAAAGAAAACCTGAAATATGACATTTTAAAATCAGATTTTAGACGTATTGACTCTTTTCCACAAAAAATTATAAATGGATTTTGAAAGATTGTTCTTTTATCTAGCATTCGCATGTTTGTTTAAATTTTGAGAAAAAATGTTTATTTTTAGTATAATAAGGTGCCATAAGGTCGTTGGCAGATTTGTTAAATTTTCAAAAAAGATTTTGTATTACACCACACCCATTTCAAACCATATAATCATGCAGTACAATAAATCAATACATTATCTGGGTACCGCATGTTTTAGAATGTCAATTTTAGTTGAAATAAAATCATTAAAAAATATAAACGCACATGTGTTTCTTGACGAAAATTGGTCCGTTTGTGTATTTATTTGCGCACTTAAAACTAATATATTTCAGATTTTTTTAACATTCTTATTTAACTTAGACATTATTAAAAATGATAAATACTTATAATCAAAAAATAATCACAAAAAGTAAATTATTTTAATAGTTTTATCATCACGCTTTTCAGCATTTTTGGATGCAGTTATAAATTAAGGCAAATTTGGAATTAAATAAAATCTATATTGAGTTATAATTTTAAAAATCTGGTACGGAGAATAATTAATCTTTCTCATTGTAACCGCCCTGCAAGATCGTAAGAACAACTTTCGACGAAATGTGGATTTCGGCCGCTGGCTGGTTAAACGCTCTTAATATGTAAGAAAGAGCTGCAAAATTATTGACATAAATAACGTATGTTTTAGGCTTTTTTAGGGCCGGTTTTATAACCATCCGTTCGTCACGCTTGATCCCATTTTTAACTAATATTTGGTTTACCGCTTGATTTTGCCGTTTTATAAACATTCACAAGGCTACCTGTCGGTTATGTAGCGGTTAATGCTTTACGGACCGATTTTGGTCAGTTAAATGGATAACGATCCGTTTGCTGACGTTTTTTGACAGTTGTAAGAAGGAAGTTATTATCGAAATCAGTAATGCCAGCCCAGCTTTATTTCTTCTATAAGTTCAATAATATAATTATTCTATTTATAAAAACAGTTTATTTATAAACTATTTCTGCTATATAATTATTATTGCGCGTGACCGCTGTTTCGCCTAGTTTGACCTTCAGAAGGCGAAACAGCTGTCACGCGTAATAATAATTAATAATTAGATAGAAGAACTTGTTTATAAATAAACAGTATTTTTAAACTGAATAACTTTTTTTTTTTAAATGAATAATTATATTAGAATATATAAAAGAAATTAAAATTATAGTGGGGTTCCCTTAACAACAAATAATTAACACTACGTTTCTAAGCTCTGGAATCAATTCTGTAAGCAGCTGGCGATTTTTCAGGAATCTCCAAGTCGACGCATCCGTAATGCAAGTAGTGCATTGTTATTCGGAGAGTGACCCAAGTAATAAAACTTTGGGACTAAATGTAACCGATGACCGCTAGTAATGCACATTTGTTTATAATACGTAAGTAAGATAACGAACGGATAGCGGTCCGTTAAACTAAAATTTGGTACTTCGTTTATAAAACCGGCCCTTAGGCCGTCACGGTACCGTAGACGTGGGTTGGACAATAATAATAAAAGCGCTCATTGACTGGCGTACCCCGGGAGTTATAGCTTATGATTCCACTGTTTGAAGTTAACTGGGATCAGTTAGGGATAAGTTAATCGTAAATAATCCAGTAGTGTTTACAAAATTGGATTGATTTTATAAAATTAGACCAGTCTAGATCAATCTGTATTTGTGTAGGGCTGTTTATACAGCGTTTAGTAAAAATAACTTTTAATTATAGATTGATAAAATCGTGGATTTCTGTACAAATCTATCTTTCTATAATCTATACAAACATATAAAAAATTTGTGTCACGGTGTTTGTGGTCGCACTCCTCCGAAACGGCTCGACCGATTTTTATTAAATTTTTTAAGTACCTATATTTGGTGGGTATGAAAATAGGTCATAAAGTATATGTCATACCGCTAGGTGATTAGGGTGTCCATATCCAGAACAGACGAGCGGGCTGGCAAGCGGGCGGTGTGAATTTAATTTGTATGCAAATTAACAAAAGGCGGTGTGAGTCAATTTATCGTGTAAAGTTGGGTAACCATCCACTAGATGGTGTCGTGTTTCATTAGCCACAGCAACGTGTTTCCGGGCCAGCTAGTATATCTATCTATCTATAAATCTATCTTCTATTTCTATATCTATATATATATCTATATCTATATCTATATCTATATCTATATCTATATCTATATCTATATCTATATCTATATCTATATCTATATCTATATCTATATCTATATCTATATCTATATCTATATCTATATCTATATCTATATCTATATCTATATCTATATCTATATCTATATCTATATCTATATCTATATCTATATCTATATCTATATCTATATCTATATCTATATCTATATCTATATCTATATCTATATCTATATCTATATCTATATCTATATCTATATCTATATCTATATCTATATCTATATCTATATCTATATCTATATCTATATCTATATCTATATCTATATCTATATCTATATCTATATCTATATCTATATCTATATCTATATCTATAATAACTGTATAATTATAAATAAAAATGAATTGCCGAAATATATGTACGCGCATAACTTCCTAACTTTTTTTTAATGTTCGTTATTGTCAGGACAAGGTTTGTATAAAACTACCGGTGAGCTCTGGCATAATGAAATTGGTATAAAAAATTGCAATAGGTGGCACGCGAGTAAATAATGGGAGGGCGGGGGTAAGAGGGTGGGGGAGAAGGGTGAAAATTTGGGGTTAAAGGTATTTTTAATGCCAAATATTAAAAAAAAAAATACAAACAAAATTGTTAAAAAAAGTTCAATTTTTCTGGATAGGGATATCCTAATCACCTAGTGGTATGAAATATACTTAACGACCTATTCTCATACCTACCAAATATACATAAAAAAATCATAAAAATCAAAAAAATCATAAAAATCAAAAAAATCATAAAAATCAAAAAAATCATAAAAATCATAAAATCATAAATATCATAAAAATCATAAAAATCATAAAAAAAATCATAAAAATCATAAAATCATAAAAATCATAAAAATCATAAAAAAAATCATAAAGAGCCGTTTCGGAGGAGTGCGACCTTAAACACCGCGACACGAGATAAAATCATAAAGAGCCGTTAGGAGGAGTGCGACCTAAAACACCGCGACACGAGATAAAATCATAAAGAGCCGTTTCGGAAGAGTGCGGCCTAAAACACCGCGACACGAGATAAAATCATAAAGAGCCGTTTCGGAGGAGTGCGACCTAAAACACCGCGACACGAGATAAAATCATAAAGAGCCGTTTCGGAGGAGTGCGACCTAAAACACCGCGACACGAGATAAAATCATAAAGAGCCGTTTTGGAGGAGTGCGGCCTAAAACACCGCGACACGAGATAAAATCATAAAGAGCCGTTTCGGAGGAGTGCGACCTAAAACACCGCGACACGAGATAAAATCATAAAGAGCCGTTTTGGAGGAGTGCGGCCTAAAACACCGCGACACGAGATAAAATTATAAAGAGCCGTTTCGGAGGAGTGCGACCTAAAACACCGCGACACGAGATAAAATCATAAAGAGCCGTTTCAGAGGAGTGCGACCTAAAACACCGCAACACGAGATAAAATCATTAAGAGCCGTTTCGGAGGAGTGCGACCTAAATCACCGCGACACGAGATAAAATCATAAAGAGCCGTTTTGGAGAAGTGCGACCTAAAACACCGCGACACGAGATAAAATCATAAAGAGCCGTTTCGGAGGAGTGCGACCTAAAACACCGCGACACGAAATAAAATCGTAAAGAGCCGTTTCGGAGGAGTGCGACCTAAAACACCGCGACACGAGATAAAATCATAAAGAGCCGTTTCGGAGGAGTGCGACCTAAAACACCGCGACACGAGATAAAATCATAAAGAGCCGTTTCGGAGGAGTGCGACCTAAATCACCGCGACACGAGATAAAATCATAAAGAGCCGTTTCGAAGGAGTGCGACCTAAAACACCGCGACACGAGATAAAGTCATAAAGAGCCGTTTCGGAGGAGTGCGACCTAAAACACCGCGACACAAGATAAAATCATAAAGAGCCGTTTCGGAGGAGTGCGATCTAAAACACCGCGACACGAGATAAAATCATAAAGAGCCGTTTTGGAGGAGTGCGACCTAAAACACCGCGAAAATAGATAAAATCATAAAGAGCCGTTTCGGAGGAGTGCGACCTAAAACACCGAGACACGAGATAAAATCATAAAGAGCCGTTTTGGAGGAGTGCGACCTAAAACACCGCGACACGAGATAAAATCATAAAGAGCCGTTTCGGAGGAGTGCGACCTAAAACACCGCGACACGAGATTTTTAAATAGATTTTAACTAACATAAATAAAATTCCAAATAGAAAAATATTTTTTCTAGGGGCTTACATCATCTTTGGGGATGCTGTGTGGATGGTCTTTTTAAGGAAAAGAAGAAGAGGAAGTTCTGGGAAGGAGAAAGTTATGAGAGATGGGTAGGAATCTGGGGGTCAGTGTGTCCAGGAGCGACAAAAGTATGAATCTATCGCTGCCACTGCAGTTGTTGGAGAGTTAGGCGGAGGAGCGTCTCAATAAACCGGTCTCCCTCGATCCGGCCCACAACGCAGCTGGCGCGCAAACGCATCCGCCGCCAACGCCTGGACAAACCTTTCCCAGTGAAGCCGGGAACCTCTGCTAAGTCACCAAACGTAGTGAGCCACTAGGGGGATCCATGGCAAGGGTGTTTGTTATCCAATAAATGGTTCTTTGGGATGCGGTACCCATACCCGTCTCCCAAATTGAAAATTATTTGTTTGCTACTATATTTTAAGAATAAGCTTTCACTTATAAATATCTCTAAATCTAAAGAAAACTGATGTCGCCAGTTAGCATATACCTATAAGCAATAATACCTTTCGATTCCTGGGCCCCGAATAGGTCATATATGCAGGGGCGTGCACTCCATATAGGCACATAAGCACTGCCTACCCTACCGTATTTGTAAAACATAAGCGTGTAAATAATTTTATAGTTTCTTAAATTATTGCTAAAAATAAATACACACTTTCAAAAATAGGCGAGAAAAAGCTGGGCAACCGAAAATATGCTAGGGCCACATTAAACGGCATATTACAAATGTGGCATAAACTGTAACTAGAAACTACACGAGCGCCCTCCGACTGCCTCACTAAAATGCGGCCTAAGCGGGAATTATTTCCGCTTGGAGCTGACTTCATACAAGATATAATATGAATATTTACGAAATGCACATAGTGGATAGAACTGTCGTTTTGAATTTGCTTCTATGAGGTTTTTTTGTTAGTATTAGGCAGTGCTTTCTGGAACAAAATTAGCAAATGGCAATCAGTGACAACAGTAACATCTGTTATTATCTATTTCTATCAACTAGTTGTCTTACCAGCAGCAAGCACATTTAGCAAAAACTTGTACGAAAGGAGTTATTTGTAGAAAGTTTTTTTTATTTATTTGAATCAATTCGGCGGTTTTCCTACTGCCTACCCTAATCAAAAACTCTGTGCACGCCACTGCATATATGTTTGATCAGTTACTGGAGAAGTAAGGCCAATTTGAACTTACTCCTCACATGTCCACAATACACTTCTATTAGTGTATCCTCTCCAGTGGTTGATGTGGTTACCCCAGATGTTAATCTTGTTGTTCACCCTCTACGAGAAAATATATACAAAAAATATTCTAAAAATATGCCAGAAATCCATGAAGAAGTGATACGAAAACAGGAAAAGCGTTTTTATATGTTTATAAAAGTTTTCCAGACCTGACCCGTTTCGGTTTACGGCCAAATATTGGGAATGCGAAATCTTTTGACGGACTGTTAGTTTATTTGAGTATTCTTGGCGATTATTTACGTTATTCGGTGGTTGTTTAAGATATTTTCGTTTAAATGTAAAATAAAAGTAAACAAGACTATGTACAATATTAGGGGCCAGCGCTTGGTGCGCTGCGGCCGGTGTGGAGCTTTATGATAATATTGTTTGCATTAGGTGAAAAAAAAACTTAATATTTAATATAATTATAATTAAACTAAGTTAGTGTTCATATGAAATTTGTAGTCAGAAGGATCTTAATAAGTTTATGAACATATTAATACAAGTATTCCCAATTATGTCTATTGCATCTAAATTTCTCTAATAAACAATAAACAGTGTTAATCTCAAGACGGGTCCAGAGCTCAAACATTTGCCGCAATTTTCCGTGAAAGTCCATCAAACATCAGATCAACATTTTTTGTTTTCCGTCTCCTCCGCTTGATAAAACACTAAACACGGTTGAAAGATTGGTGCGAAGTTCGCGCGACTACACACAATTTGGCTTGTGGTCTGCGATAAGGACGTGTCGACGCTTACGCAATGAGCACTTGACATTTGACGTTTTTGGCGTTTATATCAATGTTAAAATGCGTTTTGATGAAAAAGAGATGCATCAGGGAGAAAACAGTTATTTTAATAGATATTTATTTATCAGGAAAGATTTCCGACTAATATCGATTATTGCATGACCTAAAGTTACTATTAAGAATTTAGAGTGCGTAAATATTTACGTACAAAACGAAGAATTATAAATATTTGATGTTATATTATAATTTTATTATCAAATACTTTTGTTAAAATGTTATATTTAGGTATAAAAATATTTCAAACTCGTGATTATGCCCGCTCATTGCACATAACCACAAAAGGCCGTTCCGTTAATTCTCCATACACGACCGCATTGCGCGGCTTCTGTCAAAAATTTAATTATTCCCCCCCCCCCCCCCCGCCTGCCTTCCCGCTTCACCCGGGATGGAATGTTTAGGAATTTTTTTCCGTCGAACATGGGAAGCTCGAAACACAACAAAAGTTGTCAATATTTATGATGTTGATGACAAACATTGGATGTTGTTACGGGACTGTCAAGGCATATTTCAAAGCTATGGACCAGGTACGTATGGTCCTGTATATTTTTTGTCTTTGTAGAATATATGTATGTTTTAAATATGTACATTTTAATGCAGCATCACGTGCATTGGTCAAATGGATTGTACATACTGTTTTGTATTAGTTATCGACGAACCAGTAGATGTAATCTGCCATCATTTGTTAAAATAGTTTTTCTAGTTTGTAGTTATAAGTAAGATAGACTGATAGAGCATTGTAGAAATATATTACAAGTTTGCGCCCTTGGTGTGATTTTTCTCTAAAACGGCGTTATACAAATCGTCCAAATATTTACTAAAGCTAAAAACCTCATTCAAATATTTTGTTTGTTATGTTTGTGTATTTGGGTAGTAGGTATGTTTACGAGAGATGGGAAGGCTGATAGAGATATTGAAAGAAGGGTAAATGCCGGTAACTCCATTAATGGAGGACTGAATGCCGTTAGCGCTAATAAAAAAAATGTCAAAAGAAGCGAAGCTAGCAGTCCACAATGGAGTTCTGGTATCTACCCTGATGTATAACAGTGAGGCATGAAACTGGCCGAGGAAGAATGAAAGTAAACTGAATACTGTTGAAATGAGATCCCTGAGGCGTGGTAAAAGGTAAAGGCGTGGCATTTGTGGTAAAACCATGTATGATCGTGGGAGAAATGTGGATATCCGCAAAGAATGTAAGTAATGAGTAAGATTACGAAAGGGACCCTCAGATGGTTTGGGCATGTAGAGCGAACGAAAGAAGAAAGTAGTGTAAAAAGAATATATGACGCAAATGTGAATGGTAGAACAAGTCGGGGACGCCCGAGGAAGACATGGCACGATCAAGTGAATCAGATAATTGATACGGGCCATGTAAAAGTCAGAATAATAGAAGAGTATGTACGAGACCATATATGAATATGAGTGAGGCGGTCCGTCCTCTCTGCTTACCACTTCGGGGAAACGGCGTGTTTGTTAGATAGTTAGTTAGTTATAATCTCACCAAGTTTCTTTCTGAAATCCTCCGAAAGCTGCGCGTGCGACAGCAGAGGAGTGGCGGAGCCCCGGGGCCTCTGGGTGTCCTGTAACCTCCGCCTGAAGTCCGCCTCCAGGCGCTCCTGGGTCTGCGAGGTAGAGCACGAGGGGGGTGCTCCGGGGGTCGGGGGGCCCGAGGCGAGGGACGGCTGCCGGAGACCTGACAATTATTAAAACTCT
Source organism: Limnephilus rhombicus (assembly GCA_929108145.2). Lineage (NCBI taxonomy): Eukaryota > Metazoa > Arthropoda > Insecta > Trichoptera > Limnephilidae > Limnephilus > Limnephilus rhombicus. The sequence goes on from OV815284.1 coordinate 14,011,513, forward strand.
AGTATTATTGCTCTGGTTCTTTATTTTTTCGAAGTCACGACATATTTTTGATTGCAATGAAAAAAATGGTTGAAAACAAATCTATACTAGTGTAGTATGCCTGAACGGTTCGAGAAACAGAAATTTCAAGTTACGGAAGAAATAGGCCACTTGCATTGAATTCATTACGACTTGGAAAAAATCGTTTGTATAGAACTTTTTATTAAGATTGCGAAAATGTTAGTAATTTTTTTTAGAAATGTAGAGTTTTTTTATTTTTAAATAAATAAATCCATTATTTAGGCTCGTGACGTCACTACATGAAAATTTCCCGTCTCCGAAAATGTTCCTATTAATTTTGTAAAATTCCACACTGATTTATTTTTTTAAATGGCATCACTTTGATTTCAGGCGAATTTTTGAATTCGTTCACTAGATTTATTGTTTGTTCTCTGCGAACTTATCATTTGGTGTGACTTTTTGACAGATGTTCTGAAGAGAACCCCGTACATTTTAGAAGTCCGTACGTGTTTTAGAGTTATAATGGTTATGGTGCTGATTTTAACAATATCAAATTTTATAATATTCTTATTATTACTATAATTTACAAGTACAAGTATATTACATTAGATTAAGAAATATATACGTTGTATATTATAATGATTTATAATCAATAAGATGGATCAAGGAAAAAAATATTTATGAGATGTAATATTTTTGGTATGCCTCGTTATTCTCCTGTGCCATTCGTGTGGAAAACGTTCTTTTTTTAAATATGATTTTCGGCTATGTAATAATGGTTTTTTCGCACCTATAAAATTATGTCCCGTCTTTCCGGTTTATAAAAAATGGTCTGATTTTTCGCATTGAAATTTTCAAAAAATCCCCAGGGTTTCAAAAATACCATTAAAAAAAAAAAATTCAGATGTCTTAGAATATTTGTCTAAACCGGAAAAATTTTTTTAAAAAATGTGATGCAAGTGGCCTATTACAAGAAGAATCAAAATTCGACTGGGTGGAAAAGAGGATAGTGGATGGTTTTTCTAAATCTTTGTTATGTAGGTACGTAAATTTTTTTTTGTAAATCATTTGTTGTTGCAACAACCTTTTTCTTGTTTTGAAGTTCAAGTATGCAAAATTTCATCAATCTCGAAATAAAACTCTAGATTTGTCTAAAAATAAACCCACACGCCACACAGGAATACGTTTTGCATTTCAAATGTCTGTTAATTTGTTTTTACGTTAAGATGGTGGCCATTGCTGATTCCGTAAAGATTATTGTTTCAAATGAGAATCGTTATATTTTTTTAGACTAGCATTCTTTCAATAATATGGCGCCCACATGCCTGAAAAAAGTTTGAGAAAAAAATTGCTATTGAGATAGTGACGTTTCTTTGAAAAAAATGTGTAATTCTTTTTTTGATATTAAATAAAATGTTACGTAAAATATTATACGGTTTGTAGTTAAGTACGCAGGTATTTAAATACCAATTTAAAAAATGTTTACGACTCTCAAATGAAAATTTGAAACAGAAAAATTAGAGAGATATATTTATCCAAGACACTATCTAGATTGAACTTAGTTCGGGAATAATCTCCAAATGTTGTCTACAATGATTAAATATTACAATTTGAGCTTTTAATCTCTAAGTATATATAAAACACTTTGTATATGCTGACGACACTGCTCTTGTCATATCTGATGAACAATTATCCATTGCGATTAAATATATGCAACATGACTTTACGTCACTTATAAAATGGTCACATGACGCAGGTCTAATCATTAACACCAAAAAAAACAAAATTGATGCTCATACGATCTCCACATGCTTCATCTCAGAAAACGCCTAAAATAATATCTTATGACTTTACATGTATTCATCAAAACATTTTGCAGCCCTGCATGTGTGATAGTATTGAACTTGTAAATGAATATGTTTATTTGGGAGTGACTGTTGATTGTAATTTTAAATGGGATGTACAAATAAACAAAATTTGTAAACGGCTGAGGGCGATAGTGGGTAGGCTGTACAAACTGAAATGTTTCGTTCCGGTGAATATTTAAAAAATCATTTACTTATCACTCGCAGGATCAACTTTACGGTATGGATGAACAACTTGGGGACACTCTTGCAAGACTAATTTGAGCTACCTACAATCAGTACAAAATTCTATGGTTAAGTTATTAGTTCAAAAACATATTTTTTCACAGAGACGAAACATATCATTGTTGTATGGGAATTTAACAATATTACCAGTGCAGGCCTTATTATGGTACAAAATATTGATTCAGCATATATCTGAGTCTAATTATAAGAGGAAAGTAGAACATGATTATAATACAAGGTTCACGAAGAATGAAGGAATGATTGTTCCAAAATATAATAATAACTACGGACGGCGAACCCTGGAATATAACGTGCCAAAAATATTTAACATGTTACCAATTAATATAAAAAATTGCGATTCTACAAATAAATTCAGATATATGCTGAAACAATGGCTGCTAAATAGAGATAGTTTATATTAAATCATATGTGTTAATTGTTATAATCTGTATGGTTATAGTAATAATATTATGTAATGTTTAAATTGTAACTGAACATTAAGATCCTGTTGACAAATTGCTTTATTGCGGTTTAACGGGATTGTACCTTAAAAACCAATAAAAAAAAAGAAGTTATTTCCATAATAAGAATAATGCATTCATCCTTAACTTATGGAAAAGTTAACAGATGTCCCAATTTAAAATAAGCGTGGATTTATCCAAGACATTATTATCTAGATAGCATTTAGTCCGGGAAGAATCTGGCAAACACACATACAGATAGTAGTTATGTTCAATGATTAAATATTACAATTTGAGGTTTTACTTATTAAGTTATTACAAAAAATAAAATGACCTTACCTCCTTGATTTCTACCCTTATCCCATTCGTGGCTTCTCCCATCCCCCCTGGTAGGACTGGGCTGGCTGTTGTTGGCCCACCCCAAGGCCCTGTCGCTGAACTCCCTACTCAGTCTGTTCTGCAACGCTTCGTAGTCTCTTCTGATCTCCTCTTCAATGGTATTCTTTGGGCTGTCTGCCGGTCTTCTAGTGGTGTTCTCTGATATGCCGCTGAGACCGAAAGGTCTGCCACCGTACGCCGGAGTTACTGCTTGGCTGAAATCTCCGCTACTCAGTTCATCCCCATCTAAAAGCAGAAAAACACTCAATGAATTATTGGAAATTAGAGTATAGGAAATTATACCCACACGCAAAACAAAACATGATTTTCAGTGCAATTCGGTCGCTTAATCTTTGCTAGGTTTGGAATCAGCTTGCTCTTTTAGAATCTGCAGCTGTGATAAAATTGAAATTTGTCTACATAATAGCATAGGTACTTTCGTCTAGCCAATATTAACATAAATTGCCTTCTTTTATCTCGAGGATTCATCGAGCCATGAGATATTAATTGATGAAGAATGTCATTAATCAGTCTGTCGATTTCAAATGTTTCAATGTGAGAACAGTTTGTTTTCAACGGTTAGTTAACAGTTAAGTGCAAGTTAGTGCACAGTGACCCCAGCAAAATAAATAGTACTTCCAGTTAATCCAGTTAGGTTCCTCGCATAAGAAACCACCTTTGTCCAGATCTTGGCGTCTGCCCACCAACCACGTTTTTTTTTTTTTACATGAATACCGCACAAGAGTCCCAACTGTTCCCGTCTGGAGTCAGTGGGACTATGGCATCTCCAATTGGGGTATGTTGTGAGGCTAAAGGTAGTGGGGAGGGTAAGGAGATAGGGAAGAGGAAGGTGGGGAAGTACCTGGCTATTCAGATCTGGTCACCAAACACGGCTAAAGCCATTTCAAGCAACGTTTCAATTCTGAATGGTGGTCTTACACCAGGGCGATACTGAGAGTATCTTCCACTCTGGAAAAGGCCAACGGCACGCGTTGTTCCCAAGCGGTCACCCATCCAAGTACTGACCGCGCCCAATGTTGCTTAACTTCGGTGATCGGACGAGAACCGGTGTGTTCAACATGGTATGGTCAGGCCGGATCGGGAGAGACTGGTTGGGGGAAATCTTTTGACCTCTCTAGCAGGATTCTCTCGGAATATTGCCTTGCACCGCAGTGGTAGGGATAGATTCACATGTTCGTCACTCTTGGACACACTGACCCCCAGATTCTTACCCACCCCTCATACCTTTTTTTCCGTAATAGAACTTCCTCTTCTTCCTTTCCCCAAAACGACCATGGCAAAAGGCCTCCTATGTGGAGCGAATGTAAAAAAAACCATGCTTATTAGTGTGGGTGACTATAACCAAAATCCACATATAAAAACTTAAATCCACTATAACCAAAATTCACAAGATCCAAACCACTGGAGCGATCACGCGAAAAAAAAATTTGCCTCGATTGCTCGAGATTTCACAGAATGTCATTTTTTAAATTTTTCGCCAACATTAAAAAATTCACACCTTCGAATTTTAACATGGAGACATAAAAACTTATTATAGTGCTATATAGCCAATGAATAAACCTGTATTTTACCGTTTATCTCATATTTGTAGAATTTAAAAAAATATATATTAAAAAAATCGTAATGTTTAAGACCGTGCGAATCCTCCGTGTTTTTTAGTTTGAAACTGCCGTGAAGGGTACCTTCTTATTCGATTCAACATAGAATATTTTCGATTTCTGTGTGGTCTGTGTTACACTTGATAATGATAGGTGCATATCTCTGGAAAAAGGACTTAATTTTAACCGTAACCACGTGATCAAAAATTCGGCGGGAAATTTTTTTTTTTTTAATTATTTTTAACATCGTTCTAAAATAGTCTAAGAAGTCCGGATTTGCGATATCTATAATCATAATAGATAAGCATTTCAATAGATTCGTTCTAAAATAAATGGCTGGCCAAGGAAATGTTTTAAATAATTACAATAAATGTTTTACGAATATTAGGAAAATGTGGTCCAATTTTCGACCGCTATCAATCGCAGAAAAATAAAAGTGATCCATTTTTCGACCATAATCACTCCAGGGTATAATTAAATCCGCGTAAACATCATACGATTGGAGATTTTCACGACTAAATATCATCGTTTTATTTTTAGTTTATTATGCCGTTTTAGCCAACGTTTCGGACCCATCTACCATTGATTATGAAACTGAAATGCTGTCCTAAACGTCGTCTGAAGAAGGAGGAAGGAGGAAGTAGGAATATCGTAATGTTGGTTTGGTTTTGCAAAGAAAAACGTTCATCTCTAAAAATCACAAACAACTCGTACCTAATGTTGGTGAAGTACCTACGGATTATGTGAATGAGCAGATTAACAACCAAGCGAGGATACAGAACAACTGATATCATGACAATTGATCCGACGACAATTTGATCAAGTTGATCTTCCTGACAGTTGATCCGCCGGACAGTGGACCCCCCAGACATAAGATCCCTCTGCCTTGATCCATCGAACAGTTCATCCCCTAAAAGATTTTTTCTTCAAGTAAGTACGCAAAGAGGATGTACGCTGTACAACCTTAAGTGGATATCTGCTGTAGGTACTTTTACTAACAATAATTCCGAGTTCCCGAAGGAGCATGCGGTGAGGCTATACAGCCGAATAATACGTGCAAATAGATATAAATATCGTATCCCAAACAGACTGCACGTGTGTCGTGTATGTTGTATTAATAGTAAACAACTGCTAACCCTGTACAAATCACAAGTATGCCCCACGGTTGAATTTGGCAGTCACCTCTGATTTGGAGCTCCAAAATACCTAAAAAAAAACCTCGACTCTGTGCAGACACGGCCGGTCCGTCTGATAGATTCTCCTAGTTTAACAAACGGATTGCAATCTTTGGAGCACAGGCGTCTTGTAGGAATGCTATCCTTGTTCTACCGGTATTCGAAAGTAACTACGAGACCAGCATGGAATGCGGATCTTGTGTCGAACAAGGAGAATCTCGAATGCCTGAGGAAATTTACAAGGATTTGGGTTGAGAGATGGCCTGAACTTAGAGTCGATGATTAAATTTAACTTCATTATGTGTTTAGCATCCAGGTGCAATTGCTCCTGGCATCCACGGTCACCCTTTTATAATATTTATACTACTACTACTGCCCGGATATTACGCACTACATTTTCTTATTCACACTGAAACTGTTTACTCATGTATCATGTTTTGTATTAATATATATATCATGTTTTCTTAGGTACCATCTTCAACAACCTCTTTAACATCTAAAATTTGTCTATTACTTGTTTTTTCTTTTTTGTTTAACTAGATATTATCAATAACCTTCGCGTATCCTAACTATACTTGCATTTTTCTAGCACTCTTTTTCTATATCTAAGATATATATATATATATATATATATATATATATATATATATATATATATATATATATCAATAAGTTTTTCGTGTCTTGACTTGTATCATTCAAGGAGCCGGAACTGAACTACCATCTCATTTTTGTATTGTCCTACACCCCATCAAGGGGGTGGACTAGATCTATGTCCGTGCAACAACCGAGAAGATGACTCCCAAGGTAGCCGCTGCAAAACCCGCCCGCGCCTCCCCCGTCACCATGAGCGGGCCAGAAGACCAACCGTAGCGGACCGGTGCCCTTCCGCCCTGCCTCCGGTGACCCGATGCTCTCTTTTATCCCTAGTGTCTTCAGGTCTTTCTGCCCTTAATCCCAACATTTTCTTCGAGGGCCTACCGGGAAGCCGGCTTAGGGGCGTGGACACCGAGTCTCGCTTGCGACTGGACTGATGGCTCCGCTTATTCTCGGTGGGACTGCCGGGTGACTGTAGCTCAGCTGCTTTGGTTAAGTTAAACAATCTCATCATAATATGTATTTTTTATTTTTTTTTATTCTGCATATTAACAAACTTTTATTTCAGCTACATCAGGTGGCGGAGATGAGACGTGATACTGTGAAATAAATAACTAACAACATGTACGCACTTGCATACTGCCTGCTAACAATGTATGCCCGGACATTGGGGGTCTAGAGTTATTTTAAATAAAAAGTAGCTTCTTTATAAATAAAAAATTAGAGTCCTGACGAGTACGGTGAAGGAGGAAACCATCTGTTTCCTTAGAACGCCGTGGGAAAGTGGTGGGCAACCTCCTACCGGCATTTCAATGGAAGACGCTCCGAGGAACTAGCATCACTGATCCCTTCGGCACCGGTGCATAGTCGGGCAGAGGGATCAACTCACCCAGCCCTTGCCACCTCGTGGACTTTCACCAACCAGTACAATTGTCTTCTCTATATTTTGTCATACTAACACATATTGTATCTTGTATTTTCCGCTAAGCACTTGCATACTGCTTACTGACAACGTATGCAGGGACATTGGAGGTCTAAATTCGTTCTTTCAAAAAAAATAGAGTCCTTGCGAGAGCCTTGAAGGAGTAACCATCTGTTACTTATACCAGGGCGGGTAAGCGGTGGATAACCGCCAATGTCTCCGAGGGGTCAAATTTCCGGCGGATCGACTGTCATGTCGATCCGCCGGAAATTGCTCGGCGGGCCAACTGTCGGCGGGCCAATTGTCGTCGGATCAATTGTAGGAGATCATATTTATTCGTTTTTAAGCCTGGTGTATTTTGCAAGTTACAACGCTGTGCTTACTTTTATGATATTATTTATGTGAAATACTAACCACTTTTTAAATGATATTTATCATTAAAAAAGTGGTTAAAACAAAGTAATTTATTATCAGTTTTTATTAGAATAACTATCTTTATAATAAGTTTGGAAGGTTTTTCTTATTAATGTAATATATCATTGAAGAATATATAATTTTTAATACTTTTTCTTAAATGAATTTTTCTTGAATGAATTTATTTTTTTATATTTAATGAAAACAAATCATTAATTTTAATTTTATCGTGACGAAAAAACCATTGCTTTTGAAACATTTAAATAATCCTATCCTGTCCTATTAATATTAATTAATTAATGAATAATTAATATTAATGAATTAATAATTATTAATTAATTAATTAATAATATAAAGGGGAAAGTTTGTATGGATGTATGGATGTATGAATGTTTGTTACTTTTTCACGTAAAAACTACTGAATGGATTTTAAAAATTCTTTCACTAACAGAAAGCTACATTATTTTTCGAGTAATGTAGGTAATATATATTGGTTAGCTCTGGCGTTATGAAATTATTTATTATACGTTTATTGTTTAGTCGAGAAGCAAATCGTTGCTAAGTAATTGTTTGACGTGCGCTGTCATTTTGTTATTTGTTTAGGTTACTAAGGAGATCCCTTTGATAGTTGAAATTTATTGCGTGTGTTTGATTGTTACGTTTTAATATGTGGCACGCGAGCTGTTTGAAAAATTAATGTATCGGGTATGAAGGGGGACGGTGAGGGGGGGGGGGCGAGTGGCGCGTGAGAAGCCGGGGGCAAAAGCTCGTTTTTAATAAATAAGTGCTGTTTTGCAATTATTTGTTTGTATACAGTTAAAATGACGCCAGAAAGTGAATTTGCAAAGGTTGAAGAAGTAATTTTTTGTTATTTAATTTTAATTAATATTTTTTTTAAATATTTTTCATTACATTACAACTGCCAAAGCTATTTATTACAAGTTCATTACAAGCACCGGCAATTTAACAATATTTACTTTGTTATAACAAACATATCAGCAGACACCACTCAGAAACACATTGAGATTTCCCCTTTGTGATAACAGTCTGGAAGTACTTTTGTTGGTGAATCTAAACTCTTATATTTTGAAGGAGAAGATAACAATAATAATCTGAACGAAAATATGAAAGAGAACAAGACACAGAAAAATAGAAAAAGATGTCTCAACTTCCTCAATGGTCCCTGAAGACTGGCTCTGAGCCCTCTGGTTGGAAAAAAGCGGTTATCCATCCTATTCCAAAGAAGGGTGACCGCTCCGACCCGGCCAACTACAGCTCCATAGCGATCACATCAGTTCTGTCTAAGGTGATGGAACGTGTGATCAACGACAAACTGCTCACATACCTCGAGAAGAACAAAATTATTAACGACCGTCAATACGGATTCCGGCGGAACCGCTCGTGCGGTGATCTTCTCGCGTATGTGACGCATGTTTGGGCGCGATGCCTGGAACGTTTTGGTGAGACCCAAATGGTTGCACTGGACATCTCCAAGGCCTTTGACCGGGTTTGGCACCGAGGACTTGTCAACAAACTGTATTCTTCTGACTGACTTCCCGCATCCTTGTGTACTTGGATTGCCAACTTCTTGAGGGAGAGGTCGATTCAGACGGTAGTCGGTGGTTTCACCTCTTCCTCACACCCGATAAATGCTGACGTCCCGCAGGGATCGGTTCTGTCTCCGACTTTGTTCTTGTTGCACATCAACGACCTTTTGTCATGTGCACCAATTCGCTGTTATGCGGATGAGACAGTACAGTTCGTGATAGCTTTTTGTTTGACAAGCCCCCAAAGGGCTCACAAACTCCAACAGCTCGTAGGGCTTTGAAGCAAAGAATGGACGGTTACCTCGAGAGTGTTTTCTCTTGGGGTAAAAATAATCTCGTTGAATTTAATGTTTCAAAGACCCAATCTTGTCTGATTACGTCTAAAAGGGAACGAAATGAAAATCTAGTCTCTTTCAACGGAAGCAATCTTCCAAACAGGCCCTCCATTGATATGCTTGGTGTAACCCTAAGTGACCAGCACAGGTATGGGGGCTCCATCGAAGCCAGAGTAAAGTTAGCCTCCCAGAAACTGGGCGTACTGTACAGGGCCCGCAGATACTTTAATAATGCACAACTGCTAACCCTGTACAAATCGCAAGTGCGCCCCACGTTTGAATTTTGCAGCCACCTCTGGTCTGGAGCTCCAAAATACCTGAAAAATACCCTCGACTCTGTGCCGAAACGGGCGGTCCGTTTGATAGATTCTCCCATCTTAACAGACGGATTGCAATCTTTAGAGCACAGGCGTCGGGTGGGAATGCTATCCTTGTTCTACCGGTATTACAATGGAATATGCTCCGAGGAACTAGCATCATTGATCCCTTCGGCACCGTTGCATAGTCGGGAAACACGCCAAACGCGTGCCCAACATTTGTACACGGTTGACATTTGTCACATGATAACGGGTCGTTTCTTCGACTCGTTCTTACGTTCAACAGCTCGGCTGTGGAATGATTTGCCGGCCTCTGTGTTTCCTCCTTCCTACAACATAGGTCTCTTCAAGACCAATGTTCATTCCTTCCTCTCCTCAAAAAGACCCTCCACACAGCATCCCGGATGACATAGGCCCTGAGGGAAATTATTTTTCTCAAGGCCTCCTGTGTGGAGTTAATGTAAAAAAAAACTGGGATTCGAACCCTCTCGTCTAGCCGGGACGTGCGCGTTAACCAATTTCGCTATTGCCACCTTCTGTCAAACCGTCATATTTGTCTTTCTAATCTTTTTTTCAATTGTCACTTGGTTCTTTCCTTGTTAATTTTAACATACCCTTAATGAATATTATGTTAAACATATAGGTATAAACAATGTTTAATGAAATATACTTAATAATTGTAAATTGTTTTCACCACTGCAACTAAAGCCTCAATGACACACGGCGAGTTTACAAGCTACTATCTGGGAAATTCACTATCTATTAGTAAACTCGCCCAGTGTCATCGTGTTACTTGCTATTAACTAGCAGCGACTAGCAGATTGTTGACAATCTACGAAAAAAAGTTGAAAGGTCGTCAACTTTACTCGCCTACACGCTTGCTCCGCTTGCTCGTGATTGGTTTATTTATGTTTCCAACATGGCTTCCGATAAACAGCTGATTTAGACTATCAAACATCTGAAGAATTAGTTCACGCAGGCGTCGTTATTCTTATTACTGGCGCTAGCAGCTGCCTCAGCTTCCTACGCTTCTGAGCGAGTGGACAGTTTTGTGTGTCATCATGACAATCTCACTCGCCGATTTACCCGCTTTTAAACTTAGTAGATAGTAGCTTGTAAATTCGCCTTGTGTCATCGAGCCTTAATATATTGTTTGTTTCTGTTTACAAATAAATAAATCTCATATTTCAAATTTTAGAATTATTTCCAACATTATTTTCAACTAATTCTTTTTCCTTCAAAAGTTATAAAAATATAGTTTTTCTTATAAAAAAAATGAATTTTATATTTTTGTTCAGTTAGAAGCAGTCAAGTGCAAGCTATTCATTTCCTGTGAAATGAACTGAAATCAATAAGATAAGATATAGAATAATACGTGTAATGACACATAAACATGACGTAGTTTAGATATAATACTTTCTTAACACTTGAAATGAAATGTAAAATAATATTTTCTTGTTGTTAACTCAGATAGCTCGTCTTCAGACTTTGTTAGTTTACCTCACCAGCAGGACTCTCTCGACCCATCGCCTTACACGTCAGCGGGAGGGATGAATTCAAACATCCGTCACTTCTGGAAACATTGAACCCCAAATTCCTACACGCCCCCCATATTTTTTTCCTTCCCATATCTTCATCTCCTTTTTTATATGAATACCGCACAAGAGTCCCAACTGCTCCCGTCTGAAGCCAGTGAGACTATGGCATCCCCAATTGGGGTACGTTGTGAGGCAGAAGGTAGTGGGGAGGGGAAGGAGATAGGGAAGAGGAAGGTGGGGAAGTACCTGGCTATTCAGATCTGGTCACCAAACACGGCAGAAGCCATTTCAAGCAACGTTTCAATTCTGAATGGTGGTTTTACACCAGGGCGATACTGAGAGTATCTTCCACTCTGGAACGTGCCGCAAATATACTATATATTATTTTTAATTAATAAATTATGAAATAACACAAATTGATCAAATAAAATTTATTTGCCACGCCGGGATTCGAACCCGCGACCTTCAGTGTGCGAGTCAAGAGCCTTACCGCTTGACTACGCCGGCCTTCCTTCCCTTAAAAAAATCACCCATACAGCATCCTCAAAGATGATATAGGCCCTGAACGAAATTATTTTACTCAAGGCCCTATGTGAAGCTAATGTAAATTAATAAAAAAACAACTAAAAGGTGAGACAATAAAAATTTCATTCGTTTTCAAAGGAAATTGAAAGTTACCCCGAATGTAATGGAACGAACGGGTTTCCTTTTTTTCTTACCGATTTCCAAAAAGCTTTTGATAAAGTTAACCACTCCATCTTACTAAAAAAATATCAAATAGGAATACATGGAGACTTATTTCGTTGGGTGAAATGATAATTAAATTAAAGAACATAAGCTAGATGCAATCATCCCCTATAGTTGTAAATTCTGGTGAATCACAGGGGTCAAATATTGGCCCCCTTGTTTTTTGTTATATTCATAAACGACCTTGGCTCAAAATTAAACTGCGATTATGCTTTTGCGCCAGTGATCTTGAACTTTTTCATAAAATTAAAGCTGTTTCAATAACTCGTGATATGCAATTAAAAATCACACGAAATAAAATTTAAAGGAATTTTCTTATTTAATTAACAATAGTGTCTTAAAAAGTGTCTTCCATAAGATGCCATAGCATGTTTCACCTGAATGCATTCAAATATAATATCGCCTATTTTAGTCTTGTGGTGGGTCGATTATATAATAAGGTAGAGTGTGCTGAAGTAGACATTTTAGTAGACATTTGTTATATAAAAAAAAACGCGTTGAGGCGAGCTTCCCCTCGTAAACGTAACGTTTACTTTTAAAAAAATTCACCTGCGGCGCTTTTTATCTCTATACTGTCATACTTCTGATAATGGAGCGGGGGGGGGGGGTTGAGAAAAGTATATACTTTGAAAATGGACGGTAAGCCAGATAAGTTTGGGAACCTCTGGTCAAGGGCCATCAACCAAGGAACGCGGAGGCCTTTTAAAATTTAGTACCTTAATAACAATGTGTTTACTATTTTTGAAGTACGTACCGACAATAAAATTATCTATTTTCAAGAAGTTTATTGGCTTGAGCTGAAGATAACAGATAAGACAGACAAGTACCAAAAATAGTATAAAAGGCTCCGTATTTTCTGTAAGGACATTGGATTTTCTCAGTACTCGTTAGTTCAGAAAGTTAAAGTGTCTCCTAAGAACGAAATCGAAATGTTCAACAATTTCATCATTGGAGTTTTGTTGGCGACTGTTTTGAGGGTTTGTAACAACTTTCTAATTTGAAATTGCATGTTTTGTATATTGTATATATACACGAGTATATCAAACATTTTGTATACATACGAGTATATCAGTCATGTACAAATAAATCTAGTAACTAAACCATGCGCGCTGCTGCGTTTCCCCGCAGGAGTGGGTCAAAAACATAGTTTTTTTTATTTTTAAATTTATTATACAAAATATAAACATAATTGATAACAGAATAACAAATGTATAATACATGAATAAGACATACTCGTATATAATACATTTAACATTTTGATTTCCTTATTTTGTATCTATTTAAGTTTAAAGGTATGTATGGGAGGAAGATGTTATTTACTTAGTTTTTAATAATACATATAATTTTATTACAATTTTTATTGTTTACTATGAAGCTTTAATTATTAATAAAAGTTTTAATTTTAATTTCTTTGTTGTAGTCTTCAGTATATTTTTTATTGTTTTGAATTTATTTTCAATTTTATTTATTGGTAATTTATTAAAGAAACTTATTCTAGATATTTATAGTTCTGTTGACACAAATTGTTTTTACATGTCTGAAACGGTTACATGTATTTTTTCCTGAGATTAGTTGTGTTTCTGAATGGTTTGGGTTTGAATAAAATCTCTTATTTATACACTTGTAAAGTTGTATGACAATACAGGAACAAAGTATTTGATTTTCTGACAATAAATTCTTTATATATAAGTTTAAAAGGATTTAAAAGTGTTTTTTTAAATATTATTTTAATTATTAGCTTGCAGATATGCGCTATGTAGATACATGCATAGTTTTATATTAGCACATTCTATTAAGGCCAAGTTAGTCATTTATTAGTTTTAAATAATTGTAATATTATTACGCAAATCGATAAACATAAAGTTTTTAATGTGAAAAATATTATTTATACATTTTTAAAATTTACATAGGCTTAGTATTTATAAAAAACCAAATCAGAAATATGACCTTATTCTGACCGTCTTTCGTAAGTTTTACAAAATATTTTTCACTGTTGAATATCCTCAAAGTATACCTTTAGGGGTTTTCTTTAAAACCACGAAAATAAATACATAAATAAGTTTTGGGTTAAATTTTTTCATAAACACCAATTTTCGTGTTTTTTTAAACGATGAATACAGAAACTTTGGATTCGTTTATTGACAAAAACATTACGATAAATTGTTGGTATTATATTTTTCCATTTTTTTAAGACAATTTTATAATTTTAATCTTCATATTAAGAATGAAATACAGGACTTTTAATTACTAGCAAAAGCCCTCTATCGTATCCGAATAACAAGACATATTCTAGACGTATCCACTCTTTTCGACAAAAAAATATAAATTAATTTCGAAAACTTATTATTTTACATGGTAAAGTTATTTTTATTATTATTATACCTAGTAAAATTAAGATTATACCGTTTGTCGTTGACAAATTTCTTAAATTTTTTAAACAAAATATTGTATTATACATCACACACATTTCAAATCACACAATAAAATGTCTAGGAGAGCTACTTTTCAGAATTATAAATTTAGTTCAAATAAAATCATTTAAAATAATCCGCTCACGCGTATTGCGACGAAAATATTTCAGTTTGTCTACTTATTAACGGTCTAAAATATATCAGTTTTTTTTACTCATTTATTTTGCATAAACATTATTGAAAAACTGTAAATACTTGTGATCAAAAAATCATTAAAGATAGTAAGTAATTATATCAACACTCGTTTTAGCATTTTTATTGCTAACTTGAATGAAAGTTTTCATAAAACCAAATTTTGAGTGAAATAAAATCGATATTGAGTTGTTAGTTAAAAACGCTGGTAAGAGAAATAATCAACCTTTCTCATCGGAACTGTCATATTCAGTTAAAAGGGTACAATTGCAATACCATCTTGCTATGAAATTTGAATTCTTGGCCGCTGGTTAATAATGTATTTGACCAAATTGCCTGACAGTCCGTACATACCGCCCGCGCCCCTACCCTAAAAGAATTCATTCCGGTAAAGCTTATCGGTGCCGCCTCGCGCGGACATAAATCTGAACCTGCCTTCACTATGTTCGGCCTGATACGTTGATATAAAAAACATTCTTATCGGCACGCCTGCGCCAGTCGGCCGCCCATGCGCCGACTAATCAGAAAACCGAAATCCGCTTTGTTTCTGTTCGTAGACTAAAGGTATAAAATTTTGTGACCGGATAACTCAGAATGAAACCAACTCAGAAGCACCTCAGAAAGATCATTAAGAGTGATGATAAAAAAGTATTTAAAAAATTGGTTAAATCGGTTAAGTTAGGTTAGGGTTTCCGGCTATTGTGAAATTATTTTTTCATAGCTTTTAATGACCTTTCTAAGGTTTTCTGAGTTGGTTTCATTCTTAGTTGGCATGGAACCATAAAATTTATGTATTTTTTTGTTTTTTCTTCAGGTAAATGGTGTAGCGGTACCCCCATCACCTGTCCATGATGTTGTAGTGGCACAATACGAACAAGACATCTCCCAGCTTGTGGACGGATATGATCTCCTTAGCCAACCCTTCGAAACTCTGGCGCTTTTAAAGGACATCGCTTCTAACGAATTGGAAAGCAGTTACTACAATGCGGTTGACCTTGAGAAGGTCAATAATTCGGTAGGTTAAATGATTATATATGACCTACATCAAGTCAAAAATATTCTCATGCTAATGCGCTACGAAAAGTTTGAAACATAGTGAAAATAGAAAATATCTAATGTTGCGTTGTTTCACAAAAATTCTAATGTAATAATATTGTCTTCAAGTAGCCAATGAGCGCCTTTATTTAAATTACATTTTAAAGTTTCCCATTGGCGGTGCACTACGTCTTTTTATAAACCCAGAAAAAATAACGTATTGGGCTTATAAAAACCGTTTCAAAATTCAAAATCTTTTACTTACGAATTCTTTTTGGTTATGGTTTTATTGTCTAATCGCACAGATTCTCAACCTTTTTTTGCCGACCGCCCACTTTGAGAATATTTTTATTTCTAGCGCCCCTAACTCGTGAATCCAAAACAGCATTTGTCGTCACAATTATATTTACCATGATGGGGTGGGGGGGGGGGGGCGACGGAGGGGGTTACATATTTGCCCTAACGGAGGGGCGTAATGGGATTGGGAAAATATTTTTGTGGCAGTCGCATATGTCGCAGTTGTTTTGTGCATGTAACTTCATTAAGCTCTTAACCCACCCCCCCCCCCCCCATACCCCCATACCCCTTGTCATACTTCTTTACTCCCCTTCTCCTCCCCCTTAAGGTGTGACGTCTAATGTATAAAATTGAATTCTTTAAAAAATGATCTTTCAACATTTAAACATTTGCACCTTAATTTCTCCAAATCAAATAAAACACTTTTTTTTTAATAAATCAAAACTGGCGGTTGGTATTAAACGGGAATTTAAACCTTATCGCCACCTACATAAGGAGTGTTGTTATTAGCGTCCTGATTCCGAATTTTACACGACGTGGTGCATCGCCTTAAACGCAGATTATAGGTTCGATCCAGATGTCAATCAAACTGTGATTTTGTTAATTATTTGCTACTAGCTGGTTCCCGGCATGCGTTGCTATGCCATTTAATAAAGAAATTGTTTCTCCCTGCGTGTCCTTTCCCATTCATCCCGTTCTCCTTCTCTCGCGTTCCCACACCGCCTTCCCTCACTCCACTCCTCTCGCCCGCTTCCCCAGTCCCGCGAACCCTCCTCCCGAGTTCCCCCCTCCCGCATTTCATTCATTCAGTCCCGGTGCATTCAGTTTTCAAACAGCTCGCGTGCCACCTATTGGATTTTTTTATACAAATTTCATAATGCCAGAGCTCACCAGTAGTTTTATACAAACCTTGTCCTGACCATAACAAACACAACAAAAAAAGAATTATCTAATTTGGTGCAGTCGTTCGGAAGTAATGCCCGTACATAAATTATTATAATTAAAATTAAAATATTATATAGATAGATAGATAGAAGATAGATTTCTTTCAATCAGCTGACAAGTAGGTACAACAACATAACACGAAGTTGTCCTTTTTGCTGATCACAACTTGTTCAAAGACTAACTGAAACGAAAATTGCTAATTAGCTATTTGATGACAAGGTTACATTTGAATTTCTGTGAAACATCCTACCTTAGGTTTTTGGAAGGTTTTGACTTTTTGAACAAATGTAGTGAGAAAACTGTCAAATGATTTAATTGAATTACGATTTTTGTGAAACAGAACGGATTTTCTATTTTCGCATAATTAAAAATAGAAACTTAGAATGGATTGTTACTTGAATATTAACTTCGAAATTTTATGAATTGTTCAAATCCGATGATAACCCGTCCCATCTTCTTCTTATATATAAAAATGAATCGCCAAATGTGTTGCTAAGCGCAAATGAAAGTAAGAGGATGGTTCTTACGGAGAGAAAAATTAAGAAAATTGCGCAGAAAATTGGATAATTTCAGAAAACCTAACGACTATAGCACGTTTGACAGTTCGCGTGTTTGAGAATGACATTTTGCAAAACAATGATTGTTAAATCAGGATTCTATTTTTGAAAATCTTTAAGTTGATAAATTTATTTAAAGTAGGTACTCCCCTAATAGTTTGAATCGAATCAAGAATTTTAGATATTTTAAATAGGTACCTATCTTAGGTACCAAATTTAATTACATGAAAAACGGAAATTTGAATAAAAAATTGTAAAAGGTGGCACGCGGGTTGTTTAAAAACTGTATGTACTGGGTTTGAATATATGGAAAGCGGGAGGGAGGGAGTGATGGTGGTGGGGGGGTTGGCGGGTTGGGGGGGTGGGGGTAGGGGGGGAGGTGGAGGAGGCGGAGTGGGAACCCTCCTTACATCATGCGAGCGAAGCCGCGGGAAAAAGCTAGTCTATTACATAAAAATGAATCGCTGAATGTGTTGCTAAGCGTTTAACTTTCGAACGATTGCACTAAATTGGATAAATTTTTTTTTGTGTGTTCGTTATTGTCAGGACAAGGTTTTTAGTGAGCTCTGCCATTTTGAAATTTGTATAAAAAAATTGCTATTGGTGGCACGCGAGGAAGCGGCTATTGCTATGGAAGCCGCGGGAAAAAGCTAGTTTGTTATAAAAGCATTCTGTTATTACCACTTCCAACCTTTTGGCCAGGGTAATACTCTGTAAGAGAGAAAGAGCGCCTTATTTTCATTAGCTCTCTCGGGGCTAGAACCAAAAAGGACTAAGTTAGTGACTCCATCGGTTTCCATTCAAATCTAAATAGACAGAATTCTATTTGAAGGTGTGGTGTGATATTATCTATTCAGTCATTGTATTCAAGCATCAGCCCATTTAGATAAGAGTCAAGTGGGTATATATGTTTTAACATTGTAATATTGTTTTGTGTTTCTTAGGCATTAACTGTGAAACAATTTCTAGACATACTTTTGAATGTAGTTATAACTTTGTCGTTATCCATTATAGATAAATGAAACAATGTTACTTTGTTTCATTTATCTAATTTCTGTTAGTTATATTAATAATGTAAATTTCTTTTTTACTTTTATGTACCTATTTGCTACCAGTTTCGACAAATTCATGTCATTCATTAGCGTTTTTGAAACTACTTTAAAATTATTCAAGTACAGAAATGATCAGCCGAGCGATTCTTTATCTTTTGTGGGAACGAGATCTCCTGACGGACGAGATCTCCTGTCAGATTTGTGTGATTTTCTATGGCTGTTATTTGCTTTTTCTTTGAGTATCGGGCAAGCTTCACCGATTTAAAACGATCTATACCAAAATATGTGACATCTCTCAGTTGAAATTTGACATCGGCCCATAGAAAAAGCAAATAACAGCCACAGAAAATCACACAAATCTGACAGGAGATCTCGTTCCCACAAAAGATATAGAATCGCTCGGCGGATATCATTAGGTGAGGATAGTGAGAGTGGTGATTTATTAGTGGAAACGGTTTCTGGACAACTCAGCATCAAGTAACTTCAACACCTCCTTTGAAAATTTACTAAAAGTGATGAACAAAAAAATTAAGGCTCTGCAACCGGGTCCGAAAAGAAGAAGATGGAGAGATATGAAATTACGAATATTAGAGGAGAGCGCTAACATTTACAGCGACAAAATCGATTTAATAAAACACGACTCATTTAAAATAGAGCAAAAATCTCGCGGGCATTATCTTAAGCAGCATTAAAGAAACACTGTGAATTTTTTCATACATATAACTTGTAAAATAACTGAAACAAACGTGTTAATAATAATTTTTGGAGCATACTTTGCGATATTTTTCTATCGAGGGAATTTTATATAATTTGCGTTTCGGCGCGGGCAAAGTCTAGATATTATCTTCAAGAATAACATATATTTTTTAAGAGCTTTAAAACTTACCGTGTTTAAGGGAAATATGTAATAAATCGGTACAAATCCGGGTTGCGGGCCCTTAAGGAATTGACTTAAGTTAGGTTGGGTTATAGGCTATTTTTCAAAAAAAAAAATGACGTTTCAAACGAATGTTGAAATGCCACTTTGTTGGGTTATCGTGGAACCCTATGAAACATGGTCAACAATGGTGACTTACAGGGTTAAATAGTTTTGTTAAAAAAAAAAGTTTATTTCTGAGGTTTCTAAGGGACACATACTAAAATACGCATTAATATATATATATATTTTTTATTTATAACATTACATTTGATACATTTGTATGGCAAAAATAACATAATTAACATTGAAAAATAACTATAAAATGTGTACAAGTGTTATTATGTCTTGTGGGTCGATATTAGTTCCTAACTAGGCAGATTGCCCGTTCTAAGGAACCAAATGCTGGTGAGAACGCAAAAAAAAAATAAAAAAAATTTTCAACAAAATGTTCATTTTAATTATTTAAATTAAATAAACATTAATAAAAATGCCAGAAAATTTATTCTGTAACAAAAAAGCAAAAGAAAAGAAAAATGTTTTTTAATTTTTTTATTTAAATAATATACGTACAAAATTTTTACTATATTGGAATGCTTAAACGTTCCCTGATTCTATTTTTAAAATTTCTGGTATATACGATATCAAAAAGATTGCAAATATAGTATATTAAAATATAAATGGATAAACAGGTCTTTAAAACACGCGCGATTTTTCGAGCACGACGGCGTAGCGAGCAAGTGTTTTAAAGACTAGTTATCCACGACGCTATTTTTTTTTATTGGTACACTTTGAAAACATAAATATTGATATTAAGATTAAAAATTTGGAAATAAGAACTATTAATGAATTCGTGATGTGACATCACAATATCTTGTTGTCATGGAAATGAAAAACACAAACATTAATTTGCAATCTGTCACATAAGATTAATAGTTGACATCACAGTTTTTACTAGTTATTGTGTGTTGTAAAATGAGTTCTAACATTGATAATTTAAATACCAAAGCAGAATCGCGGTTAATACCTGAAAAATCCAAAGACGTTTATAAAAAAGAATATGAAAGGTTCATAACATGGATGGAGGAGCAAAACGTAGTAGATGTAGATGAACGAGTTGTGCTTGCTTACCTTCAGAAAATGTCGGAACAGTACAAAGCATCGACTATGTGGGCCATACATTCGAAATTGCAATGTCTGTTGAGGATAAATAAAGGGGTTGATTTAAAATCATTTGTGAAAGTGCATGCATTCATGAAGGCAATTAGCAAGGATGACGTTGCTAAGAAGGCATGTATTCAAAGAAGATGACATTTAGACTTCACATTTTGTTGATTTGTTGATTTGTTGATGTTGCCATGGTAACTTTAAAAAACGCGCGTTCCATAAAGTGCGATTTAAACACGCTAGAGCGTACTTTAAATTAGTAAAAAAGGGCACCAATAAAAAAAAATAAGTTACAGTGAAGTAACAAACTTAAGCGGGCTACAGACCTTCAGTTTTAACTGTACAGTTTATTTGTATTCTTATTTTGATTAGATCTCAGTTAAACTGTACAGTTCTACTTTTGGCCTACACACCTAACGATTTATCTGTACAGTTCGACTGTACAGTTAAACTGTACAGTTAAAACTGAAGATCTGTAGCCCGCTTTACATTTGAAAAAAATTTAAATAGTTATTGTTTGTTCATAGACCGTTGAATGCATCACGGAACAAGCCAGCATTCTGAAGGAGACCATTGAGAAAGCCAAACAACAACTGCAAAATTGTCTCGAAGCAGGGGCCAAGAGATACGCAGAGGCCATCCAACCCGTGGAAAAGGTCAAGGAAAAGGTGCTTTAATATAATTCCCTTTTATTTTATCTCTACATATTATAAATTAAAGTCCCCTGTCGTCTCCGTCTCTCTGTCTGTTCGCAATTAACTCCAAAACTACTGAACGGATTTTCATGCGTTTTTCACCGATAGATAGAGTGTTTTGTAAGGAAGGTTTAAGTATGTAATTTGTCAAGGATTTGTGTAAATTGGTTGAAACATAATGATAATTGTTAGAAGTGTCGGAAAAAGTCAAACCGCCTGGTAGCTTTCATCGAAAACGCTGCCTAATCCTTTTTGGATATAACAAAACAATGCATGGTGGGATATTTTTCTTTTATAGAACTACCAAAAAATCCACGAAGGCATATATCTATCTTTTACGAATAGCTTACTATACCCATTCTATCTTCTAAAAAAATGGTCACGTACATTGCAGTAATTGAAAAGTTATTTAGACGGATACAGTATTAATCCTTATTAACTTAAATACTTTAGTTACCCCAAGCATTTCATACACATTATTATAATCTTTCACACCATCTCTACGTATTATAAATTAAAGTCCTCCGCGGCATCTGTCTGTCTCTTTGCGATAGACTCAAAGACGGCGGTGGTTATAAAGGTTGGATAACCATCCAGTAGATGACGTTGTGTTTTATTAGCCACAGCAACGCGTGGCCGGGTCAGCTAGTTATATAATATTTCTTCTGAGGCTCGTGACCCCTCCTCAATTTTCCTAATAAATAACTACCATGGAACCATCGCGGCATCGGTACTAGATTTTTAAAATACTAGGGCCAGTCAATAAGTAATGCCTTTTTTTTCTCCTTAAATTGTCAAGTTATAAAAAATGCAATTACAGGGGTCTAAAACCACACTATTGACAATATTTTTTTTATTTTTCTATATATTCTCCATCCATTTCCACAGTTTTGGTCCATCTTTTGATAAGGGCATGTATCATCACTGTGTTGTAAAAAGCACAACCCCTTCGCCATAACTTTCGCCGCCGATCAAACAGTTTTGTTTTTTTTTTCTTGGTGATGTGTGATACGATTCCATTGAGTGCCTCTTTGGTTCAGGTTTAAAAAAATGAACCTATTTTTCGTCTTCGGTCACAATTTTTTCCAGAAACTAAGAGCTGCAAGTGTTGTGAGGCCATTGTTTTTTTTGTTTCTTTATTCTGGCTGGTTAATTTTCTACCTTGAAAAACTTTTGTTGAAAAATCAGTCGTCGAATACTCGTCATCACACTGCCTCTACGGAGGGAGAGAATGCGACATCTGTAGTTATCTTGGGTCACCACGAATGAGTGCAGTCGCTGCAATCAACGGCCTGCGCCGCTCCGCTTTTCCTCAGCCAGCAGTGTTTGTCCTTCAGTCCTCGTTACATTAACGAACCCATCGTCTAGCAGTGCTAACGTCCACTGTTGTATTATGGCACACATTTTTCAATCTTTCATGAATGTGAATTTTTGAATCACCTTCTACAGTCAAGAATCAATCACAGAACTTTATCCATTACGAATATCGATGTCGGCCTTTTCGCAAGCGACTGCAGTGCTGCCACCTGTTGACGCAAAAAGTTACTACTGCAGCAGATTGTTGAAAAAGGTTTGATGAATAGCACCAAATAAATAATTTTCACTTAGCTAACTTTATTAATGTAGAAAAAAATAGGAGGCATTACTTATTGACCGACCCTCGTATATTTATGGCTATGTATCCTCAATGCTATTGTGGCCACGTAACGTCGCGATCAAACCCATTTAAAAAATTAATAAATAAACACAAAACTGGTTGCTTGCTGACTTTCCACACATTTCTAAACTACATACATAGTTTAGTTTCTTATATTTTTTATAGATCCAGATCCAGATAGCAGCTGGAAGGGAGATTGTGAAGAATTGCACAACTGAAAACGCCGGAGACGTTGTCGCCATCTTGAAGTGCATTGAAGAGAAGGTGAGATTAATCGACGATTTTACAACTAGCGCATCGATATTATATCTGAAGAATTCACCAGACACTGGACATCCCTGTTTTACAATTTGTAAGGCGGGTATGGGAACCATTTATTGGATAACCAACACCTCTGCCATAGGTCACTCCAAGTGGTTCGCTACGTTTGGCGACATACCGGGGTGCCTGGGTTCATGGGGTGGGTTTTTCGTAATCTTGGCGACGGATGTGTCTGCTCAGCAACTGCGTGGCAGGCCGGATCGGGAGATATTGGTTAAGGGAGACTTTTGACCTCTCCAGTAGGACTCTCTCGGAACTACACCTTGCACTGCATTGGGAGGGATAGATTCATATGTCTGACACTGACAGATTCATACTTCAAAACTTCCTCTCCTTTCTTTCCTTTAAAGACTCTACACACTTCTCGACAACCAAATAAGCAATTGGATACTGATCACTTAGATTTTTTTTTTCAAAATAATGAATTATGATATTTATTTATCAAGTAGTTAATTCTTCTGCTCAATAACTCGTCAAACTGACAAAATGATTTTTAATTACAACTTTTGCTTGTTGTATCTCACAGATTGATGATGGTGTTCTCTTGTTTAGGTTTTTTTGTCATTTTTTGTATTTCTTGAGCATTAACTATGTATCAATTTCTATACATTTTGTTTTCAAAAGTTTCACTTTCCATGTACATGTGTTACTTAAATTTTAATTTATTTTTTACCGGTTTCGACGCATCCGTGTCATTCACTAGCAAACTTGAAAAGTTGAAACCGGTAGAAGATAAATTAAAATTTTAGTAACAAATGTAGTGAGGGAGTGGGCCGAATCGGTAGAGACGGGAGACAGAAATAAAAGGCGTCAGTCAAAGATGTGAGTCAGTCGTTTATTTGGGCTACGTAGTGAGGGTCGGTGAAGTGGTAACATGATGTATGCGGCGTGCGGTAGATGAGATGCTGCAGGCGTACGGAGGTGATGGTGTGGTGAAGGTCGTTGCGATGCGGCGGAGCAGAGTTCGAGTCTGCAGGTCACCGGCGCGTTGCTCGACACCGTGGCGGTGGAGATAATCTATCTTCTAGGCCGTTGCTCCACGCTTTGAGTCACGGAGATGAACGGCGAGTGGCTCGGTGAGCTGAGCCACCAGCAGGTAGTCCTGGCGAGGCGGAGCGTGTTTCCATGGCAGCGAAGCACGGTGGGCTTCGGAGTGCCATGAAACGGTGAGCTGATCCCTGGACTGAAGGTGACGCAAGCCTTTAAGTCGCGGGATGTAGCTGTTCTGCGGAGCTGAAGGCACGATGGGCCTTATAGCTGAGACGTGGTGATAGACCTCGGGAAGCTGCCCTGGATGCGTAGAGATGCCTTGCAGGAGCACTTGTGTGGAGATCTGTTACATGTTGATTTGTTGACCGACTAATGGTCTGGGACTGACTGAGCGAGCGCCGAGTTGAGTCGCTTTATATACCAGCGCGACCGGTGGAGTAATTTTCCATTCGCCGGCAATGTGTACACTAGAAGGTACTCGAACTAAATATTCAGGCGGCTTATAAACTCTAGACCTTTCTAGGCAGTGGCGAAATTATTATTTATCGGCGGCAGGCGGCCGAAGTTCATTGTAGCGACGACATAGGTAGGTAGGTACATAGGTGAGTAGATTGCCAGCGCCGCGCGAATATTAGATGTTTCTCGTGCGTTCTTTCGATAGCGAAAAGATAATGATGTGTCGCCACAGTAGTTTACGTGGAAAGTAAAACTCTTCAAAACCAAATGTTTTGTTATCACACAATTTTTAAAAAGCACTGGTTTTTTTAAGTGAAACTTCCTTAGCCCCGTTAGAGTGATTTGAAATTCGGATGAAACAGAAATGACGCACTACGGTACCTGCAAAGCATCATACTGCGCTCAAGGCTCTTATAGGTACCTATACCCTATTTCTTCCAATTAACATGTTAGGTTAACTGGAAGAAATAGGATATAGGTACCTATAAGTTATACCTTTTGTACTAAATGAAAATTTTGTACAATAAATGTTTTTGATTTTGATTTTGATTTTGATTGGTTGAGATATAAGACGGAAACGACGATAGGTCTGCGCTCATTTGCCGCTTTGTTTTTTTACGGGTCGTCCGAATATAATGCGTAAATTCGCGCCTCGCCGAGCGTGTCCCACAGCGCAGCGATGTAGAGCGTCGCAAATCTCAGCGGCCAGAGAAATCCAGCGGACGGAGGTTCAAATCCTACGAAATCGAAAAAAATAAACATTTTTGTTTTTGATACGTTGTAAGATTTTCACGGCCAAAGTATTTTCGTTATTTGTTTTTGAGGTGTTATGCCGTGTTGTGCTACCTCCTTCTTTAGCCAACGTTTCGGACAGCGTTGCAGTGTCCATCATCAGGGCAGATCCGGTAGATGTGTTTTAATTTTGGTTTTTATAAATCAATATCCAATCTTCAAACCACTTTAAAATAAACAGGCAAAAGAATGCGACATCTAGCGACTTTCTAGTTTCACTTCTATCGCGTGCGAATTACACACTCTAATTTTTTCTTTCTGTTGTTATCCATTTAAAACAAATCGAAAATGTTTATTTTTCTTTTTTATATTCAGTCTAGTTTTTTCGCCAATCTTATTTATTAGCTTTCAACTTTTGTCAAACCCTGATCTTTCCTTCTTACTTAGCTTCTAGTTTTCTTAAATGTTTTCAGTTCTAGAGAAAAGTTCATTTATAGCACTTACTTGTAATTGCATTCCAGCTCTTTGTTTTTGACTCACTACATAATTTCTTAACTATCTAATTTTCAAAATATCAAACTTTTCGAGCAAACTCCTTTCCGTACACTTTATTTTATCAAGTAACACTTTTTGTAACCCCACTGCCTCTTTACTTACTATTTTTCCCATCCCAACCTCCTTTTCTTACTCACTTCTTTCTTGACTACTAGCGATGTGTAGATTCAGCCGGAGTCGGCTCTTGAACTCGGGTTCTTCACGGAAAGCGGATCCTGCTTCTACTCCTTTTTCAAATCGACTACTCCCAGAGAACCCGGGAAAAAAATGTTTTATTTTATTTAAAAAAATTAATAAAAATGTTTTTTGGAGGTTCTCATACAAGTTAGGAGGCTGATTGGATTCAGTGTCCCGGCCTTGTGATCTTGGTGGTTTTATTCCGAGGTCCGGCTCCGGCCGACCCCGTACGTCTCATGCGTCCCGAACAACACCCATTACTCAGTCCACACCCAAGAACTCGGACCCGGGACCTACTTCCGGCTACTGGCTGTCCTAAGCGTACCTCTTCTATCTCTATATTTTCTTTTCCCAACTTACACTAACTTTGTCTAATTTCTACTTATTTTAGGGACAAGCTGTTCGCGAAGCCTTGATCGAATTGGTCGGGGAATTGAGAGACGAGATTCACAAGGCAGAGGCTGAGATCGCTGCTATCATACAGGACACCAGACAATGCCTAAGGACAGTTGTGGAAGAGGCACTGATTATAATCCACGACATTATTGCAGAGATCAAGGAATGCATTGCTAACCAACCTGCTCAATAATTTAACTCTGTGTTATGGCTATCTTTATATATCTTAAATGGCTATCCTTTTCTAAGGCCTAAATTTTGTCTATGGTAATCTTTATCTGTGGCTATCTTCATCTACGGCCTACAGTTTGTCTATGGCAAACTTTATCTACGGCTCTGTCTTACACGCAGCATATTATTTTCTAATTAATCTTTATGTATGATTATGGCCCGCTATATCAGCTGATCAGCAACTTTGCTATATACGACATTCCTCGCTCAAATTAAGCGGGCTTAATTTGCCGGTCAAGCCTTGATAAGCAGGAGAATAGTTCATTTTTTAGATTTTTTTGTATTTCTTGGGAATTAACTATGTAACAATTTCTAGACATTTTTGTTTAAGAGAGTTTTAATTTTTAATGTACATTTTTTATTTTTATTAGACAAATTAATAAATTACACATATTAAAGTAGCAAATGTAAATTTTTTTAGACGCCGAGCCACTAGCAGTCACATGTAAAATCTAGCATCTGTGTAAATAATGTTGAATACTTCCATATCACCAAAATTTGGACTATTATATTCGTCGAGCGATGAGGAATTCGATATTATTCATTGATAATCTATATAAAATAGTTTGTTGGGGGAATTAAAAGTTTCAACGTCAGGACAGTTTATATTCAACGGTTAATTTCATGAATATTTCACGACTCCGGCAAACAAATACTAGTTAAAATTAGTATCCTCGCGTCTAGCATCATGTTGATTGAAGTTGGGAACTTGGGAAAAAAATATCAAACTAAAAATATTTTATGTTCATGAAATAAAGAGTCGACTTTAACATTTCCAAAGATATTGATCCTCCGATGACAGTAGAAAGCATAGATGTAGCACTAACGTAGACAGTAGTTTGGTTTTTCAAAGAAAAAAAACAAGTATCTCTATTAAAATCAGAGAATCCGAGTAATTATAGGTGACGTCTGGGCTTGCGTCCTATGTAAGTATTACGTTCCAAGCTGCGCTAAGCTCGACATTCCAACCAAGCCGAATTTAAAATCAACTGATATACCGGGACTATATGCACTATGGCTCTTGTTCTTTCGTAGGTATAACTTATTGGTTTCAAAAATGCAATATATTATTTGATTGTGTTGTATTATTTATAGAAATATCTAACTGTAACCAGTAAGTAGTTTCATAATTTTTGTTGTAGTCTCTGCTATTCTAAATTTATAAAGCTTTCTAATAAATATTTTTACTTACTGATTGTATTTTTTTAAACTACTTGTTTTACACTATTTTTTCGTAAATTAAAACAAATCACTTCGTACCACACAACTTATTTAATTAAAAATTATCTAAATGTTTCAAAAGCAATGTTTTCTGTCTGGATAAAATTAAAATTTTAAACAAGTTGATAATGATTTTTTGATGATATTTTTATTGGTAATTTTAATTAAATAAGTGATGTTTTACAAAGTGATTGTTTTTAAATTGACTCAAATGACGCCACAAAGTGAATTTGCAAGTATTGAAGAAAAAACTCTGTTTCTAAATACTGTACAAGTAAAAAATATGCAACCAACAGTAGGTACCTACACACATCATTTTGACATATTTTTAATGGATTGGTGGATATTTGAAAGCCTCGCAGACCACGAATGAAAAACTTTTGGGGCCTAAATAAGTAACTTGATCTAGAAATTTCATACCAAAAAAGATATTGATGTAATTTCAACATGTTGGAACATGTTGGGAACAAATTGCTTTAATAAATTACCAGAAAATATAAGATCAATTAATGACAGTTTCAAAAATTTCAAAACACAATTAAAAAATTATACTGAAAACATTAAATAAAAAAATAAATAAATAAAAAATAAAAAAATATATGTATATAAACATGTATCTCTCTTATTCTTTATATAAACTAAATTTCAAAAAGTACTAAATATAAATAAAAACAGCAATAAAAAATAATTAAAAAATCAAAATAACCAAACAAATAATACCTTCTCCCGTACACACAAGCATTTGCATACTATGGGAGAATATTTAAAAAATATATATATATATATTTATATATGTATATATATAAACAAGTATATATATATATATATATAATTGTAATAATAATAAAAAATACTCATAATTGGAAAGCCACGGGTTGCGATTGGATACATAATTTTTGGTACAAACGTCTAACTACTTTACATCCTCTTTTTGCAAAAAATCTTTCAAAACTTGTCAAACAACCTCAAAATTTTCCTAATTTTCTAACTAAGGGCATTACTTATATGTTACCTAAAAGCGAAAATATTAATAATCCCTCTCAATATAGACCCATTACATGTCTACCGACAATATACAAAATTTTAACCTCTTGCTTGACAGATTTAATATATACTCATTTGGATGAAAAAAATATTTTATCTGAACAACAAAAAGGTTGCCGCAGAAAACATATGGGATGTAAAGAACAATTAGTTATTGATTCTGTAATTTTAAAACAAATTCAAAATCAAAAGCGTAATTTACATACTTGTTATATAGATTATCAAAAAGCTTTTGATAGTGTCCCGCACTCGTGGCTAATAAAAATATTAAAAATATATAAAGTTAACCCAATTATAATTAGCTTTTTGAAAAATATTATGTCCTTTTGGAATACAGATTTACTAGTAAATTTAAAAGGTAAGAAAATAGTAGTACCGGGCATTTCAATAAAAAGAGGGATTTTTCAAGGAGACTCATTGAGTCCTCTTTGGTTTTGCTTAGCATTGAATCCTATGTCTAAAATGTTAATTAAAAGCAAGTTTGGAATAAAAATTAAGGGTAATACAAGAGAGAGTAGTATAGTTTCACATCTATTATATATGGATGATATAAAATTATTTTCAAATTCTGAATCAAATTTAGAAAAAATGATTAAGGTAGTTAAAATTTTTTCAGATGATATTAAAATGACTTTTGGTTTAGATAAATGTAAAACGATCCATATAGAGAAAGGCGAAATTGTAGATGGAGACGAGGGTATATTTAGAAATTTCAAAATTAAAAGTATGAAAGGGGATGAGGTTTATAAATATTTAGGATACCCGCAATCGAATAGATTAGATCACACTAGTATTAAAAATGATATTAGGGTTAAATTTCAAACTAGGATCAGAAAAATTTTAAAATGCAATCTATCTGCTAAAAATTTAGTAAAAGCAATAAATACTTGGGCAATACCTTTATTAACGTACTCATTTGGCATAATTAAATGGTCCAATACAGATTTAGATAGTTTAGAACGATTAATTAGAACTACGTTAACAAAGTTTAATTGCCATCATCCAAATTCAGCTATAGAACGAATTAATTTACCTAGAAATTTAGGAGGTAGAGGTGTAGTCAAAATAACATCTTTGAAACACAATCAGGTAGAAATGCTTAGAAATTTTTTCCATAGGAAAGCCAATAGCTCAGAAATGCACAAAATAATTTGTAAGGCAGATAAAAACATTACACCTTTAAATTTATATGACGAGAATGCCAACATTCTTATAAATACTAACCAGGAATTATTAGATTCCTGGTCAAATAAAATTATTCATGCAAAACACTTCAATTATCTCAACCAAACGTATGTTGACAAACTTTCGTCAAACAAATGGTTGAGTATTGGAGAGTTGAGCGCAGAAATAGAAGGATTTATGCTTGCCATTCAAGATAGAGTCATTAATACTAATAATTATAGGAAGCATATAATCAAAGATATAAATCAAATTGATGATTTATGTAGAAAATGTTTGGCTTTTCCGGAAACTATAGAACATATTATATCGGGATGTTCTATATTAGCGCCGTCCGAGTATACATTTAGGCACAATCAGGTTTTAAAAATAATCCACCAAAGTTTGGTGATTAAACATAACTTGATTGACTGCCGTAATATAGTACCATATTATGAATATGAACCAAATTCATTTTTAGAAAATGAATTTTATAAAATATAATATGATAAAACTATACTAACAGACAGAACAATTAGTCATAATAGACCTGATATAGT
The DNA here is from genome assembly GCA_929108145.2 of Limnephilus rhombicus. Classification (NCBI taxonomy): domain Eukaryota; kingdom Metazoa; phylum Arthropoda; class Insecta; order Trichoptera; family Limnephilidae; genus Limnephilus; species Limnephilus rhombicus. The sequence goes on from OV815284.1 coordinate 14,042,421, forward strand.
TTTACATGACAAAATTAAAAAAATAACTTACATCATTGATGTAGCTATTCCAAATTCCTGTAATATTCAAAAAACTGTTTCTGAAAAAATTAGAAAATACACAGATTTAGGAAATGAGATTAAAAGAATTTGGCATTCTCGGAATATAAAAATATTACCATTTGTTATTTCGGCTACTGGCATTATACCTAGGTCTCTGATTCAAAATTTAGGCGTATTAGATTTGTCAAAGAATTTATATTTAAAAATGCAAAAATCGGTAATTTTAAATACATGTAGGATTACAAAAGATTTTTTAAATATTTATATTGAGGGATCAGTAGGATTTATAGGTTCAATTAGGAATTCCACAGAGCCGAACCCTCTGATATGAAAATATCTGGAGTCGGTGAATTATTTTCCCATCTGGTCTCTGGTAGGTTGACATGTTGTTCTTGTATTGTTTTGTAATTATAATACATATAGTGCAATTGCATAACGTGGATTGACCAGATGATCATTTGGGAAGTGTGTGAAAGGGTTTAGTTTTTCCTGTGGGGAAAATTAAACCCGGACATTTAAATCTGGTGCGTATAAAAAAATGTATCTATTGTATGTATTGTACCAAAGAAAATTGTTCAATAAAAATAAAAATAAATGTTTTTTAATATTCAGAAATCTTGTTCAATTCTAAAAATACGTGAACAATTCTAAAAATACCGGACAATCTATTTCAGCTACAATTTATTTTTTGGAGTAGGACATTATTTGGACTAAAAATGTAAATGAAATTTTGATCTCCGGTGACATCTTTTTTCTTTTCTACAAAAACATAAAAAAGTGGGCGTTGGACAGTTGGGGGTGGCGTAAGAGGTTGGGAGATTACTCGGCTTAGTGACTAGTGGCGACATGCTGAAGAATTTTTTTTTGTTTGATTTTGAAGAAAAAAAAATTCAAGTCCTCGAAAAAGTCACCGGAGACCAAAATATCCCTAACATTTTTTACTTCAAATAATGTCAGGAATCGCAGGATTAAGTCAACGTCCCTTAACACACTGTATATTGGATTCCATGATTAAAATTATAGTTGATTTCGTTATTATGAGCGATGAGCACCTGTTTTAATTCAAAATACTCAACACTTTAATGTAATAAATATTTACATATTAGATCTAGGTACATAATAATTAATGAAGCTTGTACCAAAAGCTACTGGGAATTCAGTATACATTATCGGATCGCGCATATTAAATCGCATGGAATTAATATGTGGCATTCTTACATAATTTACAATTAAGAAATTACTCGACATTTATCAACATAATTAGCCAATACGCTGCCAATGTGTTAACAGGGTGTTGAAGGGAGTGGAAAATAAATTGCATCATCTATAAAGATAAGGAAGAATGCGTCGCAGACTGAAATTTTGAAATTTAAGCATTTTTTGGCCGTAGTCAATCTAGTAATTGCTGTCAATTTCACCTCGAAATATTTTAGTTTTTTTTACAACGTAAACGTCACAGAAAACGCCTCAGGCGAAACATTTTATGTTTCATAATACAGGAGAGACTAGAGACTGGTTGAGAGAGACCTTTCGACCTCTCCAGCCGGACTCTCTCGACCCATCATCGCATTGCATCGTAGTGGGGGGAATACGTCTGTCACTCAGATTTCCACCCACCCCTCATCCATTTTTCCTTCCCAGAACTTCCCCTTCTTTCTTTCCCTGAAAAGACCCTCCAAACAGCATTCCCAAAGATTTCGTCCCGTGTAGAGCTATTGTTAAAAAAAAATCATTTAAATAATTAAAAATACAGAAATTGCTGTCGGGTACTGATTTCATCTGAGAACAATTTTTTTTTTTTAATAAGGGACTCACCGGTCTGAGTCCAAATTTAAAAGGGCTTGCGCGAGTCCCTCCAAGCCTCATCTAGCCCACACCTGCTTATAGATGAATGATAATACATAGACAACGTTTTATTTTTTTTATTTATTTTTTATTGTACGACAGACAGGTGAGTCCAATTACGGTACAATTTTAATTTTCTTATAACTAACAATACACGTATATAGTTTTTTTAAAACATGGTACGGTGATATCAAACACATCTATATCCGCTGGTAGGGCATTAAGCAATGCCATACCTCTTGTCATGCTGTGTTGAGCCATGACATCTGTCTGACCCTGCGGTATGTAGAATAGGGCGTGGCTACGAATTCGACAGTATTTGTCAGGAGCGAATAAGCCACAGCATGACAGGAGATATGGACAATCAATAAGGTTTTTTATTAACTTTAATTCGAATACCATGAGTCCGGCATTACGCCTGGTCTCTAGGCTTTGATAATTTGTCTCATTTAGCAGTTCCACGTGATGCATGAATTTCGGATATATTCCGTAAGATCGCATGTAAACATACCTTAGGAATTTTTTTTGAATTTGTTCAATCATATTTATGTATTTAAGTTGATATGGTATCCAGACAGTACTAGCGTACTCCAGCTTGCCTCTGACCACTCCGTTGAACATGGCGGTCATTGCTTCTATGTTACTGAATTGTTTGCAAGTTCTAATTACAAAACCAAGCATTTTGGAGCAAGCCGAAGTAAGCTGCACTATATGTTTTGAAAATGTTAGCCTGGGATCAAAGGTCACCCCAAGATCCTTGATGATATTTACGCGTGTTAGTACTTCTCCATTCATTCTATACGGGTATAATAACGGATTTTGTGAACGACTATAAGTCATAACGACGCATTTTTGTATATTGAAATTAAGTTTATTTTCTAACGACCATTTCATGATTGAATCGAGGTCTGCCTGCAGTTTGGAATAATCGTCATCTGATTCGATTTCCATCATCAGTTTCATGTCATCCGCGAATAGGAGACATAACTTATCTACAGGGCCTTAGCTAGAGTTGAATTTAAAATAGGGCAGTGGTAATTACAGGTAGGGCGCAAGTAAAATTATCTGATCTGGGTCGGGGGGGGGGGGGGGGACCAGCACTTTTAAGGGGCGGAAAAATTTCACAATAAATAATAATTATACAAATCTTGTTAAAATTTTAATCATTTCTTTCATATTTTTGTTGCATATATGATTCAGACCGATTGAAATTGGCACGGAATTTTTCATTACTTATTCTGTGACAAAACTGGGGAATCCCCTTTCTTCAAATAAATGTATAATAATGTCATCTTGATAACGGCAGCGACTGGCAACACCGTCCGGGTCGAATTTTGTTTTGCGCTTGGATTTTTTATGACTAATATTCGGTGAGAATGATTGAGAGGTCCGTGGGCGATGCGTGACAATTGTAAAAAAGTTTCATGGATCGTCAAATCCAATGAATCATCAAACCATCCATGTGTTCCAAGTACAAAAGTAAGAGGAAAACCATTTTCTTGTTCTGTGTGTAGTATCTGAGCTTAAGCTGAGGACAGCAGATTAAATCCTGGGTTAAAACCAGTTTCATGTTCCGAATGATCTGTCAAAATTCCAGTAGCGGATTAATCTGCTGACACATTTTGAAGAAAACCGTTCTAATATTTCGAGTGGAGTTAAAATTTTTATTTCAAACCATTCCACAAAATTCGTAATTCGTAGGAAAACCATACTACGCATTATATGAGAGTAATAGTAATTAAATCAGTGGACACGCAAGCAGATTCACCCTTAATTTAAAACCAGTTTTGTGATCAGAATGTAAATTTCCAGTTTTGGATTCTTCTGCTGACATATTTTGAAGGAAAACGTTCTCTTATTCGAAGTGAATTGGAGGTTATCCACCACATACCCGCCCGGTGTAAGTAAGAGAAGGTTACTATTTAACAAGAACTCTTATTTTTTATAGAACGACCCTCCAATTATAATTAAATAAAACTAGACCCCCATTATCCCTGCACACGTTGTTAGCGAGCAGTATGCAAGTGCTTGATCTGATGACAAACCATTTAGTATGGAGAAGGCCCGAAGATATCGATCTAGGGATTGGTTTATTTATGACTCAACCGTTGAATAACATCCCCAAACTGTTTGGGAATTCCCCCTAAGCAGTGATTGCAATACGCGCACAGACTCTCACCACTTACTTCAATTCCATCTATGGGCAGAATAAAGAATTGATTTAATATGATTCTTCGGTTAATTCGATTAGTTAGAGGTCGCTACGCTACCCTAATAGGAAGTATTTTTTCAATCATGTCAAACAATGAACAAACAGTTTACTAGTATATTATCATAGTCGATGGTATTTCTTAAGGTAGGGCACAGGAATTTTAAGGTAGGGCATTGCCCCCTAATGCCCCCCCCCCCCCTAGCTACGGCCCTGCTTATCTATATCTATAAAAACGAATCCCATAACTTCAGAACAACTTTTCCTATTTTATTAATCTTTTTTTTTAGTTTTCTAATACTTTGTAGAAGGTTCTTACGGAAAGAAAGGTTAAGAAAATTGCACCAAAAATTGAATAATTTCAGAAAGCTTGACGACCATTTTAACTTCGCATCATTGACAGTTCGCGCGTTTGATAAAATTGAATTAAGTAGGCAGCTGTTTTTTTGTATTAAAAGAATTGTCTTTGGATTTTTAAAATTATAGATATTTTAAATAGGTACCTATGTCAGGTACCAAATTTGATCGATTGTTCATATAATATAGAAACATTTGTAATATGGAACGCGGGAGGGGGTTGGAGGGACGCTGGAGCGGGAGAGGGGAGAGGGTAGGCGGGGAAGGTGGAAGGGCTACGCGGGAGGGAAAGGAGATGCAGGAGGGGAAGGGGACTCACGGGAAAGGACATGCAGGGAGAAACAATAAACAATTTATTTCTTTGAATATGGCATTGTGCCGCATGCCGGGAACCAGCTAGTAATTTATATATACGGAAACAACGGCCAGCAAAGCTTCTGTAAACACTATGTCCCCTTTAGTTCACCAGCGTAGAGGGTTGTCATTTGGTACTCGGTAAACGGTTCTCATGTAAAAGTTAAAAGCACGAAAATTTAAGCTCTCTCGCACAAACTAATTTGTTTGTAAAACACTTCTCTATTTGCCACCATTAGTGTATCGCAGCAAGTATAAAACACATAAGTTAGATATCCGGAATACTATTAGGATCTCAACACAACTTTCCCAAACAGGAAGCCCGAACGATGTTTACGCCCAACAAAATGCATTCTTAGCAATCCAATATATTTTAACGGACTGACAGGTTCAAAGAGGTGTTAGATTAGATTGGGTTAGGTTAGGTTAGTTGATGAAAATTTTAAGCGCAAGTGGGTGGGAGAACGTGACGGTGACGATTAAGTGAATCACATACCTACTCAAATCAAATCACTCGAAGAATCGAACGAAATATTGTGGAGGGATAGCAGTATAAGCGAGGTTTTGGTTGTGTAAAAGAGTTCAGATCGCTCTGATAAAGGACCACCATTCTGAATAGAGAACTCCAGTCCATTATTTTTAATGAATAATGACCTTCTAACTTAAATAACTGCGTAAATATTTTTTTAGAGTCGGTTTCAATAGTTAAAACAATTGTCAAAGTTTTAATTTTTCAAGATCCCCCGAAAACCACCGTATGTGTAGTGAATCGTGTGACGTCACCACTCACTACGTATAAGTACGTTATTTTTATTTTCAACAGGTGTTCATTTTGTATGACAGTTGCATGGAAGAAAGAATGATACTATTCGAAATGTTAGAACATTATTTTGGTGGAATTATTTATTTATTATATTTTTCAATATTATAATGGGAGAGTGGTATAAAAATTGTTATTATTTTTTAGCTTTTAAAATCAATATTGTCGAAAATGAAGCATCACCTGCACAATTGTAGGCAAATAAGATACGGCGCCGATCAGCTGTTCGATGACGGCCATTTTGGATTTTGAAGTTCGCAGAGTTGGCCGTAGAGTACGTAGCATATTATACGATTTTTTCGTACAGTTTAAAGTTTTTCAATATTTTAAATAATAGAGATACCTCTATTTTTGATACTGAAGCATTTAGGCCTAAATATGTTTCAATAAACCAAACAAATAAATCTCTATAAACAGTATGACTGGTCAGTGGTTGAGTGGGCACAGCGCTTGGGTCCCACCCGGGCGTCGCGTGTTCGATTCCTCGGCTGGCTAAGTCCTCCATCACAACACAAGCAACATTTTCGGCTTTCTGTGGTGGTAGTAGGAGATTTTCAAACATTCTTGCGTTATTCGTAACCCGGGAATGTTTGTCTTTCTTTAAAAAAAAAAAAAAAGTATGAAATAACGAATAACGAATAACATGAAATGTTACCGATGGCTTGTGTCATACCTACATTTCAATACAATGACTGGTGAGGACTGGTCAGCACTAAGCATTCAGTAATACCACTTTACAGTGTGTTTTAACGAGACGTTTAAAAATGCACTTTTTAATATATTTTTTAAAACTCCAGGTTGAATTTTATTAAATAAAACTTATTTATTCAGAATCAGCGTTTATTGGTCTATTTGAACACATTTTTAAAGCCATAATATTTTTCACTTGAGTTCCTTGTTGAAATGCTTTAAATTCCTTTATCCAGTGGTAGATACTTTCAGTATCGGCCTGGGGATACACATTTCCAATGTAGAATTCAATATCCTGTTAAAATAACATAGCCCCCTTAAGGTGATTTTCCACAAAAACGGTGCTATACAAATCATCCTAATATCCTATTATTACATTTTTGTAGGTAGTAACTATTGTTGTCTGAATTTATATATTTTTTTTTTAAAGAATTTCAAACATTCCCAGGTTACGAATAACCCAACAGTCTTTGAAAATCTCCTACTACCATTATAGTAAGCGAAAAATGTTGCTTGTGTCGTGATGGAGGACTCGGCCAGCCGAAGAATGGAATACGCGACGCCCGGGTGGGGCCCAAACTCGATGCCCACTCAGCCACTGACCAGTAATTGAAACTGATTCATCACCCAATCAGTTCCAATTTTGAAAACAAAAACTTAAATTCAAACCGAATCCGAGCTCATTGGACCAGAGATATGACCACAGAAATATAACCGAAATTTTTAAGACAGGACTAACTTGCCAATGGTCATGCCAGTGGGAAGAGCTATCTTGTAGTTTAGATGAAGCCATATTAAATAATGCAAAATCTTACAAAATCATATGTTATTGTTTTGAAAATTTGATCGCATAAAAGATGCTTGTAGAACATATCTTGGCTTGGTTTTATTGCATAATATGGCAAATTCAGTTTCTTTTACAATATTTGCAAAAAAATTATATTTAAACCCGAACTTCACAAAATAAAATAAAATATGCATTTTATCGTTGTTATTTTTGCAATCAATCAATACGGCCCGCACTCTACGAATGTGGATTCTTGAATTGACCCTTATGGTATAGGCACAAGAACCATGCACTAGGCACACGTATTTCTTGTCCGTATCAGTCACGCCTCGACCGGAGCGGGAAATAGACGTGTGAGTCCGCGCCGCTTAGTTTCGTGAAATCAATTTTAAATTTCCGTTTTATTACAAAAAGCAATGCGTAAAAAAGAATTAATATTTTTTACAGGCCTTTACGAAATCAACCTGTAAAAAAAATTCTCAAATACCTTTTCCAACCTTTCCAAAAGCTTTTTATCAAGTATTTTTAAACTCCTCCCATAGAGGGCGTGAATTCCGATTTCGATTTTTCCTGGACTATTGGATCGCCTTATATATATTGATATATTTCTTCTTCTTCTTCTTTGTGTGCCGTATCAGGTCCCCGCGACGTTGGCGATCACTCTTGAGAATGTCTCTCTGTCTAGCGCTGCCCGGAATAGCTCCTCCACACTTCTAATTCCGGTCCACTCTCGTATATTACGCAGCCAAGACATTTGTTTCCTACCAGGCCCTCAGCGACCCTCTATCTTGCCTTTCAATATTAAATGGAGCAAGTGATACTTCTCCCCTCGAAGTATATGACCCAGATATGGAATTTTCCATATTTTGATTAATGTAAGCAGTTCTCTATCTCCTCTAGCCCGCCTGAGAATTTCTGTGTTGGTGATCATGTCGGTCCATGGGACCTTGAGAATTCTCCGGTGAAGCCACATTTCAAAAGCCTCTAACCTGTTCATGGTATTTACTTTTAAGGTCCATGTTTCACATCCATAGAGCAAGACCGACCACACATAACATTTTAGCATTCTCTGCCTTAGTTTTAAGGTGATATTTCATTTTAATGAACGCAGTTCTTGCGGCTTCAATTCTGCATCTAACCTCTACATCCGAGTCAAGACTCTCCGTGAGAATACTGCCGAGGTATCTAAATCTTTCCACCTTTTCGACATTGCAACCATTTAACTGTATCACTGATTCAGAGTGATCTAGTCGTCCAAATGTCATATTTACAAATTGATATAATTACGAAGCATAATTTAGATGGCTTACTGCCAGTATAAAATCTGTTTTTACACATTTTACCTCCTCTTTTTACTGATGGGCGTGTTTTGGATTTTGAACAGCTGTATAGGGTTGCTTTCAGTTGTATAGGGTTAGGATCACATTTATCAGTAAGGCACTTATTGTTTTCCTTGTGTATCTTTTGTTATTTTTTAAAAATGAAATTGAATTGAATTAATATTTTTTTGATTAACTAAATGATTTGTCTTCTACATCAAACGAATTACATTCTGAGGAGAACGTGCACTTAAAATAATAATTTATAGTAGAGACGATAATTTAAGTTGAACAGTCACCAGCAGACCAGCAGACCAGCAGACCGGGACCGGATGCAGATATCATCAGACTTCAGACAACAACTGACTGGATTCGTAAATACATATATTGACTCATGCCACTCTCGTACTCTACTATACTTTATTGTATATCAGAGAAATTGCACACGGGAATTGCCCATTTTGATACATTCTAGATCAAATTGGGAGGCGGGAATGGGTACCGCCGCCCCGGGAACCTTTATTGGATAACCAACACCTCTGCCATAGGTCACCCCAAGTGGTTCGCTACGTTTGGTGATTTAGCAGGGGTGCCCGGGTTCATGGGGTGAGGTTTGTCTAGGTCTTGGAGGCGGATGACCAAGACACACTGAACCCCAGATTCCTACCCATACCTTAAACCCTTTTCCTTCCCAGAACTCTCCTCTCCTTCCTTTTCCTAAAAAAACCCTCCACACAGCATCCCCAAAGATGACATAGGCCCTGAGAAAAATTATTTTCCTCAGCGCCTCCTGTGTGGAGCTCATGTAAAAAAAAAAAAAAAAAAAATGAGATACTATTTATACTTGGTTTTAACTTTATCATAAGGTATTAGAATATTATTTATAGTTATCAAGTTTAATTTGTGTAACTCCAATTTATTTCCTACAAGCTGGTTCCCGGCATGCGTTGCAACGACATATTCAAAGAAATAAATTGTTTCTCCTCGCATGTCCTTTCCCGTGCGTCCCTGTTCCTCTCCCACGTTCCCTTCCCCCCCCCCGCGTTCCCTTTTTACCTTCCCCGCCTTCTCTCTCCCCTTTCCCGCTTCTCCGTCCCGCCAACCACCCTTATATTCAGTCCCAGCGCATTCAGTTTTCAAACAGCTCGCGTGCCACCTAGTACAATTTCAGTAATCAGATTTTAATTTTTTCATGTATTACAAATATTCATTTTTGTATATTATAAGAACAATCAATCAAATTTGTTGCCTAACATAGGTACCTTTTTAAAATATCTAAGTATGTACAATTCTTGATTCCATTCAAAGTATTAGGCCAGTAGGTAGTTAAAATAAATTCATTCATTTAAAGAGTTTCGAAAATTAAATTTTGATTTGACAAACATTGATTTGCAAAATGTCATTCTAAAATTTTAACATTTTTGACAGTTTCGCAAGAGTTTTTGTAATGATTTTTCAGGTGTATTATCATGAGGTTGTAATAATCCAGAAACCTTCGCGGGGGTCTGAAAAGGTATTTTTATAGTTTCAAATATTTCCTATGCTTAATACAGCAATACATAGAGATCTATTATTATAAGCAATAATTGTCAGCCTGAAACACTCATTTACATTGGAAAATCTTCCGAGAAAAGATACTTGCCGCCAACGGGACTTGAACCTGTGTCCTTCTGATTGCCGGTCGGATGCTTTAGATAGACATCTCATACACTCATAAATATACCTACACCCAAGCCAGCATAATTTGATGTTAATGTATATTGATTCATTTTTTTATGCATTCCATAATATGGAATCCATAATACTAGCAGTTAAAAACCTAGCACAAACTGTAGGTACTAAAATTGTTTCATAAGAGATGTACCTACTCGAAGTCGGTTCTTAAATTTCAATCGTACAGAAGCTAGAGTATTAATAACTGTACCTATATATGTGAAACACCTGACTGTATTAATTATACTTATATAAGATGTACTTTTCTTTCATCCACAAGCAAATGCTTTTAATTGAAGACATGTAATATCATAATATGTAACATTTTTAAGATAAAAAAAATACTATCAGATAAATTAATCATTCCATTCAACAGTTTATTTATAAACATGTTCTGCTATGAAATTATGATTACGCGTGACAGCTTTTTTGCCTTCTGAACACATTATTAAACTGTGGTTAGGCCACTGACAGACGATATATTTATTTTAACCTATAATGAAAAACTTATTGGGCCTATCCTCATAGCAGGAATTACTGATTAAATTAAGTCAGGCACGTCTCTTAAAACCCTGAGGGTAATACCTACTAGTCTTGGTTGAATGAATACTTTGGCGCGTTTCCGGGCACTGCGGGAGTACCAAATACTTATTGCAGACTCATTGAATCATTGTTGACTATATCCTAAGACTCAGAAAGCCATGACTGCAGCCAGTAACCGGATATTCTGCACATGCGGACAAAAATACACGGTTACTGTTAAGTGCCATATTTTCTGTCTAGCCGAAAATAGGACTACGATATTGTCATCAGGCTCCAAAAACCCATATGGATACGCAGCATTATCTTATGAAAAGAAATCGTAAAAATACGGGGAGACATTTAAACAAATTATTAGGTTTACTTTTAGTCTATGACCAGTTATGACTGAAGATAAACAGAACGTGTACTGAAGTCACCGCATCGCATCGAAAGGCTCGACCTTCCAATGTTGATGTTATTACTTTTTGTATACTTTTAGTTAATAATACATGATCTCAATGAAGCTATGTGAAGCAAGAATCAATCCAAATTGGGAGGCGGATATTGTTGTTCCGCCGCCCCCGAAACCATTCATAGGAAAACCAACACCTCCACCATTGGTGCCTTAACAGGTGAGTTCGTGTTTGTGGGGAGAGGTTTGTCCAGGTCTTGACGATGGACGGTGTCTGCCCACCAACTGCGTGGCGGACCGGGTCGAAAGAGGTCAGTTGGGAAACCCTTTGACCTCTCCAGCCGGACTCTCTCTTGACCAATCGTCTACCAATGCATTGGGACTGATTTCCAGGTTCTCACCCACCCCTAGTACATATTTCCTTACCCAGAACTTCCTGGCCTTTCTTTCCTAAAAAAGACCCTTCACTTAGAATCCCCAAAGATGACATAATCCTTGAGGGAAAATATGTTTCGCAAGGCTTCTTCTAAGAAGACAGTGTTAAAGCTCCGCAACCGGGCTCGAAAAGAGAAAGATGGAGAGATATGAAATTACGAATGTTAGAGGAGCGCGCTACTATTTAAACCGACAAAATCGATGCGAAAATTGAGAACATGTTTAATAAAACACGACTTGTTTAAAATACAGCAAAAATCTCGCGGAGGTTGTCTTATGAATTTTTTCATACGTAAAACTTAAATAACTGAAACAAATAATGAATGAACTGAATGTGTTTATAATAATTTTTGGAGCATAGTTTGCGATTTTTTTCTATAAAGGAAATTTTATATAATTTGCGTTTCGGCGCGGGGAATGTCTAGATATTATCTTCAAGAGTAACATATATTTTTTTAAGAGCTTTAAAACTTAACGTGTTTAAGGAAAATATGTAAGAAATCGGTAGAAATTCGGGTAGCGATGGCTTACAATAAGAAGGAAGAATGGAACGAAACAGGATCTACCGGTCTTTTCCAGCACCATTTCGATTCCAAGAGGCCTTCCGGACAAGGAAAAACTAAAATGGCTCCATCAATTGTAAACCTTATTATCAACTCACTTTTCAACACTTCCTTGATTGTGAATGATTATAGTAAAAATAATATGCAAGAAAGAAGAATGTGCAAGGCTTACCATAGTCTGCGAAGAAGGCTGAATGTCTGGAAGGACTTGAAGGGGTAGACATCGAAGCTGAAGTCAGGAATGCCTTCTTGACCTTCTTCCACTTGGAATCTCTTCTTTGTGCAACCGGAGAACCTGTGTCTGCATCACTGGAATCTTGTACCAAGCCTGGTTGCTGCTTTGAAGAAGGTGAAGGTTTTTTAACCATGTCCAAACTTTTCTGCTTCCTCAAAGCCAAATGTTGAGTCGGCGAGCGGTTCCCAACATAAGACTGGCTTGTGCACTTGGTCAAGTCTTGACTAACTTTTGGCCTTGTTTCCACGGGTTTGTTCGCTTTTGCGAGTTCTTCTGAAGACGGCATGGTTACTGTCAATGTTGGAGTTGTCCTCTTTAGCATTTCTAAGGATTCTTGTCGCAGCATCGCTTCAGTTTTCTCTTGACTCGATGTCTTCCGTTTGGGAGGTTTTGTGGTGAGATCTTGGATGATTTCAGCAGATTCGGAATGGGAGACACAGCCTCCGTCGGAAAGGGAGTGGTTTTCGCTGGTTTTGCCATCGGAATTTGATTTAACGCTGTTTCTGTTCTGTTTGTTTTTGACGGACTCTTTTCTGGTTTGGATGATGTCTTTCATTTTTCCCCAGGGCGTTTTGTGCATCTTACTACTGGAGGGACTTGACACTTCTTCGTCCTGTTGAAAGAAATACCAATAAATATTCAGGAATCTTTTGAAATACTCATTTTACAACATTAAGGGTATACTCAAAAGAATTCGTAATCTGTTCATTCATAGATGGTGCTAATTTAATTATTTTAGAAAAACCACTTTTTGCTGGTTACGCTTTAAATTAGTAAAATAAATTATTTTAAGCCCCTATATAAGCAACATGAATGTGAAGAAATAATTTGTCCGTATTCATTCGTGTTATGGGAGCTTTGCATTATGGGGCCTAAATCACTGCACCGATCGAAAAAGCAGAAGTTTTGAAAATACTGCAAGCGCCCACGCCCTACAGCCGCCCCCAACCTGAGATGCGCCCCTTAAAAATCTTGCCCCCTAGGCTTCAGCCTAGTGACCCCAAGGGTTAATCGGGCCCTGGGAATAAGTTAAATTTACCGCTTTCTATTTCTCTGCCTCACGAGCTTTTATAAAATCTTTTTTTTTTTAATATTGCGTAACATTTTTCTAATATTTATTGTGAGAACTCCGTACGAAAGTCAACTGCCCGAATCTAGTGAGTTCATGAAAACCAATTAGAAACCTGTCTAATGAAAGATTTATTTATTAAGTCGAACATTGTAAATGGCAGTGTTAACACATCAATGAAATTGCCATTGGTAGATATGTCCATAGAAATTAGCACTCCAATTAAAAATGTTCACGGCTGGCGTAAATCAACGTTTAGTTGTTCTAGGTTGATGTGCTGCTAGTGAAATAATAGAAACCAGCAGTTAAATACCCGCTCCGCAGGTTTTTACTGCTAAGCCCTGCGGGCGGCTTTTCGTTCGCCTTCGCCCAGTTAGAGTTAGTGACCACTTTATAAATCCAATTGGAACTGGTTCCAAAAATAGCCCGTTTCTCCGATCCAATATCATCCAGTGATAGCTAGTCACTGGGACGGGCAAGGACGTCATATGCAAATATAGCCGCGTAATACAACTAAGTACTACCGTCAATCTTCCCATATTCTTGAATTCGAAACCGAATTACAAAGGTAGCTTGGTTTGAAATTCCACGTATAAAGATGTTATGTGTTATGTGGCGTCGGACATGCACTCGAAGCCGAGTTCTAAAATTCAGACCCTACCCTATTAATTAGAGATAAAACGGATAGTTGTTTGGCTGGATACCGGATATCCGGCGAGCTGCGAGGCCGGATGGCCGGATATCCGGCGCCCGGATATTCGGCCCATTGTCTCGTTGCATGTCGTGATTACTTTAGCGCCGCAAAGGTGCGGCGAACGCGATCAGATCAATTCGGGTGGTTTCGGTTGCCATCGTGAGAGGTATTCGTGAGTGATCGCGAAAATATTCTATTTGATAAGAAGAGGGACAAGAGGTATACTGTGGTGCTTCAATGTCAGTATTTAATCATTTCAATAATCTCTGTGTTTTTTACGATTTTTAGTTCACCATAATGGTGATTGTGATAAGTTAATCATGTTAATTTAAGTTTTCGCTACTTTGTGAGGTTTTTATAAGTTTTTAGTTTAGATATTTACTATTTATGTATTTATCATTACAGTGAATATCTCAGAAGAAAAGATTTTTGGAAGGCCTTATGGCTTTTTTGTAACTTTTTCGACATAAAAGCCGTCATAATTATAAGCCATTTTATTGATATTTACCTCACAAAGATTAATGTATTGCATTTAATTATAGAAAATTGTCGTAGTTTTTGAATATCCGGTATCCGGCCGGATAGTAAATTTAGGCCGGATAGGCCGGATACCGGATAGTTACCGGATATCTGTTAATCTGTAAATAGATATCTGTAAATCTCTACTATTAATACTGTTCGATAATAATAAGCAAATACATATGTAGTTTCAGTCGTATAATAACGTCATTCTCAAAAACGTTTCGTTTCTTAAAGAGATTTTTTTTTTTTTTTTTTTTTTTTTTTTTTATTATAGCGACTATATACAAAAATTTTACATACAAATGGAATGTGAAATTAAGTAAAAAAATATTGTATTTCTTAGTCCTCCTCACTAGGGGGTCCTGTGCCGAGGAGGACTAAAGTTATTTAAATATAGTTCATTTGTCTTCTATGTCGTTTTTAGCGTCTTCGCTAGGATTTTCTCATTGACCTCTTTAAGCCATATTTTTATTCTTGATTTGTATTCAATTGGATTTTTTATTAGTTTTATGTCTTGGGGGAGGATGTTATGGAGTTTTGTTGCAAAGTATGTATAGTTTCTTTGTCCAAATGTGGTTTTATAACTTGGAATATTTTTTATATCATTTTTATTCGATCTAGTGTTATGCATACACGGTCTAGTAGAGGATTCATTATTTTTGAAGAGCTTCAATAATATATTTTTGGAATATATTTGTTGTACATTTGGTACGTCAAAGTTATTGAAAATTTCAGTTGAAGGCGTTCTAATTGGTACTTTCAATATGGTCTTTATGATTCCTTTTTGAATCGTATTCAGGCTGTGTAGGTACGTATTTGCAGCAGATCCCCATCCTATGATTCCATATTCAATTCGAGAATGACATAACGCATAGTAGACCCTTTTCATATCCTTTTTATTTAGCACGTTTCTTAGATTTTTGAAGAAATATATAAGGCTTGTGAGTTTTTCCGTAATACCTTTGATGTGTAGGTCCCATCTAAGATTTTCGTCAATTATTACTCCGAGATATTTTATGTTTTGTGTTTTTTCGATGACGGGGCAGTAACATTGTATATTATTTCCATGGCATTCATGTAATTTTAGTTCTAGTGATTTTATTGGTTGGCCCCTCGAGTTCATTGAAAATGTTATATATTTTGTTTTGCTTATATTAAGGGTAAGCGAGTTGATTTTAAGCCAATTTTGAAGTGCACTAAGCCCTTTTTCAGCCTCGTTAAATGTATCAGTCCAATTTTCTTCTTGAAATAATAAAACAGTATCATCAGCAAAACTGATTACGTTTCCTTTAATGGTAAGGTTAGTTAAATCGTTGATGTAGATAATGAACAGAATCGGTCCCAGTACACTTCCTTGAGGAACGCCATAGTTTAAAGATAGAAGTTTGCTCTTTTGTTTGCCAATTTGTACTTGTTGTTCTCGCCCTGTTATATATGACTCCAATAAGTAAATTGTTGATTCGGCCATTCCTATTTTTTTTAGTTTAGTTAGTAGTATTTTATGGTCTATTGTGTCAAAAGCTTTTTGAAGATCTATGAATAAAGCTAAACATTTTTCCCATCATCTATGTTTTTTATGGCCATGCTTGTTAGATTTTCTATGGCATCATTGGTGCTCAGATTTTCTCTAAAACCATATTGGGATGGTGATAGTAATTTGTTTTGTTCAAGAAATTGAACAATTTGCTTCTTCATTACAGTTTCCAAGATTTTTGAAAAAGAGCTTAAGAGACTTATGGGTCGGTAGTTATATATATCCTTTTTGTTACCACTTTTATGTATGGGTATAACTGTAGCTTTTTTAAGGCATGAAGGGAATACATTTGTAGATATAGACAGATTGACCAAGTATGTCAATGGGAAGGTCAGTTCATTTTGTAGTTGTTTTATTGTTTTATTTGAGATTATGTCATTTCCCGATGATTTATTAATATTAAGGGATACAATTGCATTTCTGATTTCAGTATTGGTTACATCAGTTAACTTTAATTTATCTATCTGGTTCATATTTTCCTTTTCTTCTGGTAAAATGCTAGTTATTGGTTGTCTGATTTTCTTTGCTAATTGTGACCCTATATTAGTAAAAAATTCGTTAACGTATTCGAGAATTTTGACCGGATGCTTTGCGAAAGAGATTTGGGTATTTTCAATTGTTAATTCCTCCATGTTCTTGTAATGGGATGATTTTGCATTTGTAATTTCATTAATGATCTTCCATAATTTGCGCGGGTCATTGTTACATTCGTCTATTTTCTTCTTATAATAATTTTCTTTGACAGTTCGTATAACATTTTTGCAAATATTTCTGTACCTTTTGTAGTATCGTTGTATAAAAATATCACAAGGATTTAATTTAGATTTCCTATGTAATTCATCTCTTTTTCTAATGCAATTTATAACGCTTTGAGTTATCCATGGCTTAAGATGTTGGTTTTTATGCGAAATCTTTTTTCCTATTGATTTGGTATTTGATACGATGGTGTATGTTATATATTCAGTGAATTTACTCCAGGCATTATTTGCATCAAGGTTTTCCAGTAGGCTTATCCAGTTCGTATTGAGTAACTGTTGTTTTACATCATTCCATTTGGTTTCTGTCTTTTGCACGATAATTGGGTAGGGCTGCGATCTTTGTATTTTCTTTTTTGTAATAGATAAAATTGTTGTATAGTGGTCGGTTATAGTAGAGGTGAATATGATAGATTTGGTTGATTTAATAGTCTTACTGAACATGTGATCGATGCAAGATTTGTTGTCATTAGTTACACGCGTAGGTTTATTTATCATACTTTGGAGTCCATGGGAGGCCAGTGTTTGTAGATAATCAGTTCTATTGGGATGACCATTTTCTAATATGTCAATATTTATATCTCCGATAAGGAAGACATTTTTTGTGTTTTTTAGAAGATTGAGTTCATTAGAAAGCGTTTCAAGAAACTGATTAATATTAGTTGTAGCTGGTGATCGGTACAGAGCTAATATCGTGGTTTCATCACCCACTTTGATCTTTAAACAGTTTGCATTTGGGAATTTTATTTCATTGACTTCAGTTTTAATGTCATCTTTAATGTACGCTATCACACCATCATTTTTTGTGTAATTCAAATTGGTTGCATATGACGTGTAATTATTAATTTGCAAGGGTGAATATTTATCCTTTATCCAGCATTCAGTGAGGATAATTATATCTAGATTTATTTTTAGATTCTTAATTAGTATTTGAAGTTCATCGAAATTTTTGTTGATACTTCGTATATTTTTATTTAATATATTAAAATTGTTTTTAAGAGTTGACAGTTCATCTGGTTTGTTTGTAGTTATTGTTTCATTATCATTTAAAGTTGTTAAAGCCTTTGGTTCAGAAGTAATTATTGTGGTATTCATTTTCACAATATAAATTATTAAGTGGATTTAGTAATGTTTTTTTTAAAATATAATTTGCTAAATTATTTTTACCATATCATCTAGGTGCTTTATGTAGATAATTTTATCATCTTGTTTTTTACGGATCATAATTTTGCCTTGTTTGTACCAAACGTATTGATATAAATAAATCATGAACGAACTTTTGACATCTGGTATGATCGAGCAGCCACGTCGATCCACAAGAATTTCATTTATTCTGATCGTTAAAGTTATTATTTCTACAATTTTTTTGCGGTTTTTGAAGTTGTGTGCGTTACCCCGCACATTTTTCCAGTAAAATATTCCAAAAAATTTCATCCACTTCTCGTAAATTATAATAAATGCTTACTAAATGTTATCCAGCGAATTTCGTAACAGAATTTACGACTTTGAGGATTAACAAATAGTGTTTATTCATAACGCAGTAAAGGCAACAGAAATTATTTTGTCAGCATTATAAATGCTTTCCATACGAAGATCAAACGCCAGCGTTATATCTCTGAAATAACGATTTATTTAAATATTTAAGCTGAACAAGGCGATGTATATTTCGATATGGTAAAAATCCTGACCATTTCGATCTTTAGATTGTGCAACAAAAAACAGAAATGATTTTGGGACCTTTTATAAAATACTGCACTAGAATACGTAATCCACTGGCATCACGCAAAATAAATAAATTTGCCTCGATTGCCTGAGATTTCCCAGAATATAATTTAAAAAATTTTAGGCCTGCATTAAAAAAATCATACCTTCGAATCTTAACATGGAGATATAAAAAAATTATTATGGTGCTATATAGCCAATGAATTAATCTGTATTTTATTCTTTGTCTCATATTTATAGAATTTATAAAAAAAATCTTAAAATTTATAACCGCGAATCCTGAGTGCTTTTTACTTTGAAACTACCGTGAGGGATACTTATTCGAGTCAAAATAGAATATTTTCGTTTTCTGTTTGTTGTCTGTGGTATACTTGATAATGAAAGGTGCATATCTATGGGAAAGGGACTTAATTTTAATAGTGAACAGCTGATCAAAAATTTGGCGGGAACAAATATTTTAAAAATTAATTTTTAACATCGTTTTAAAATAGTCTATAAAGTTCGGATTTGCGACATCTATGGTCATAAATATCATAATAGATTAAGAGTTTCAATAGCTTCGTTTTAAAATAAATGGTTGGCCAGGAAATTTTTTAAAAATAATTACAATAAATGTTTTACGAATGGTAGGCAAATGTGGTCTAATTTAGGACCGCTATCAATCGCAGAAAAATAAAAGTGGTCCATTTTTCGACCATAATCGCTCCAGTGGTTATGAAAGTAGATGTCTTTTCACAAGCCTACACGGTAAAACGCATTACCAGGCCTCTAAAAATAACTGTAATATTCTGTTACTTCCTCTGATGAACAATACTTCGCTGCTGATAGAGTGTTTCAATGATTCTCGGTTCATCACTTACGAGTCGTGTTTATTATCGTCTTATCTACAATAAATATTTAACTGGACCAAACGTCCGTTTTAATAGATGCTCTTAGTTTATCTGAAGCAAGAAAACTGGTCACTAAAGGTGCCTAGATGTCGATCGGATATCATCGGCTGTTTCCGTAACCGTCCGGGAATTAGACACCAATGGGCGAAAGTTCACTCTCTTATATAGTGCAAATTTACTGACATCTGTTGAGACATCTCACAACTATGTATGAACAACCCGTACTAACAACATCAGTTGAAAGCGGTGGCGGTCCTTCCCTCAAGTCAATTGGTCAAAAACCTCCCAAAATCATAAGATGACAGCAAAACATAATATGTATTATGAAATATTAAGCAAATCAAAACAACGGGCAGCGGTAAGCAGTGATATCCAACGTCTTAAATGGAAGCTTTCTTTCCAACGCAATATGATAGGCTGGTTCAAACTATGAAATGCCCCGATATCATTTGTTCTGTCTCTTTACGTACCATACAATAAATGAAATGGCACTATGTCGGCTAGTAAAAAGTTTTCGGATTCTGAAGACAGTTTGGGTCATTGCCGTGAGGGAGAGAGAGGATGCTGAATATTATGCGTATGATAGAGATGGTTTGATAAACGTAGATTGATTTTGCATATTTTACGTTTGTCGCATGAAATAATTTACTATATTAAATGTAATTTGACTCTCAAACTCGTAAGCTAATATTATCGTATTTATGAGTTTATTTATTGTTCTGTTATACGTGGTGGAATTATATTGTATTAAAATTGAAATTAAAACACTTTTTTAACTTATTTCCACTTATTTATTTCACCAGTACCGGTTTCATACTATTATGATAAAGATGTATATATGAAGACGTCCATAATAGTATGAAACCGGTACTGGTGAAATAAATAAGTGAAAATAAGTTAAAAGGTGTTTTAATTTCAATTTTAATTATCGTATTTAATTTGGTATTGTATCATAATATCATTTTATTTAAATGACCTTCCAAACACATTACTCCAGGATCCCTAGAGCCGCCTCTGGTTGAAAGACATTGAAATTACATATATACCTACATATTCATTCACACTTCATTACGTGGTAAAAGGAATATGCAGAAGACAAATAAAAAAGATGGAGAGAGATTGGATTTGGAGACAGAAAATGATGGTCTTAAAGCATGTAATGCACTTACATTGGGCAGGTGTCCAGTAAAGGGGTCTAAAATAACAGAACTGTCCAGGGAGCGACTTCTCCGGGCACTTTCATCTGCGAACAAAACAAAATTTTATTTATAATCAATGTCATCAAAATATTATTCCTGGAATATGCGGAAGACACCTAGAAGATTTTTCAAAGTAATATTTTGCCAATCGCTCAAAGGCACTAACTAAACAAATGGACTGTTTAAAAAAATATATATTTAAGCAGGGTGTTGGACGTACTTAACTTACTTTAGGCCGGCTGCAGTGCACGACCGACGGTTGGTGCGTACGGTCGGTCCTGACGACACGCATGCGTACGGTCGGTGGTATGCGATCGTCAGGACCGACGGTCGGTCGTTCCTGACTATCGCATACTACCGACCGACCGTCGGTGCGTACCGTCAGTTCACAACTTGACGAACAAACTGACAGGACGTCGTACGCACAGCGGCGCCCCGCCTTTGTTTCTACTAGCACACCATATCTTTCAATGACTCCACCGCTTTGATAGTTCGCTCAGTATGGTTGAAGTTTGGCGACAGTCGGAACGCTTCCCTTACATATCTCCATACGTTTCTTTTTATCTATGGTAGGTATTAGCAGAATCTACTGAGAGACATCTCTTAAGGTGAAACATTACTAAGCACGAAAAATCATGTGATTTTTGTTTTAAAATTAGATTACCTAGAAATATTTTAGATGCTTTAAATACTGCAAGTAGTATTTAAAGTATTTATTTATTTATTTCCCTTTGAAATTATCGAATTTTTTTATAAGCCCGGAAAAATAAAGTATAAGACCGATAAAAACGGTTTAAATTTAAAAATCTCCTAGTTACGAACCCTTTTCCGGTTTTTGTTTTATCCAATAATGTGGAAAATTAAATTCTTTACAAAATGATCGTAAAACATTTAAATGTTTAGGTCAGAGCTTCGCGAAATAAAATAAAATACGCTTTTCGGCGATGTTTTTTTCGCTAATAAATCAAAATAGGCGGTTGGTATTAAACCGGCACTTGGATATCTACTCGTACATAATATTTTTATTTTTTTTTAATAAAAAAAAGAAAGACAAACATTTACGGGTTACAAATAATCCGACAACATTTGAAAATCTCCTATTACCACCACAGTAAGCGGGAAATGTTGCTTGTGTCGTGAAGGAGATCTTAGCCAGCCGAGGAATCGAACATGCGATGCCTAGGTAGGACTAAACGCGATGCCAACTCAGCCACTGACCGGTCAGATAAGGAGTGTTCTCGTTAGCGGCCTGATCCCGAATTTTACACGATGTGGTGCAACACCTTAAATATTCTAGAAACATATCTCTAAATTTCAGTAGTTTTATTTCCCAGGAGACCTTTGTGGTTTTTATAATTTAATATACAAGGTACTGGGTATAATAAAACTGAAAAAAAATCATGATATTTTCCAACTGCGATAAATAACAAGAAATATTAAAATGAACAAAATACCGGGATCATTTGATTAAAGGGATTTTTTGGCGTCAAGAAATTAGCAAAACATTTTTGAAGGTAACTGCATATTTACAAATTGCATTTTGATCGTGAGCTTTAAACCATTTGATTTAACTGTCAACAAATAAAAGACGCCATGTTGTTTTTCCGTGATTTTATTCCAATTTCCAGGAAAACCGGCTAGAAAAGCTAGTTGCTTGTAAAAGTTTTCCAGTGTTGTTTTATTGGAACAGCGTAATGTAAAGAATAATAATATTGTGTATCATTGTTATGTAGGTACCTAGTGTAAGTTTGTACCTATTATCGGACGAAGAAGAAATTATAACATAAGTGTGTAGTGCGCTCAGCTACCGCCAGGCGGTGGCGGTGGTCGAAAATAGCGCGGGTATTTCGGGCGCGCTCCAAAATAAACAAGCCAAGATGGCCGCCGCTGTCACACGGCGAAGTGCCCGCCTATCCAATATGGTATTCGTAATAATCATAATCCTCTCTCCGGATGATCTCCCGCTCCCGCCAGACACCCGGTCTCTCGGCTCTCGGTGACAGGTCAACCCACCCCGATCCTGTTTTGTGGAGATTAAAGAGTTGGGCGGTGCGGGAAAATGGAGCAACCGGAAATTGAGATTGGCGCCACTGGTCACGCTGGGTGACAGCTGTCATACGTCACCCTTGCAGTAGGCGGGAAAACAATGAATAGTTTTAACCTGTGTGTTTTGTTTTGTAAATATACGGTTTTGCGATTTCTTTCGACCAGAAGATGGGAAATACGGATTACCCGTTCCTCTGAGGGAAAACCTTTATTTTTAAAGGGAAATTGTCTTATATCAGCCTCGGGCATATTCTGTCAGAAGATCGGAAAATTTCCGCTTAAACCAAATAAATTAAATATTTCTGAACGTATCCCAAAACTAAAAGCTGTTTTTAAAAGGTGGTGAATGACGGTTTAAAATTTCTGTATTATAAATAAACATAATATAATTTTTTAAATATTAAAACTATGAATGCAAACATAAAAAAGGTATTAAAAATGACACATCTTACGTTTTTGAAGAAAAACTTCTTTACGCACGCTTGACTTGGGAAGTAAGATGGTGAATACGTGACGAGAGCGTTATGTGAACGGGCGAGACGAACGGAAGTTGAGAGGTAGATATAAGTTAGTGGAGTTAGAAAGAGAGAGAGTTACGTTTCGTATATCACTGTAGGTGCAAGAGAGAGAGGTGCGAGCACACATTTTCTTTCTCTCTTTCTCTCATAGCCAGTTACGTTTAGTATATCTAAGTCACAGTGCAGGCCTGTTGTCTGTATCACACTGTTGAGAGCAGTGTGCACGCACATTTTCTTTCTCTCTTCTTTTATAAGTTAGTGAAGTTTTACTTCAGTCGCGTGGTCGTCATAAAGCAACTAAAATTATAGATGAGGCATAAAAAGAAAATACATTTTTGATTAGACAAATATAAATATTACAAACGTTATTGACATCTCGCTTTTTTGTCGTTTCATAAAAAAATAATTAATGAAAAATTCACAAAGTTTCAATTTTTTTTTTCTCAAACTGCGGTCGGAAACTTTGGTTTCATCGAGCTGCAAAATTTTAATTTTTCTGTGGTTAACTTCTAGATTCGAATATAAAGCGAGCTGTTTCTGCTGTATATTTCTCACCATGACGGTAAGAGAGATACAAAGATTTACAAAAGATTGTTCCAAAAACCAAACAAATCAGCTTGAGGGGTTTAATCAGCTTAACCGTTTTATTAGTAAACAAATCCAAAATGGCACAGAAACTTCTAAAAAAAAATTGTTTTAACTTGTTTTACTGTGTAGCAGTTTGTTGTATGCATATAGGAAGAAGTCGGGGACGCCCGAGAAAGAATGGTGAATCAGATACTTAAATCGAGCCATGTCAAGAGTCAAAATAATAGAAAAGCATGTATGTATGAGACGATGTATGAACAAGGCAAGGAGTGTGTGCCAAGACCGATTTATTTGGCGGTCCGTCCTCTGCCTACCCCTGCGGGGAAACGGCGTGATGATTAGTTGGTTAGTTAGTGTTAAGGGACCTACTTAACTTACTTTAACCAGTGATTCCTGAAATTATGTGGAGTAAAAAATGTAACTGAAATTTTGGTTTCCGGTGACGTTTTTGATGTTTTTTTGTCCACAAATAATATTAAAAAATCAGTAGGTATTGAACAGTTAGGGGTGGGGTGAGGGGTTACTCAAAAGTATGAGGATTTTTTTATTGTTTAATTTTAAAGTAAAATATTTCAAATATAAAAAAGACGTTTAAAAGTCACCGCAGAACAAAACTTCATTTACAATTTTTACTCCAAATTACGCCAGGAATCGCTTGATATATTTAGTCAAGCACGATCCTTACGTATGCATATATGAATAGCTTTTCAGCTGAAAATTCAAAGCTTCCTTGTCCTAAAATAATTTAACACTTAGAAATATTTAGCTTGTTATGGTATACACATGGTTTCCCGTCTATCCCTTTATTGGATAACCAACACCTCTACCATAGGTCACCCCAAGTGGTTCGCTACGTTTGGTGATTTAGCAGGGGTGCCCTGGTTCATGGGGTGAGGTTTGTCTAGGTCTTGGAGGCGGATGACCAGGATACACTGAACTACAGATTCCTACCCACCCTTTAAACCCTTTTCCTTCCCAGATCTCTCCTCTCCTTTCTTTCCTTAAAAAAACCCTCCACACAGCATCCCCAAAGATGACATAGGCCCTGAGGGAAATTATTTTCCTCAAGGCCTCCTGTGTGGGGCTCATGTAAAAAAAAAAAAAATCCCACTTGTTTCCGGACACCGTATATTTGTATCTCTGACTAGTGCAGCATACCTCTAAGAAAAACAAAACATTAAAAAATTTATGTGTTTTTTTGCGACGAATTAATGTTTTGAATTATTCGATCATTAAATCGTGTGGTCAGATGCTAAATGTGTTCTGTTTGATGGCGAAACTCGATTAAATAATCGTTCAGATAAGTTAGATTTCGGTTGGCAGATGATGTGGTTAGAGAGAAGGACGTTCAGAAAAATCTCTTCCAATGCGATACGGGTATGGTTCCGCCGCACAGTTGATTAAAAACTAAACAATCTTATTTACGCACCAGATTTAAATGTCCGGGTTAAATTTTCCCCACAGGAAAAACTAAACCCTTTCACACACTTCCCCAAATGATCATCTAGTCAATCCACGCTATGCAATTGCACTATATAAGTATTATAAATACAAAACAATACAAGAACAACATGTCAACCTACAAGAGACCAAATGGGAAGATAATTCGCCGACTCCAGATATTTTCATATCAGAGGGTTCGGCTCTGTGGAATTCCTAATTGAACCTATAAATCCTACTGATCCCTTAATATAAATATTTAAAAAATCTTTTGTAATCCTACATGTATTTAAAATGACTGCTTTTTGCATTTTTATATATAAATTCTTTGATAAATCTAATATGCCTAAATTTTGAATCAGAGACCTAGGTATAATGCCAGTAGCCGAAATAACAAATGGTAATATTTTTATAGTTTGAGAATGCCAAATTCTTTTAATCTCGTTTCCTAAA
Organism: Limnephilus rhombicus; assembly: GCA_929108145.2. NCBI lineage: Eukaryota > Metazoa > Arthropoda > Insecta > Trichoptera > Limnephilidae > Limnephilus > Limnephilus rhombicus. The sequence continues at coordinate 14,068,154 of OV815284.1, forward strand.
TCTGTGTATTTTCTTATTTTTTCAGAAACAGTTTTTTGAATATTACATGAATTTGGAATAGCTACATTAATGATATAACTTATTTTTTTAAATTTTGTTGTGTAAAACTATATCAGGTCGATTATGACTAATTGTTCTGTCTGTTGGTATAGTTTTATCATAATATATTTTATAAAATTCATTTTCTAAAAATGAATTTCGTTCGTATTCATAATATGGTACTATATTACGGCAGTCAATCAAGTTACAGTTTGTCAAATAAGAGTAGAAATAATAATAATAATAATTGGACAATTTGTAGAGCGCCGTTTTTGTGAAAAATCACCTCAAGGGCCCTTTACAATCTATTATGAATCTTAGGCTCTATCTAATTTTATTATTTACAAATAGATACAGAAACCTGCAGGACACTTCCGATAAAACACACTTTATTAGAAAGTTTATGCTTGGGGAAGATACGACTTTGCACGCGGAGGACATTATATTTAAAACATTGTACATTGCTACCCTCATCACTGTTGGTTTTACATTTATATTTATATTTATAAGAAGATTAATGCCAAAGTTGAGTTAATATTGGGCGCCACTGTGGATCAAATGGCAACACTAAAAACATAACTCATGGTGTTAAAGTAAGGCTGTGTGTGTAACCTACATTTTTATTAAAAATTAAAAAGGCATAATAGTGGAAAAAATATTTTTTCATTGCAGTACTCGCCGATCTCAAAATTAGAATTGCATATAGGTATATTATTATTATACCTTTGAAATTTTGTGTTAACATAATGAAGAATAACTATAATGTAATAAAATATAAAGCACAGTTTAGAAATTGCTCATATTTATTTAATACTAGATAAAGTACCTAGCGTTGCCTGGGCATCATGTCTCTAATTTTAGATCTGAATATATTTAACTCATTCAGATCTAAAAGTAGTATAACTAAACACACCATTAATGATTCTTCCTTTCTATCTATTGTTAAATTCAAATTTATGTTAAATTAAATTAAAGCAAATCGCTTTATAAATCACCTTTCAATCAAATTTATGTCATGAAGAAAAATGTTTTTTTAAATGTGGTGTTCTATACATTCAGTGTCATTGCACTTCAAAAAAATATTTGACAGTTAAATTGGTGTTGCCAGTCTACAAATCTAGTGCTTCTAGTTTTTATATTTTCTACTATTTTTTGACAGACTATGTGTTTAATTACCAAACTTAGGTGGATTATTTTTAAAACCTGATTGTGCCTAAATGTATACTCGGATGGCGCTAATACAGAACATCCCTATATAATATGTTCTATAGTTTACGGAAAAGCCAAACATTTTCTAAATAAATCATCAATTTGATTTTTATCTTTGATTATATGCTTCCTATAATTTTTCGTATTAATGACTCTATCTTGAATGGCAAGAATAAATCCTTCTATTTCTGCGCTCAACTCTTAAATACTCAACCATTTGTTTGACGAAAGTTTGTCAACATACGTTTGGTTGAAATAATTGAAGTGTTTTGCATGAATAATTTTATTAGACCAGGAATCTAATAATTCCTGGTTAGTATTTATAAGAATGTTGGCATTCTCGTCATATAAATTTAAAGGTGTAATGTTTCTATCTGCCTTGCAAATTATTTTGTGCATTTCTGAGCTATTAGCTTTCCTATGGAAAAAATTTCTAAGCATTTCTGATTGTGTTTCAAAGATGTTATTTTGACTACACCTCTACCTCATATTTTTATTTTGTGAATTGTTATTATTTTGATATTAAACATGTTATTTCAAAAACAAACTTACAGTTTTTGGGTACTGCGACAAGTTAATTTTCTGATAAAAAAGAGCAGCTGCAAATCCGTTTTTAAAAGCTGTTAAATAGATTTTTTTTTATAATACTACACATTTTGTTCTTTTATCAATGATTCTATTGATGAAAATGTCACCGCTCAGCTACAATTCAGGATTTCTCCTGGAAAGCAGCTGGTTTTCAGTAGTCCCTCCAATATATAACAGAAATTATAAAAATTATAAAATTATTAAGAAATTAAAAATATTAAATTAAATTAATAATTAAATTAAATTAAATTAAATAAATACAATTAAATGAAATTACACAAAAAAAATAATTCAACCAAATCTCTAAGTCAACGCCCACAACTACAATACAATATAAAAATATGTTTAATTAAAAAATAAAAATAAATTAATAATAATGTAAATTGATATTCAAATTAAAGCCGATAATCTGAATACTAAAACTTGAATAAAAAATAAAATCATTTCAAATAAAATATAATCAATTCGAATTCAAGATAAAATCAAATCAAGGGTAAAATAATACATACACTACAATCAAAAATAAAGACAAAATAAATAAAGAAATCAAATCTTGTTTTTTTTTTTTATTGAAAGAATAGATAATAAATATAATCAACAAATAAGTCCTGCTAAGACAATTGAATTGGATTGTCAATAGGTGCTCATATTTTAGTTACATATACATTTTAAAATTTTAAAATATACATCTTATATTTACAGGTTCAACATTTTTTCATACATATCAATTTCAATATAATTTTTTTTTCCGATAGCCAATTTTTCACCATATATTTAACCTTATTCATAGAATTAAATTGTTTTATAGTGTCAGGTAATAAATTAAATATCTTCGGTATGATGTATTCAAACGATCTCTGTCCGAACGTATTATTAAATTTCGGAACTATTAACCCATCGTTGCGCGTGAATCTAGTGCTATATTTATGTTCTTATTTCTCTTTATAGTATAAAATATAATAAAAATAAATAACGTTATCAAATTAAGTATAAAATGTTATCAAAAATATAATCAAAATAAATAATGTAATCAAATCAAGTGTAAAATATAATCAAAATAAATAATGTAATCAACTCAAAAACCAAAAAAATACAAGAAAGTATTCCTTCTATATATAATTTTATTAATTAAGCAATCCCTCGGTTGATACGAGTATGTACTGATGTTGATAGCTACTTATCTATTGATTTGATTGAGCTTTATTAATCAAAGAAACTTGTTTAGAGCCGGTGCCAAAAGTTACGCAAAAGTCGAACCAAATAATTACGTAGTGGTCAAATGGTGGTAAGAAGGGTTGGCCATAAACATTTGCACTTAATTTCGTCAAAAGGGACGCCATCTCGCCGCTGGCATTTCACAAATCGGGCCCTTAGATTTTCGAAAACTTTTCAACACAAATCTCGGGGTATGTTGACCATTTCTTGATGGATGTTCTCCTTTAGTTGGAGTATAGTGGCTGGTTTATTAGAGAGAGACTTGACTTGTAAGATAAAATGTATATACACAAACATATCCCATTTAAAAAAAATCGGCTGAGGTTAGATCCGGGCTGCGGGGAGGCCATGGAATATCTTCTCTGTGCGAGATCAATTTGTTAGGGAAAATTACTTTAACGAATTTCTTTTGCTCCATGGCCCACGATTTAATTAAATTAACACTTGGGCACAAACTCTGTAATTGGTGATGCGAACGAAATAGGCGGTGTTCATCATTGTTCTATAAAACAGAATAGAATCATTGTTGAACAGAAAAAAAAATCATTGTTTTTGTAAAAATGTTTTACCAAGAACGCTCGTTGCTCTCCCGTAAGGGGCCATTCATTTATTACGTAAGACGAATATTGCTAGTTTTTTACCCCCTTCCCCCCTATTATAAGAAAAAAATAAGAATAGTCCGACCCCCTCCCCCCTGTTTAATATTTATTACGTAAGAATCTAAAGGAAAAAATGAATACACGTTTGATTTGTTTTAATGTTTATTTTACAAAGTAACAATTTTTATAAATGTTTTTTGTGTTTACAAAGGTACTAATAATTTTAACTTTGTGCATTTGTGTGATCTTACGTAAGAACTATCGAGACTCCCTCCCACCCCTTTGTAAAAAAAATAAGACATGGTCGACCCCCCTCCCCCCTAAATCGTCTTACGTAATAAATGAATGGCTTCTAAAGCCAGCCTCTATAGCCAGCCTACATTGTGTATAAATTTCCAAGAAGCGAGGAGCCACGCATAAGTGACCCCGCTCTCCTCCCGTCTTCGAAATCCACGCTGGCACGATTACAAAAGTGCAAATGTGTACGGCCCACCCAGCCACCCTATCAAGGGCGGATCCAGGATTTTTTTCTGGGGGGGGGGGGGCACAAGAGGCGGACGGGTAAAAAAATCAACAATTACTGTTAAGATTTTTTTCTGGGGGAGGGGGGGGGCACAAGAGGCGAACGGGCAAAAAAAATCAACAATTACTGTTAGAAATAAGCTTGATGTAAGTACATACTTCAACTTTATTTCTACAAGTTCAAGTATGTTTAGGAAGGTGGTAAATATCGGTTCGGACTGGCCACGCTTATTACGAATAATTTTTAGAAAAAAACTTTAGATTCGCCTTAATTACTATAAAAGGAAACTTTTTGGCTTTGGGGCGGCGGAAAATAATGCATTTTAATTTTCAATTGCATAAAACCAAAATTCGCTTCGCGACTGACACAGCGAAAATCCGCGGCCGTAGCTGTCACTTGCTGTCACTGTTATGGACTGTATAAATTTGTCTAGCGGGCTTGTTTGTGTAACATGGTTTGTGATACAAAAGAAAGTGCCCCTTTATAACGCCTACTCGCGTCAAGGCAAGAAAAACATCCCAGTTTTCAAGTGGCTTAGCGGCTACGCTAGGTTTGTGTAACATGGTTTGTGATTCGCGGTATTTCATGTAGGTATCCCACGAAGTCAGCTACAGTCCATAACAGTGACAGCAAGTGACAGCTACGGCCGCGGATTTTCGCTGCGTCGGTTCGCGAAGTGAATTTTGGTTTTATGCAATTGAAAATTAAAATGCATTATTTTCCGCCGCCCCAAAGCCAAAAAGTTTCCTTTTATAGTAATTAAGGCGAATCTAAAGTTTTTTTCTAAAAATTATTCGTAATAAGCGTGGCCAGTCCGAACTGATAATTACCAAGAAGGTTTATGATAGTGTCAAAACAATAGACAAATTAAATGTTTAAAATAAAGACCGTTTTTGCTTCTAAGTATGTACTGTGATGGAATCTCCACAATACACAAAAATACCGTCTGGGGGGGGGCACGTGCCCCCGTGCGCCCCCCCCCCTCTAAATCCGCCCTTCCACCCTATAGTATATATTAATTAGTATGTGTTCACATGAATAGTAAACACCACTTTCATTTTTTTATATACATACTAGCTGACCCGGCGAAAAGTTTAAATAAATACTCAAAATGAATTAAGAAATGTAATTTACGTGGCACCAAGGCATTTGCTTTATTAAAGCGAATCGAAATGATTCACGTGGCATTATTTTACTACTTTCTGTTGAACTATTTGCTGGATGGGTTGCACTTGGGTCGATTCTCTTCATTGAAGCACCTTGTAATATACGAAATTTTTCGTTTTGTTGTCATTAGATGTCTTCCCAGTTCCACCGGGCGCATCGCGGAAAAATAAGTCACCATTTCCATCATCAAGTGCCTTCATTAACGTATCGTGCACTTCCTTCTGTTGGGGGTTCAAGAGTGGTACATTCGTTCGATCTGATTGGTTCAATGCATCTTGATCATATTGACGTTCACGTTTCAATTCTTGATTGAAAGCGTCGTTTATTCCGCGATCTGGCGTTAGTTGACTAACAAACTGCCTACTTTTATTTATTTATTTTATTTATTTATTATACAAAATTTATTATACATGAGGTAATACATGTCATACATGTCAAAACAAAGCCTGTTTTTGTATATCCTCATTCACCTCGAGATCAGGATTCCCTGAACTGAAACGAATTCGATGTAAAATGTCTTGTGACATGTCATCCTTGTACTTGTTCCATAGTTCACGTGGATTCGATGGGAAACACGTCAAAATAATGATAGCAAATAATGTGCATATCACATTGGAGATGCAGAAACAATTGCCCCAGCGATTTTCATGTCCCAATGAATATCGTTTTCAAGCAAATTGACCTGCTGACTTGTTGACTGACTGAAATGTTGGGCACACTACACCATTGACTTGTGATTTAAACGATGTCAGCTCACAAACATTCACCAGCAACAACCGCAAGTAGAAGCATTCGTCATTTTTAAATGAACTGTGTAAATGCGACCAAGAGCATCAGTAAAACACACAACCGGGTGATCAGTAACCATATCGCCGTGGTTCCGACGTGGAAATCTCTTCGACGAAGCGTTCCAAGTGAAATAACGTGGCATTTCAGAGTAGAGCAACGTTCGGGCAAACAGATCGTATTGGCAAATTGAAAAGAAACTGGTCAAGTTGTTGCTGGAGGTGTTTCAGCACGTTTGGCAACATTCGATGCAATGAAATAAACTCGTTGACCATTCTCCAGATGCACCGCCAAATGTACAACAATGGGATGTCGTTCATGAATGGAGAATGAGAATATACGTCAAAACGCCTCATTGTAGCTCACCAACTTGGTAGCGTGTGTTTTCGTCGTTTTTTATTTGTAGTTTGAACGCCAAAAACCACCATATCGCTGACTTTTGTGATAAATTTGCAGATGTGTTTGATTGACTTCACCCAATTGCAATACTCCCACGTTGTAATGCGCCTTGAATGTTTTGGAAAGAAGTGACTGTTTTCCTGGAGTTGTGCAGACATACGTTCACCGTTGGTCTCATTTTCTACTGTTGATATTTAGTGCGTAAGAAAGAGTGGCAGCATTATATGCTTAAAACAAAAGCAAAACAATCATCGCATTGACATTTGACGTTTTTGAATTATTGGAATTCACGCAAACTTCAATGTTATACCTAACATAATATTGCTGCAGCTCTTTCAAAAGATGAAAATTCGTTCCATACAAAATGTATGAGGAAATGAATTTTCCTCATAACTTTCTTTTTCGTGAATTTTTGCGATTTTTTAATACTTATTCTGTTATCCGGGGCGGAGACAAATCCAACAAATCAAAGATCATCAAAATCTGTCCAGCCGTTCTCGAGTTATAAATAGTGTAACTAACCCGACTTTGTTTTATATATTAAGATTGGGGACCGGGTTTCGCTACAATCGTAGCATCTTCAGGGCAGTACAGTACTAAAATCTACTAGTTTAGTGACAAGCGTTATTTTTCAATATTTTTTTTTATATGAATACCTCACAAGAGTCCCCACTGCTCCCAAATGGATCCAGTGAGACTATGGCATCCCCAATTGGGATATGTTAAGAGGCTGAATATAGTGGGGAGGGGAAGGAGATAGGGAAGAGTAAGGTGTGTGTGAAAGTACATGGCTATTCAGATTTGATCACCAAACAAGGCTAACGCCATTTCAAGCAATGTTTCAATTTTTAATGGTGGTCTTACACCAGGGCGATACTGAGAGTATTTTCCATTGACATTAGCCGTGTTTGGTGACCAGATCTGAATAGCCAGGTACTTCCCCACCTTCCTTTCCCTATCTCCTTCCTCACCCCACTACCTTCAGTCTCACAACATACCCCAATTGGGGATGCCATAGTCTTACTGGCTCCAGACGGGAGCAGTTGGGACTCTTCTGCGATATTCATATAAAAAATAAAAATAATAATTTTATCTCATGACACTTTCAACGCGCGCCTGTACTCTAGTCGGCCTTGGTTGTCATTCTTCCTGTTCGATGATATCCCAGTCGGTAACAATGACGTCAGAAGCCTCACGTTATTTAGTAATTTATTAAGATCGATTCATTACTTATACTAATAAATAACCATACACAATATAACTTACATAATAATATATTCAGAATCATTGACTTTTATAGCCAATATAAGATTGGGCAAACCTCGTTACAACTTATCCCGTGTCTAAAACCATCCATAACAAATTTCAAGTTAAATTAATTGTATCCAAAGACATAACTAGCTGACACCGTTAAAATTTTACGGTTTTCCTTGCGACGATAAAAACAATAATATTAAATCATTGATTTTCCGATGAAAATCACTTAAATCGACAAGGTAATAAAAGAGGATCGATAATCTTTATTATACATTATTATGGTACGCAGTAAAATTCTCACCGGAAACTATAATAGATAATAATTAATATTTTAGTGAATAACTTATTGGCTAGCCACTTAAATTCCCAACGACAAATCACTAATTAAAATCAGGCGAACATAATATTACGAGGGTAATTCAAAAATTTAAATTTCCTGTTTTTTTTTTAACACAAAGGAACAGTTATTTTTCAACTATTTATTGCATATTTTAAAGCTTACACTTTATTTATTACATTTTTCGGCGACCTGGTATACACAAATTGCCACAGCGCACTGTGTACCGTCCAATACAAGCTACAGGGAAATAAACCACTTTGGAATTTTTGAACGATGACGCCATGGGGGTAATGCTATGTAGTCAGTGTGACAAATGTATTTTCATTGGATTAATTAATGCACGGGTTGATTAGTAACAGATAAATTAGGTAATGAATTGATCAGTTGCTTTGTTGTTTACGAGTTTAAAGTATATTGTTTCGGTTTGAAAAAAAAGGAGACTACTTTGGAAGGTATTTTGAATATTTTTTTTATAAAACTTTAATATAAATCATTTCGATTTTTCTATACATAATAATATTTAACTTGCGTGTTTTATGTGGTTTAAAAAACATTTAATTTCTCACTATTCGAGAATTTATTTTGGAGAGTATGTCAAAATCCCAAGATATATATTTTTTTTCAATACAACAACAGATTTTCTATTCAAATCAATTATTTTGTCATTTTACAGATACCACATGCGAAATTTCCTGGCAGGAAGTTCGTTACATGGAAGAGTTTTCCCAGTTTGCCGAAGAAAGAAAAGCTTCAGGAAATATTTAATAATATTATAAACAAATATGTTTGCACTTGAAAAGCTCAGTAAAAGTGATGAAAACAAATGAAAAGCAAGGGCGGGCTAAATTTAATCTTAAAAAGTATTTTTTTCTGATAACTTGAAAATAGTGTAGGTACACGACCAAAAATGCGTGTTTATAAATAATTTGGTAAAACATTTAGAAGTACGCGGGTAATTTAAAAGCAGGTAGATTGATGTGTTAGAGTTTTTTTCCGTCTAGCCTGTGTGAAACAAAATACTGTGCAGCGCCGACGAAAATACTTCGATCTAATGGCGATTATGTGGAATAATAGATACATTTCAAGCTTTAAAACAAATTAAAAAACAAGGAAAACTTATAAAATAATAAATAATAGTCCATTTGTATTTCTAGAAAACAGCAGTCCTTACTTTTGGGATTATCCTACATTAAATACAACGATTATCTGCAAAATTTTAATTTATTATTTTACTAGCTGGTTCCCGGCGTGCGTTGCATTGCCATATTCAAAGAAATAAATTGTTTCCACCTGCATGTCCTTTCCCATACGTCCCCGTTCCCTTCCCGCATTCCCTTTCACTCTGGTGTTTCCCTTCCACCTTCCCCGCCTACCCTCTCCCCCGTCCCGCCAACCCCCTCTCCCGTTCCATATATTCAGTCCCAGTCATTCAGTTTTCGAACAGCTCGCGTGCCACCTATTACAATTTTTTAATTCAAATTTTCATATCTCATATATTATAAATATTCATTTTTGTATATTGTAAGAAAAAACAATCTAATTTGGTACCTAACATAGGTACCTATTTAAAATATCTATAATTTAAAAATCCATAGACAATTCTTTTGTTACAAAAAAAAACTGCTGCCTGCTGAATTCATGCATCAAACGCGCAAATTTTCAAACGTGCGACGTTAAAATAGTCGTCAAGTTTTCTACAAAGAATTAGAAAACTTTAAAAAACAAAGATTAATGAAATAGGTAATGTCGTTCTGAAGTTATGGCGTAACCAAGGGAAACAGGAATATTTTTTTTTAATATATATAGATAAAAAGTTTCTTTTGTGTTTCTGTTGTGTTTTCGGGTTGTTCTTTTAGAACGTGAGTAGTTGAGTATTATCTAATTGTATCAAAATTCTCAGGTTTTACTTACTTAGGAACTATTTGAACTTAGGTATTATTGAGAGATTAGTGTGAATTATCATTATAATCCCTCTTACGTCCTTCTTATAGTTTATGTCCTTTTACGTCCCTCTTATAGTTTATGTCCTTTTACGTCCCTCTTATAGTTTATGAGATATTTATATCTTAGAGACTTCGGATATTGTCCCTGGTTATATCCATCAGCTTTTCTGTACGGCTTGCTGGGTATTAACAGCCTCTCCGATAGAAGCAAAACTGCTTTGCTGATGACAGCATTCTTCTGAACGGTAATATCTGTCTGTATCCTAGATATAATACAAAAATTTGAGTTTTATGTTCCCGACAACTTCACAAGAGCGCACAGGCCTTGTTGTTCCTTTTGACAGACATTTGTTGTTCCGAGATGCAGAACTATGCTACCATTGGTAATGCCGCTCGGAAAATGATTTTTTTTAAGTATCAAATTACTTGTCCCCTGACACAGATATTTTTGAACTGAATGTTCAACAATAAAAAAATATTATTATCTAAAAATATATAATATTTATTATCGGTTACGTTAACTGTAAATGTGTATTTAAAATAAAATAAATAAATCAATATAATAAATAATCTCTCCATAAAATTTATTCGAGTAAATAATAAATAGTAAATTTATAGACTAAAGTTTTTTGTTCCACCAAATACCCTTAGATTAGTATATCTGTCATCGGCGGAATCCCTATTAAGATATGGAATAACCACATGGACACTTGGACACATTCAACAAAAACAAACCTTCTTTCAGTGCAAAACGTACAATATTCTTTGCTAAAATTATTATTGAAAAAAACTGAATACGAACAAAGACATGATGTAACAAAATCGTTAATATACAACTCTCTCAATTTATTATCTGTTCGTGTTATATTGAGGCTTAAAATTGCGAGTCAGCATATATCTCAAATTGAATATAATAAACTCATGTTCATAATACAAGATATAGCTTTTTATTGGGTAACATGTTCCAATAATTTAGAACATGTTACCCAATAAAAAGCTGTGAATTGAGTTTCAGAAGGAAATGTACGCTATGGTTAAGTGAAATATTTTGTACTAATCTCTGTTTTTCACTTTTGGTTTTAGTGTTTTTTTTCCATTATTATTATCTCTTTTCTTTCTATTGTTTTCTCTGTTCTGTATTTCTTATAAATTTTATTAATAATTTTTTTCCAAAATATATGTTTTTATGGATATATATGATGTATATTTTATGTACCTATCTCAATTTAAAAAAGAAGTAAATGTCAAAATAACCCGTTGACAAACTGATGTTAATCAGTTTAACGGGACTTAAATTAAAAAATGTTGAGAATTGTAAATAAATAATTATAGAATTTATTAATAAAAAAAAAATAATAAAATACTGGTACCTGTATTCTCCAGTACTTACAATCTTTGTAGACTATGGGATGCGAGATTGAAAGACTTAGGTTCTTAATAACGCAGTGACTGTTTATTGTCGTATTTTAATTATAATGGTAGATACTTTTGAGGACAAACGTCCTTTCAGGCTGAAGGCTACTTTCATAAATAAACCAAACCACACACGCCAGTTTTGATCTGAATGTGAAGAGCTCCTGAAAACCTTAAGATTTCGTAAATCCACCATTCAGAATTGAAACGTTGCTTGAAATGGCTTTAGCCGTGTTTGGTGACCAGATCTGAATAGCCAGGTACTTCCTCACCTTCCTCTTCCCTATTTCCTTCCCCTCCCCACTACCATCAGCCTCACAACATACCCCAATTGGGGATGCCATAGTCCCGCTGGCTCCAGACGGGAGCAGTTGGGACTCTTGTGCGGTATTCATGTAAAAAAAAAAAAAATCGGTCACTTTCGGCACAACTCGGCAACGAGACCATGTGACCCGAAAAGCCCTTAGACCCTTAATACTTAAGTATGTACTAGATCAGCGTTTCTTAACCTTTTTCAGCCACGGACCCCTAGGGAACAAACAAAATTTTCAAGGACCCTTAATTAAAAAAAAATTGGAGTGTGCAATTCATACGCGGTAGAAGTGAAACCTTCAGAAAATTAAAGTAGACAAGAGTGGGGGGGTATCGAAGCACTACACAGGCAAGAAGCACCGCACAAAGAGGAGACCGATTGCACTATTTCATTCTAAGTATGTTTTTATCTCTTTTTGGTGTCGCTATTTTTTCTTTCATCGAGTTTCAATTCACGACGGTGCTAAAGAAGTTTTCTTTTCAAAAACCATCAATAAAATTCGGACCATTTATTTTAGTACTACAAATAAAAATAAAATATTGTTTTATAAAAAAAACGTTAATACTTAACAGTAACACCAACATTCACATTAATTAACGGTATAAATGTGAAGGTTGGTGTTGCTTTTTTGCAACTAAATTAGTGATATTCGGTTTGATGTTACTACTATATAGTAATCTCAAATCGGATTCTACTTGTAATCCGTTTCTGTATTTGTTTTTAGTATATACAAAAGCAGAGAATGCTTTTTCACAGAGGTATGTGGTTGAGAAAAGCAGTAAATGCTTAATTGTAATAGTGCGTATGCTGGCTTGCCTAAAAAACAATTCAATAGAATCCAGTCAGTTTTTAATGCTGCGGCGAGAATGATTTTTGGTGAATCTAAGTATTGCCGTATAACCCCGCTTCTAAAGGATCTTCATTGGCTTCGATGCCCTGAAAGAATAGAGTTCAAGATCTGCTTAATGACCTTCAAAGCATTGCAAGGAATGGCGCCAGCCTATATATCGGAACTATGTGTCCGACAAAACTTAAGCGATAGGCAGCTTACTCTAAGGTCAGCAGATCGAGATGTTACTAATCGTTTAATCGAACTTTCTAGGTCAAATCGAGCCGTTTACTATGATCGATCTTTTCGTGTAACTGGCCCGCTCATTTGGAACAACCTTCCCCCAGCTCTTACTAATATCCAGAACTTGGCTGAATTCAAAAGAGCTTTAAAAACAAACTTATTTAAAAAATCATACCTTTCATGAATTTTAACTCCTTTTCAATCTACTATAATAAGCCATGTTCCTCAAGTTTCTGGTAATTGTTTGGTTTCGATTACCTCCTTACTATAGTTTTATGTGCACTCTGAATTTGTATTATTTCTAAATGTTAACTGCCTCCTGTTCTATATAATTTTTTTTAAATGATTCTTGTTGAATGGCACCGTGATGGTTTATCATTATTTATTGTCCTGTGCCAAAACAGCACTCACTATTGTTGTTAATAATGTTCTTTAGGAATTGCTTTGTATATTTTTGTATATTCGTTATTTCACATTATTTAATTAATTTTTAAGGACTCGTAAGGAACACTGTAGGTTAATTTTAAGTTTATTATAATCAAGCGCACTTGAAGTGAAACATCACAAAACTGCGCTATATAAATACTACGTTATTATTATTATTATTATTATTGCTTCTTCTCTACATATTTCTTTACATTCACCCAAAAACTTGATGAAGAGGATTCTTTGAAATTACGTTTCAAAGCTGAATCACGAGATATTTCTATTAATTGGTTGTCCTGTGCAATTATCAAGCCAGTTATATCAGAAACATCTGTGTTGAAAGGGTCTAATGTCCAATTTTTATTTTTGTAGGTACTGTAAAATCATCCCGAAATGAAGACGCGTAGTAATTACGAGACTTTTGTGGCATTTATTTATTACGTTAAATGGTCCAGAGATGAGACTGCGGACCCCGACACATATATTCGCGGACCCCCAGGGGTCCGCGGACCACAGGTTAAGAAACACTGTAATAGATAACTAGATAATATACTATTATGATATTGTTTAGATTTAAACCCAGGACTCAAACCAATTATGGAGTTGAGTTACCATCAAAGGTTGGATTGCGATCCAAGAGTTGTCTGATTTGTTCGTTAGATGTCGGTAGAATCATTTTATTTTTGTCCCTTTCTCACACAACAAACAAGGTAAATATAGATGTACGAAACCTTTATAAAAAGGCTTGCATCGGTAAAATTAACTTACTTCTTTACGAAAACTTGCACTAAGAATTTAAAATACTACTGAACCCTTGTCCGTTGGGTGGGGAAAGTTATTGTCGTCAGTTTGTAAATATTCAAATCATAACAATAAAAAATCAAGAACTTAAAGTTAAAACCAAAAGGTGCTTCATTTATAAAAAACCAGTCTACCCAAAGAAATTCTCCTGAGTGAAGACCTCCAATTTTTTACAGATATGTTACAATTAGTGTTGAGTACCTCATACAGGAGGCACCTCAAATGTCCCATACAAACACGTAAAATGTCCCCCCCCCTCATAATATGTATTTGCACCAACTCTTTATCTTTGTATAACTACAAATATGAAGGGGGGACAAATATGAATGAGGGACAAATATGAGGTGTGAGGTGGTTTGTTTTGTTGGACTACATTCATGTAATGTACGGGATAAATGTGAGGTGAGGTGTGAGGTGGTTGGTGTATTAAACTACATGTCATGTCACGCATAGTTTGGGACAAATGTACGAGGTGGTGAGGCGTGAAGTGTTTGTATATTCTATGACATTTTTGTATTAGAACCGTGAGGTGGTGATGGGGTAAGCCATTCATATTTTGTGAATACCGCAGAAGCGTCCCAACTGCTCCGAATTTTTTATTTTTTTATTCTAAATTATTTTTAAGTGAATACCGCACAAGAGTAGCAACTGCTCCAAAAAAAAAATTAATATTTTTTTATTGTAAATTATTGTTATGTCAATACAGATAACAATAATTTATGAGCACCAGAGTCCCAACTCTTCCAAAATTTTTTTTTTAAAATATTTTTTTTATTGTAAATTATTATTATGTGAATGCACAAAACAATAATTTATGAGCACAAGAGTCCCAACTGCTCCAAAAAATTATATTTTTTTATTGTAAATTATTGTTATGTCCCAAATGCTTAATTTTTTTTATTTATTCTAAATATTTTTTATTGTAAATTATGTATTGATTAGTGAATACCGCACAACAGTACCAACTGCTCAAAAAATTTTTTTTATTGTAAATCATTGTTTTGTGAATACTGCACAAGAGTCCCAACTGCTCCAAAATGTTTTTATTATTTTTTTTACATATTTTTTCTTGTAAACTATTGTTATGTGAATCCCGCACAAGAGTTCCAGCTGATCAAAAAAAATTAAATATTTTTTTATTTTAAATTATTGTTATGTGAATCCCGCACAAGAGTTCCAACTGCTCCCAAGGGAGGGAGGATGAGGCAGTGTTGGGATGAGGTGGAGGGGGTTGCTGAGTAGGTGGAGTGATAAGAGGGGAGTGATAAGGGGGGAGGGATCAGAGGGGGGTGCAGGGAGGGGATCAGAGGGGGGGAGGGGGTTGAGAGGGGGGGAGGGTAGGCCTTTTTTATATCCATTTTTCGTATTACAAAAATAACAGACACGGGAGGCGGGTATGGGTACCGCCACCCCGGTATTTATTAGAAAACCAACACCTCTGAACCAAGAAAATCAAGCTGAAGGAAAAAAACAACTATATTTTGTAACACCTCATTTCATCTTGATATCGTGTCCTACCCAACACTAGTTACAATCCCACAACTTTTCTCTTTAGAATCCACGTTATTGTTTATATGTTTCTCGGGTCATTAGCTATTTGCCATCGACATCAAAACGTGCAAATTCCTGAAAAGATGGCTAAATAAATCAAAACAATACACCCTACCCAACTACTGGTATCCAACAACAGAAAAGACGGCTAAATAAATCAAAACATTACACCCTCCCCAACTACTGGTATCCAACCACAGAAGATAAAACAAAGTTTAAGACAGCCGCAATAGTAAACCTCTTGTAAGCATTACAGATTACAGTGGCTAATTTTCTAACAGCCTGACATTAAACTATTGACATTGTATTGAAAATGGAGGAACCGGCAAACATTCCGTCGAATTCTTGGCCTTCAGCCATTGGCATATTTGTTTTTATCGACCTATTAATTAAACTGCGGCGATCTGCGTGTGTTTTATATTTCCCATTTAAATCGATTTCCGCAAATCGCAATTCTTTGATCGTTGATTTAAAGCAATGGAAACGCTTGAATAAATAATTACATTTGGTTGGTACCATCGCACAGTACCTACTCTATTTCTCAAAAGTATGTGCCAATCAATCAAGTCGCTTATAATATTTGATTTAGAATCTTAAATACTAAGCAGATCTTTTTTTATGTGAATACCGCACGAGAGACTGAACTTGAGTGGTTGGTATAGGTATCGCCACCCGAGAACCATTTATTGGATAACCAACACCCCTAGGTACCATAGGTCACCTCTAGTGGTTCACTGGATGACTTGGAAAAAGTGCCCGGATCGACGGGTTGAGGATTATCAAGTCTTGGCGGTGAATGCAAATGCCCACCTAGTGCATTGCGGGTCGGACCGGAAGACACTGGTTGAAGGATACCAAACCCTTTTCTCTCCAGCTGGGTTCTCTCGACCATAATGGGAGTGATGGATTCAAACGTCCGTCACTCCTGAACACATTTCAGCGCCCTTGAGGTGATTTTTCACAAAAACGGCGCTTTATAAATTATCCAATTATTATTATTATTGACCCCCAGATTCCTGTCCACCCCTCATACCCTTTTTCTTCCCAGAACTTCCTCTCTTTCCTTTCCCTAAAAAACACTCCACACAGCATCCTCAAAGATGACAGAGGCCCAAAGGGAAATTTTTTTCTCAGGGTCTCCTGTGTGGAGCTATTGTAAAAAAGGTACATTCATATCTGGTCATCAAACTCAGCTAATGCCATTTCTAGCAACGTCCAATTTTGATTGGTGGTCTTGTACCGGGGGGATACTGATAGTATCTTCCATCTGTATGCTGAATTAGCAATTACTTGAACAATGATGAATTTAGCACAGTGTTTCTGTTTGAAATTTACAGTTTCATACAACATTATACTTATATTGCACTTGCTATCAAGTTACCATATTATCATTCTGTTTATATAGAATGTTTCTATTTCTTTTTATATTTCTTCTCAATTCTATTTTTTGTGAAAAACCAAAAAACAACTATTATGAGTGAACCAAAATATCGGCCAAGCGCTCGCCACAGCTTCGGTGGCATATACACCTCTATCCGATCCGATGGTTCACATTTTCAATGACGCTGAGGCAGTGGCGTATATAGCATAGGTGGCACTCGGGTCGGAAAACGTGGTGTCCCCCCTCCCAATTTCGACTTCACAAATGTGTAGAAAATTGGTCTGTCCTGGGGGGGAGGGTTTGAATTTCAGAAATAGGCTATTTTCGTCTATAAAAAGAGCGTCTGGCACAAAATTCTCCCCATTTCAGGATATGGCACGGCGTAGTACAGCGGTAAGGCACTTGACTAGCACTCCGAAGGTCGCGGGATCGAATCCCGGCGTGGCAAATAAATTTTATTCGATTAATTTGTGTAATTTCACAATTTATTAATTTAAAATAATATATAGTATATTTGCGGCACGTTCCAGAGTGGAAGATACTCTTGGTATCGCCCTGGTGTAAGACCACCATTCAGAATTGAAACGTTGCTTGAAATGGCTTTAGCCGTGTTTAGTGATCAGATCTGAATAGCCAGGTAGTATCCCACCTTCCTCTCCCTATCTCCTTCCCCTCCCCACTACCCTCAATCTCACAACATACCCCAATTGGGGATGCTATAGTCCCACTGGCTCCAGACGGGAGCAGTTGGGACTCTTGTGCGGTATTCATGTAAAAAAAGGCTATTTTCGTCTATAAAAAGAGCGTCAGGCACAAAATTCTCCCCATTTTGGGATATTCAACGGGGAGCCATAGAGCTACGTCGGGGGGGGTCCGCCCCCCCTCGCTACGTCACTGCGCTAAGGCATAATTGAGGTCCAATGTCATTAACCCCTTGGAAGCCAAGCGCACGGCCAAATTTGAAAAAAGGCGCGAAAATTTTGCTTCCCGAATTTTGCTGAAATATCCGTATAAATACGAAAATGAACTGATGTTGTTATTTTTACATAAACCTGAATAGACATCTCACGTGAAAAACACATTTTAAAGGTGATTGATAATAAATAAATACCTTTATATTATGCATTTGAAAAAGGAACAAAAATGCTGAAACTCACGACTTTTCGGTTTTGACAGCGGTCTGAAGTCACAGATAAATTAATTACAAACAAACTAAAGTTGCCACATAAATGAAATCTTTTACCCTACTTATAGAGATATTTGGCGCAAGCGATTTTGACTTTGTTTTCATACAGTTTCTTTATACATAAGGGTCAAAATCGCATATATAAGTTTTTATTTTTGAAATTTCATAGGGGACACTGGTGTCCCCATGGCCTCCCAGGGGTTAATGCGCCGAATTTCATCCTTCAGCTCTTGAATTATTCTTGGCTTATTGACGTACACTTTTTCTTTTAAATATCCCCAAAGAAAGAAGTACGACGATGTCAAATCACATGATCGTGGCGGCTAATTTATTATTTTAATCGTTTATTATTTTAGTCTCATTCATACTTACTTTGTCCTTAATAGGGGAGCAGGGGGGAATTGGAGCCAACCAAGGAAAAAGTTCAATAAAAGGCAAATTTAGAGATACTTCAGGACCTTTTTATTAGAAACTAAATCCTTACTTATTTGACTATCATTTAACCACAGCGTCAACGTTACATTACTAGGCATTTGGCCACAGATAAACTTTTTTCAAAAAAACGGAATCGCTCCAAAATGAGAGCCTATAAATTCCCATGTGTGTAATGGGAGCTACTTAGTACTAGCCTAATAATAAAGCTCTTACTTACTGCCTAAGGGAACGTACCCATACTACGTGACATGTTTAGGGGGGGGGGGTCTTCAAAATGTCACGCTCCATACAAATGAGCGGCGGGTTGCTTAGGTTTTTGGTCACCAGGGGGGGGGGGGTTAAAAATTGCAAAAAGTTGGTCACGTAGTATGGGTACGTTCCCTAATAAGCTCTGATTACCCGAATACCCATCTTGAAATTGAATAAAATGATATCCTCAATCTAGCTTGTAATGAAATTATACGCACAGATACTCAAAATTGATAACATTAGCTATAAAATGAAACAGGTTTGATTGTATAACTTCACACTTACTTGGCCGTTGAAATTTCGTATTTTTTATAAGCGCGGGGCAAAAAATCGACAAGCATCCGTGGTCACATAATGCGAGGCACTGGCGAGCCTAGCGCGGCAGGGGAACACGGCCGCAGTGTGACGAAGGCGCCCGAGTGGCAACCGAATACGAGCTGTAGTTTTGTCTCTAGTCGCACCGCTCCCATTACCCGCTGGCTCCCAATACCCCCTGCTCCACAACTACTAATACCCTCCTTTGTGCCACTATAACTTATAACTTATAATCTTATCATTGTAATGTAAAAGTCTTTTATGGCGTTAAATAAATAAACATTCCAGTCACGAGCTAAGAAAATTAACATCCTAGTACTAACCTTTTAAAAATAACACAAGATGGTTTATATAAATGGTTTGTTATAAACTCGTATGTTTCATTATTAGGAGAACGACTGAGCGGCCTGTTTCATACAAATCTTAATTTTGAATTTGTGGCCAAAATACCCAATCAAACAGATAATTTTTTTTGTTTTTTTTTCGTTATTTGTTTAAGGGATGTTATGCCGTGTTGCGCTACCTCCTTCTTTAGCCAACGTTTCGGACATCGTTGCAGTGTCCATTATCAGGGCAGATCCGGCAGATCCGGTAGATGTGTTTAATTTTTTTTGTGTTTAACAAAATGTATATCAAATATCTAGTACGGGTATATTCGTTATTTGTTTTTGGGGTGTTATGCCTATGCATAATACCCCAAAAACAAATAACGAAAATGCTTTTGGCCATGAAAATCTTAAAACTTATCTTAAAACTATAGAATAGGCCACTTGCATGGAATTCATAACGACTTGGAAAAAATCGTGTGGAGAGATTTTTTTACTAAGATTACGAAAATGTTAGTAAATTTTTTTTGAAATGTAAAGTTTTTTTTTAAATAAATAAACCATTATTTGGGCTCGTGACGTCACTACATGAAAATGTCCCGTCTCCGATAATGTTCCATTAATTTTATAAAATTCCACACTGATATATTTTTTTTATATGATAACACTTTGATTTCAGGCGAATTTTTGAATTTGACATTTTACAGCGCCCTTGAGGTGATTTTTCACAAAAACGGCGCTTTATAAATTATCCAATTATTATTATTATTATTATTAACATTCACTACATTTTTTTTTCTCTGGGAACTTATCATTTGGTTTGAAGTTTTGGCAGATGTTACGAAGAGAACCCCTGCCATTTTATGCCTTCTGTACCTGTTTTAGGGGTGTAATGGTAATGGTGCTGATTTTAACAAAATCAAAATTTTGTTATTATAATTTACAAGTACAAGTATATTACATTAGATTTAGTCAGATATGGACGTTGAACATTATAATGATGTACCTATGATCAATAAGATGGATCAATGAAAAAAACATTTATGAGATGTATATTTTTGGTATGCCTCGTTATCCGCTTGTGCCATTCGTGTGTTTTTTTAAAATGATTTTCGGCTATATAATTATCGTTTTTTCGCACCCTTAAAATTATGTCCAGAATACAGAATGTCTTAGAATATTTGCCTAAGCCGGATTTTTTTTAAATGTGATGTAAGTGGCCTATTGTGTTCTAAATTATAAAATATAGGTCATTAAAGATTTAAATCTTTCATGATTTTATACTTTTTGGGCAAATATTTGTGAGTAAATTGTTCATACTCTACATTAATGACATGGTGAAAATATTTTCAAAATGCAAAGTGCGATTATTTACCGATGATACACTAATATACTTAATTGGAGATAACTATGAAGAACTAATAAATATTTTAAATAATGATCTAAACAGTGTATCAAGATGGGTAAAAATCAATAAACTTAAATTAAATACCAAAAAAAAAAACAAAATGTATTGTGATTGGATACAAGAAGACATCCAGTGAAAGCAACATTAAAATTGATGATGAAATTATTGAAAATGTTACTGAAATGAAATACTTAGGAGTTATGTTAGATTCCAAACTAACATTCAACAAGCATGCTGAATATACACAAAAGAAAATTGGGAAAAAAATATCTTTTTTGGGAAGAATTCGGCAAAAACTGCAATCACTATCTGCAAATCGATTATTGCTACACATTTTAACTATTGCTAAACTCTCCTCTTAACGAACGAGAACAAAACAAGTTTCAAATTCTCCAAAACAGGACAATGAGAATAATACTACGGCGAAATAGATTTTCAAAAGTAAATAAAATGTTAAAGGAACTGAATTGGCTAACCGTGAAACAGATGTTAACCTTAAATACGATGATATTTATACATAAAATAATTAACAACATTCTTCCAAAATACTTTTCATATAAAATTCAAATGTATTCAACAAGGACATTCACCGACATAACACAAGGACGTGCAAAGAAATCATGCTTCAAAAAAAGGACAAGTTACTGTACAAAGGGATGAAGTTATATAACAAGCTATCAAAAACTTTAAAGTACACCAATTGTAAAGTTCAAGACGTATTGTAGGAGCTACATAAAACTACATAAAATTAAGTTTGCCAAATGAAATATTATAATTAATTTGAAATTTGTAAACTTAAATGTACAAATTACTAAAATAAAATTAATAAATAAATGAAAAAATAGTTAATGATAAATATTTTCAAAAATTATTTTACTCTATGCTTCACAAAAAAAAGAAAAATTAAAATTAAAAGCGCTAATTTGAATTATAAATGACATATTTACGTTGGAACACAAATTTGTAAAATATAAATTAAAAACCTTAAAAACGCACTTTTACAAAGTTTTATTTTATTTTTCATTATATTAACAAAATAGAAAAGATAAGCTATTTTTTTATATTTGTAATTAACTTACAAAAAAATCCAAAGTTGCTGTCAAAATCAAACAATATTTAATTCTTTAATTATCTATATATATCATGATTTAAAACAAAAAT
Source organism: Limnephilus rhombicus (assembly GCA_929108145.2). NCBI lineage: Eukaryota > Metazoa > Arthropoda > Insecta > Trichoptera > Limnephilidae > Limnephilus > Limnephilus rhombicus. The sequence goes on from OV815284.1 coordinate 14,090,256, forward strand.
ACCACTTATCCGTACCTACTAAATATTTAATATAACTTTTGATTAAAAATATAGTTTAGTTCGTTTGGGTATTTTAACCTCAAAACCAAATTTAAGTTTTATATACGAAAAAGGCCACGCAGCCACTCATTGTAAGAGGAAACCCGGTAGCCGCGAAATTTGAACAAAAGGTTTTTTACCAAACTGTTGCTGTCACTGTCGCTGTTACTTCCCCGAATAACCTAATAAAATCATGAAAATCGAAGTTTGTATTATCCATTTTTCTCCTCAAAACTGGACCGATTCATAATGTTTTTTTGCTAACTGTATTAATAGAAAATACTCTATGTCCATCTTCCATTGAAATGCCAGTAGAACAAGGACATCATTCCCATCCGACGCGTGTGCTCTAAAGATTGCAATCCGATTGTTAAGATAGGAGAATCTATCAAATGGACTGCGTCGAGGGGTTTTTTTTCAGGTATTTTGGGGCTCCAGACCGGAAGTGGCTGCCAAATTCAACCGTGGGGTGCACTTGCAATTAGTACAGGGTTAGTAGGTGTTTACTTTTAAAGTATCTGCGGGTCTAGTACAGTACGCCCAGTTTCTAAGGTTTCTGAATTTCGGAGGCTAACTTAAATCTGGCTTCGATGGAGCCCCCGTATCAGCAATTCCGTATTTTGTGTGGGATCGTTATTGGATAACTTGATCTCCTGACAGATTCATGTGATTTTTACGTATTGACTGTCACACATTTTAGTTTAGATCGATTTTAACACGAATTCCTGTAAATAATCATGTGTGTACTTACACATGATTATTTATTCATTTTATGTACGTTGTACATAGAAAAATCAAATAACAGCCATAAAAATCACACAAATCTGACAGGAGATTACGTCCTCTATCTAATAACGATCCCACAAAAAATACGGAAACGCTAGGCTAAGCTGGTCACTTAGAGTTACACCAAGCATATCAATGGAGGCCCTGTTCGGAAAATTGCTTCCGTTGAAGGAGACAAAATTTTCATTTCGATCCCTTTTATATGTAATCAGACATGATTGGGTCTTTGAAACATTAAATTCTTTGTTGATTATAGTAAATCTGCCCCTGACATATTAATGAATTTTGAAGCATTATCACGGCAGCATTATCATTATAATTCTCGTGTGCGTTTGTGTTCGTGATGATATACTTAGTTAAGAGTAGGTATTCGTAACTACTTCGACGTGAATCGTTTGGCAACGTTTCAGTATTTTTATATCCTTCATATCGTGGGTGTCCGATTTACGTTTACACCCTGGCTCAAATATTTCAAGCATTTGACATAATATATTATAACACTTTTACGCGCTCCAGTTGGCTAAATGCTGGTTGGGAAAAATCATACATCACATCCCGTGAAATGATGTTGAGAAGTGGACGTTAATAAACGGACGTACGATCCTATAAATGGCGCAATTATTAGAACATTTGACCCAATGAACACACATTTAGAAGTGTGTGTGTATTATCGGGTAAGACAAGAATAATAGCCTTTCAACAGTGATTTTCTAGTGAAACGTCACAGTCTTGAAAAAAACACAATTTTAGGTATACACATATAAGTAATTATAAATATATATATTTTTTAGATTAACGCTATCCAGGAGGTCTTTTTGAGTGTTCTATGTCATCTGAGATGCTGTATGGAGGGTCTTTTTGAGGAGAGAAAGGAATTAACGTTGGTATTGAAGAGGCCCTGTTGTAGGAAACACAGAGGCCGGCAAATTGTTCCACAACCTACCTGTTGAACACAAGATCGAGTCGAAGAAGCCATCCGTTCACATGTGACAAATGTCAACCGTGTATATACGTTGGACACGCGTTTGGCTTGTTTCCCGACTATGTACCGGTGCCGAAGGGATCAATGATGCTAGTTCCTCGGAGCATCTTCCATTGAAATATCGGTAGCATTCCCCTCGACGCCTGTGCTCTAAAGATTGCAATCCGTCTGTTAATATGAGGAAATCTATCAAACGGATCACCCGTTTCTGCAAATGAAAATAATAATAATAACAATTGGATATTTTGTATTGCGCCGTTTTGTGAAAAAACGATTTCAAGGGCGCTTTACAATTTTTAAGGCTCCATCTAATTTTAGTATTATTGAGTTGGTATTTATTTTGAAAGACTGGTGAATTTAGGACTGGAGATGAGACTTTATAAAGCTTGCAAGTTTGTATTTGCTTACATTATATGGGATTTAAAGCTGGCTGTGAAGGTGAGGGTGAAATGTTTTTGACCTTATAGATACGACTGTCTGAAAAAGTGGGTTTTAAGTTTAGCTCTAAATTTCTCCGAGTCCTGTGATCATTCTTAAATCATGTATAGTAGCAGTCCATTCAGGCTTTAGGTCCTGACACTCTGAAAGCACGCTCACCAAACATAGTATCTGGTGTGCGCTTTGGTTCCTTCAACCTTCCGATAGCTGATGATGATGCTGACCTGAGGGTTGACTGTCGAGAATCGGAATTTTCTGGAACACACATTTCTGATAAATAAACCGGAGCCATTCCTTTAAGGGACTTAAATACCAATCAGAAGAGCTTGAACTGGATTATTTCAGGATATTTGAGCTAGAGAAGATGTGAGAAATGTGGGAATATGTAGATACGCCGGTGATAAGACTTGCCGCGTAATTTGTTGATTTGATATTTTAGGAACTTGCACATATTCCGTTGCAATAATCTAGATGTGAAACAACATTCTAATTGACTAGTAATTTAGTCATCTCTGTTGGCAGGTTCTCTGCACTGCTTTAATTTGCTTTAGTTGAAAAAAAAAACACATTGGGGTTAAGGTAAACCGTCCCAAAATACCATCACTGGTTATCAAACTATACAGTGAATACCTAATGGTAAAATTCAAAGATATTGAAATATAATAGATGTGCTATCTGCAGCTTTTACTAGGTGGGACTGCGCTTCCGGGAGTCACAGATATTGTTTACCAAATTAACAAATATCTAAATGAACGAATAATGAACGAATAAACCAAACGAATGTTAAACTAAATGAGCGAACTCTTTCCGTATTCAAACTATATTGTTAACCAATACGGTACACCTTCAAAAAATCAACAAAATGAACTAATTCTTTTCGTATGCAAACTACTCTGATTAGGTCGTAGTCCGCCGACAAATGCGTTGACATCATAGCATATCTCTTTTATATTTGAATTTTGTATTTGAATATCTTTGGTAAAATGTCATATTATCGTCATATTCACAGTGTTTGTCAAGGAATTTAAAAGATCACAATAACTTACGAATTGTATTCATTATTTTATTACATTAAACCACAGGATATTATAATTGTGGGATTTGTGAATCTCATCGCCTTTCAAAAACAAATTTTATGAACTTTCTTTATTATATTTTGTTTATTGACAAATTAGAGAGATCTCATAAATGTAATAATTAATAAAAATTATAATGGAGAATAAAATAGCAACTATAAATCATGAAACCCATTGAATTTTCCTATGCGTGCCCATATATTTTCCAAGCTTAAACTAACTTAATAAAAGTGTGATTATGTGAATTGATCTGCCAGATAAATCTGTCAAAAATTTAACAAAACAAAAATTTAGCACATTTCAAATTTAAAAAAACGATTAATTAATAAAATAATTTTGGTACCTTTTTCACGACTTGTCTGATATAATTTACACTTATCAGTTCAAACTATGAATATTAAAATTTAATTGAAATTTAATGATTTTTCAATACAATTTCAAATCATGCATGCATCCACGCTCCGATAAAGCCTTGATTACATTAAGCGAGTTTACACCAGCCGGTAAGTTTAAAAGCGGGCAAATCGGCGAGTGCGATTGTGATGATGACACATAAAACGTTCCACTCGCTCAGTAGCGAACGAGCTAGCGAAAAGCTGAGCTAAAATAATGACTCCTGCGCGAACTAATTCTGTCGACATTTTGTAGAAAACTGAGATATTCGCGGTTAGCTCACCGATAGTAGCTATTTGCCGGTTACTTAACAGATTGTATAAAAAATAATCCAGACCGAGCAGTAGCTTGACAGTTACGAAATCAGCTGTTCGAGGGCCTCCATCTTGCCATCCGCCGTACACGCTAGCGAGTAGCGAGCAAAGTTGACCCCCTTTCAACTTTTTTCGTAGGTTGTTCACAATCTGCTAGTTAGCTAGTAATACCATTACACTGAGCGAGTTTATTAGCAGATAGTGAATTCACCGGCTAGTAGCTTGTAAACTCGCTCAAGTCATTGAGGCTTAACCGAAATTAGAGACAATTGTAGGTAAGTATAGTATTGTTTGTGTTACAAATTTACAAAGTGGCGGTTTGCACAATTTTTAAATGCTGACCGTTGACTTGTATTACCCACGATTGTGTTATTGTTTGTTAACTGCTGTACGTCACTGTGATTATTAGATGTGTCAAACTTTAGCATCTACGTAAACATTAGTAGATTACAAGCGTGACATTTGTCACATTTAATGGCATTTTTTAACGAAAAAACACTTCTGAACCCTGAAAATGATAAATTCGTGTTGGTAATAGCCCCATCAAAACAAATATATCACCAATTAATGTCGCATTTATCGAAATACCTATTAACCCACACAAATAACATTAATAATATACGGAAATTTAACAGCAGGTAGGTTTATCTGCGTGCCAGCATCAAAATCCTTCAAACGCTCATTTTTTTATCTTTCGTATGTGGAATTCATACGTCTTTTGTGTTTGGAATTCACAGGTCGATGCAACTATTTGCTGTTCAGAATATTAGATTGATCATTGTCATGTCAAAACATATCCATATCACCGTCAAATTACAAGACAAGAAGCCTATTGTTTGATCGTTCGATCCGTGTTTTTTAAATTCGTTTGATAAAATTTAAGATAAAATGAAAGCATATAAATATTTCGCGTACCTTAATCTGCTTGTAACCCTATGAACATTCCCTTTCAATGATATGTCATCATTTTCACCCAACCGTTAGAATCACATAATCAAAAATTGAGCGAAGATGGAGAGAAACTAATAATTTAGATTCGGATAAAATAAATGTAATTTGTACTTACGACGTGCGCAATTTCGATCAATAGATCTATCATTCGGTTGGTCCGTCAATTCCTCCACTGAAGAAGCCGAGGAGATGGATCCCGGAGTAGGAGACAGGGGCGTAACAGATTGAGAGGGGGCAGACAGGCTCTGATGGACGCTCGTCACCATGGGGTGAAGTGCTTCTGGCACCACCCCCGTGTGAGCTTTCTCCCACTTGAACGCGGCTTTCACCCTTGTCCACTTGGATATTTTAGACTTCTCATCACCACCTTTCATATCTGATGCCCTCCTTCCTCTCCCTCTGTAAGGAACTTCCAAATGACTGATGTATTCTGCGTCTCCATAACTACATCCCTCCAATTCTTCTCCTCCCATGGATCTGCTCCTCTGTTTTCCAACTAAAGACTGCCTAATCTTAGACCTTGAAGGACTTTTCCACTTTGCTCTCTTTAAACTCGCGTTTCTCCCAGCAGCCAACATGCTGTCAAGTAACGCTTCTGTGTACTCATATTCTTCCTCCAAATCCATGCAAGTCGCTTCATTACCAAATAAAATGCTTATGTCAGTGGTCTTGGCTCGCTGGATCTCCCTTTCAATCTGTTTGTGCATGTCTTGCAAGTTTTTCAAATATTCCAAATCTCTGACACGTCTTTGCAGTTTTGAATTTTGATCTTTTAGGGTCAAAAGTTGGTCCATGAGTTTGTAAAGTTTGTCAAGGTGATCGAAAGCTTCTTCTGTGGCCACGATGGCTGTTGCGGTTGAAGCCGATCTTTCAGAAAGGGGTCGAAGTTCTGGTAAGGCCGGACCTCCGAGCCTGAGTTTTTCTCCGAGGTCTTCACAAAACCGTCTCGGGTCATCTGGTTTCTTTATGGTTAAGTTTGCTTGAGGTAAGGTAGTTAAACCACGAGGTAGTTCTTTGTGTTTAGCATCAAATCTTCTTTGGTGCAATGGAATTACTTCCGCGTTACTTTCTGCTATCTCTCCCGTCACATCCGAGGATTTCTTTCTGCTTTTCCCGTGCTCTTGGTGCTCGCTTTTTGATGTTGATGGTTTCTCCATTTTGTAAACCTTCAAATCTTTTTAATAAATAATATTCTAGCAGGTACGCGTAATTGTCGTTGGTTTCTGTCATTTATTTAGAAGCCATGCAACAAAAGTGGAATTCAAAGAGAAAATATAAATATATTCGTGTGTGTATCTTATAATATTTATGTTATTTTCTGAGAACTTTAAACATCAGGTGTAAGATAAATAAACAAGTGCATATTTTGGCACAAGCTGCGATCCTTTTCAGTTTTCTGGAAATATCTCAGAGAACAATAAAATACTTTTCTTAGTGATGAATCTACAGCTTCTTCTGATATCACAATTAGTCACCGCCGATGTGTTTCAACATAAACAAACCATTCTCACAAAGTCGGCGAACTTTCAACAGGCCGGGGAAGAATAAAACTGGAATACTCCGATTAGTACCTATTAAAATATTCAGCGGGATACTGCTCGCAGCACGTGTATACAATACAACGGAGTGAGACTAAAATACTGACATCATTTTAAGCTATTATTAATTTTATGTGGTGAAACTTCTTGTATGCAGCTCGCCATACTGGAAACTGTGAAATTATAATCACCGAATCACGCGGAAACTTCGCTAATTCATTTCATAAATTATTTAATACTGTAACCATTATAAACCACCATTAACTGGCACTGTTTATTATCAATTCACTTTGAAATCATAACACTACACTTGAATGTAAAAGTTTTGTAAGTTTGTGATGGTTTTTGTAGCGATGAACTAGAAAAAAGTTCGCTCTTGTTAGACTGTGTGGTAACGTTACAGAACAGAACAGAGCAAGTAGAGAATAGACGTCTGCAGTGTATTTAGCGTCTCCGTCGCGACGCCTGCCGACGCACTGAGCTAAGAGTTTCATACGCCTCAGGGCTTCAGACGACGCTCAATGGAAGTATTCATTTAGCCAGTTTTTATTTCGGGAACGGAGTGCGGCGCGTTGAACCGTTGATTACCGACACTTTTTGCTTTTTAACTTGACAAAACATTTCCATTCGGATATCTATCATATCTGCTGTCTCGTGCTTCCTATTACTTCTTCTTCCTACTATCTAATATTCAAATAGGCTCTTTGATTTTAGAGCGCAAAGAATTTCAATTATGTAGGTGGATAACCATTTAGATTCCACAATGTTTTAATGTCTCAATCAAATTTTAAAACTGTGTATAGTCTGTCAAATAAGAGTAGAAAATATAAAAACTGGAACTACTAAATTTGTAGACTGGCAACACCTATTTAACTGTCAAATATTTCTTTGAAGTGCAATGACACTGAATGTATAGAACACAGTAAACCACATTTTAAAAAACATTTTTTCTTCATGACATAAATTTGATTAAAAGGTGATTTATAAAGCGATTTGCTTTAATTTAATTTAACATAAATTTGAATTTAACGATAGATATAAAGGAAGAATCACTAATGGTGAGTTTAGTTACACTACTTTTAGATCAGAATGAGTTAAATATATTCAGATCTAAAATTAGAGACATGATCTAATGCCCAGGCAACGCTAGGTACTTTATCTAGTATTAAATAAATGTGAGCAATTTCTAAACTGTGCTTTATATATTTTATTACATTATAGTTATTCTTCATTATGTTAACACAAAAAGGTATAATAATAATATACCTATATGCAATTCTAATTTTCAGATCGGCGGGTATCTATACTGCAATTAAAAAATATTTTTTCCACTATTATGCCTTTATAATTTTTTATAAAAATGTAGGTTACACAGATTTACTTTAACACCATGAGTTATGTATTAAGTATTGCCATTTGATCAACAGTGGCGCCCTCATATATTTTCTACTCTTATTTGACAAACTGTAGGTAATTATTTACGCGAATTTTGTAAGATTATTTTACTTGAAGTTTGAAACTGTAATATGAAGATTATTGGCATTATTAGGAAGGTTGGGTACTGGTTACAGAACTATCTTACTCAAAAAGGTCAAAAGACAAAATTAAATAACTCACTAAGTGAAGATGAATTTCTGGAATTTGGAGTTCCCCAAGGGACTGTCATTGGGTCAATTTTATTTATAATTGTTAACCAAATGTTTAAATTATCACTTCATGGTAAACTTATATCTTTTTCTGACGACGCTGCAATAATTATCGAAAAAAGACATGGTACGAGATTACCAATGCAGCCAATCAAGACATGAAGGTTATCAAAAAATTTTGGCTACGAATGTTTACATCGTGAATTTTATTGTAATATTGCTGTAATTTGGGAGGCGGTCTGGATAACCGCCCCAGAACCATTTATTGGATAACCAACACCTCTGCCATAGGTCACCCCATTCGCTACGTTTTGTGATTTAGCAGAGGGGATTGGGTTCACGGGATAAGGTTTGTCTAGGTCTTGACGGCGGATGCGTATTTTTTTACATTAGCTCCACACAAGAAGCCCTTTGGAAAAAAAATCCCCTCAGGGCCTATGTCATCTTTGGGATGCGTGAGACTGGTTAAGGGAGATCATTTGACCTCTCCAGCAGGACTCTCTCGACCCATCGCCTTGCATCGCAGTGGGTGAGATGTATTCATACGTATTCACTCACTTGGACCTACTGACCCCGGATTCCTACCCACCCCTCATACTTTTTTCCTACCCAGTACGTCCTCTCCTTCCTTTCTATAAAAACACCCTCCACACATTATCCCCAAAGATTACATAGGCCCTGAAGGAAATTATTCTCCACTGGGTCTCCTGTGTGAAGCTATTTTAAAAAATAATATTCGGGGATTTGGGAATATTTTTCTAGTGTTGATTCTACATGCGGTGAAATGATAGAAATTAGTTTGTCCTTTTGATCTTGACATTGACGTTGTTTATTTTTTATAAGATACCTACATACTAAAATCAACGTAATCGTTTGTTAAATAAATTGTCATATGAGTCGTTAACTGAAGAAGAATTCGGGGGAAGCCCGAGGAAGACACGGCGTAATCAAGCAAAATCAAATAGTCGGTTTCAAGGGTTTCTATGACATGATGCATTAATGTGAATGAAGCAAATTTGACACAATGCCGAGCTTTGTAAGACTCTTCGTTGGGTTCATTTTTGTTTGTGATGCCTCACAAGAGAATTCATAATGATCAAATCTGGTGGAAACTACACAAAGCCAAATCCGAACAGGCTTTCCATTGATATGTTTGGTGGAAATCTATGTCACCAATTCAGGTACCTACTGGGGCTCCATCGATGCCAGGGTTAAGTTGGATTTTCATTTATTAGCTGTGCGTACTGCACAGGGCCCGCAGATACTTTAATAGTACGTACACAACTGCTAAACCTGAACACATAGCAAGTGCGCCCGTAGTTGAATTTGGCAGCTACCTCTGGTCTGGAGCCCCAAAATACTTACAAAAACCCTCTGACTCTGTTCAGAAACGGGCGGTCCGTTTGATAGATTCTTCTATCTTAACAAACAAATTGCAATCTTAAAGGTCTCTGCCCACTACACCGTTACATACCGTAATCAAGCAAAATCAAATAGTCGGTTTCAAGGGTTTCTATGACATGATGCATTAATGTGAATGAAGCAAATTTGACACAATGCCGAGCTTTGTAAGACTCTTCGTTGGGTTCATTTTTGTTTGTGATGCCTCACAAGAGAATTCATAATGATCAAATCTGGTGGAAACTACACAAAGCCAAATCCGAACAGGCTTTCCATTGATATGTTTGGTGGAAATCTATGTCACCAATTCAGGTACCTACTGGGGCTCCATCGATGCCAGGGTTAAGTTGGATTTTCATTTATTAGCTGTGCGTACTGCACAGGGCCCGCAGATACTTTAATAGTACGTACACAACTGCTAAACCTGAACACATAGCAAGTGCGCCCGTAGTTGAATTTGGCAGCTACCTCTGGTCTGGAGCCCCAAAATACTTACAAAAACCCTCTGACTCTGTTCAGAAACGGGCGGTCCGTTTGATAGATTCTTCTATCTTAACAAACAAATTGCAATCTTAAAGGTCTCTGCCCACTACACCGTTCCATACCATGACCGTACTATGAACGTATCAGCCACGAATTAAACACGCTACGCCCTACTATGCCCACTAGAACGTGCTAACACCGTATTATAGCCGTACGTAACGGGTATAGTGACCGTATGATACCCGTATACACCGCGGTTAGTGTCCGTACCATCCCCGTTCAATAGGTGTACGGTGCCCGTTCTATCGGTGCCCGTTATATCATTTTGCCTGTGTTTTCTTGTCGGATTGACGCGTCAGGAGAAGCATAGTGTCATATCATTAAAATACCTGGATATAAACACGAATAATGAACACAAATCACGAACTGACGGAGTGGCAATGCGGTTAGAACGGGGATCATAAGCGTATGATCCCGTTCTAACACCGTCGCGTGCCATGCCTAGAGCGGACCGGCACCTGCAAAATATTGTCATCGAGAATTCGCCGTCAGTCCGGTCATGGTATGCGACGGTGTTGGTCGGTTACGGGACGGGCTAGTGAGCAGCGTTTCGTACTGATCATTACAAAGATATTTTTTTTGCATGAGCCGCTACGGTTACGGTCATGGTATGGAATGGTGTAGTGGGCAGAGACCTTTAGAGCGCAGGCGTCAGGTTGGAATGCTGTAGGTATTTGTTCTATCGGTATTTCAATGGAAGATACTCCAAAGAACTAGCGTCATAGATTCCTTCGGCACTGATGCACAATCGGGAAACACGCCAAACGCACATCCAATACCTGTACACACACACACATATGTATGTCATTTGTCACATGAAAACAGTCGTTTCTACGACTTCTTCTTGAGTTCATAATTTCGGCTGTGGAACGATTTTACGGCATCTGATTCCTATGATTTCTTCTACAACATGGGTCTTTTCAAGACTCACTTCTTCTTTCCCACAAAAAGACCCTCCACACACTATCCGCAAAGAAAACATAGGCTACGTGGGACCTTATTTTTTAATTAATGTAATAAAGGATAATTTTTCTTCACAATTCTGGACTAGTATTTCTGACCGCCGTCGTTGTTCAAGGAACATTTTCTACTTATAATATCGGAAGAATTAAAATATTTTCAGGTTATTATTTGTACTCCAGGAAGTTCTTTCTTTTGAAAAAACTTCTACTCTAGGACTTTTTTTAATTTGGAAAAATAAAGGGAAATAGTACTTTCTGAAAAGCCATGCTTAAATGCAATATTCTCATTAAAAATTTCAGGATTTCAACAAGTCTAGTCCCAGTTTTAAGAAGTTTACTGTTCTGCCACATCTCTAAATGGGAAAACTTATATTCAAAATATTATTATGTGTTTATTGTGGTTCCATGCCAACTCAGAATCAAGTCAACTCAAGAACTCTTTGAAAATTCATTAAAAGCCATGAAAAAAATTATTTTAAAATAGCCGTTAACCCTAACCTAACGTAACCTCTTTAAGCATGTTTTTATCATCACTCTTTATTATCTTTCTGAAGTGGTTCTGAGTTGGTTTCATTCTGAGTTGGCCGGTCACCGTTTATTGTATACATGCGATTAATTAAACAATTCAACTATTTAATTAAATGGAGACAACATCGCGAAAAAATCAGAAAAAGATATTGGCACCTCTGGGACCCGAACCCAGGACCTTTCACTTTCCGGGCGACAACTCTGACCACTGAGCAGCTAAGTGGTCAGAGCTGTCGCCCGGCAAGTCATAGGTCCTGGGTTCGAGTCCCAGATGTGCCAATGTCTTTTTCTGATTTTACTGTCTCCAGATTTTCGATTGTGTTTCGCTAATATTGTCTTCATTTAATAAAATTTTCAATTGAGGTTTTACTCATAAAGTTAAAAAATAAATTAAATAAACAATTCAAATGATGCAAACTATTTCAGGCCATTATTATTACATTACATTAAAATTTACAAATACCGATTGCTTTTTTCTGAAAACTAACTGCATTGAAGATGGCCTTGGTTTATTCTGTTAGTTTTGGATAAATAAATTGCTGGCGCTACCACAGAAATGCTAAGAATGCAAATGCACTAAACATTAAATAATGGTAAGTTCTCAGAATTGCTAGGCCATAATAACAATCTAAAGTGGTCATTAGCAGATTTATATAGTCCTTGGAATGTCGATTAATCGATTAAAATGGCAGCACGATCATAAAAATGCATATTAATTTCTTTAATTACCCACATTTTTTACATGCACGCATTACTTAAGTTTATGATCGAGAATAGTGTAAGCCATTCGCCAGAAGTTTGCGAGCTTTTACATACAACAAGATATATTTAATTATATTACATATTTGCAATTTATTTAGGCGAGCTTATTGTGTGCTTTCTATTTCACTACCAACGTACATTTTATAATATCGACGTACATTTTATAATATAGGTTAGTCAATTAGTTTCAAAATCCTCCAATAGACGTCGTTAGTTATACGAAGGTTTACGATATCCTAACAGATGTCTAAGTATTGTATCAGAACAGTATCATATATCGTCGTCCGCGTCTATCGAACGAACGGCTCCGATGATTGCCGAAGACATTGGATAGTCATGCAGACACCATCAGTGGCGTAGCGAGGGGGGGGGCGGAGGGGGCGGCCGCCCCGGATGCCACCCGAAGGGGGGGTGCCACTCGACCGTGGAAAAAAACGTCACGAAGTATATTGTCACCAAGAAATTGTATTCACATTAACACGGTCTGTTATTTATATTTTCGTAGCTCTATGGCTCCCCGTGGAGTGCCCCGAATTTTATGTCGGTCGGTCTTTTATAGGCGAAATAGCCTATATTCTGAAATTCTCTAGACACCCCCTCCCCCCCCCCCCTTGAAATTAGCGTTTTGAATTTCTCAAGTCAACTTTAAAGGAGAGGGGGTGACACCACGCCCCGGGGGGGTGATATCCGCCCCGGGTGCCACCCATGATAGCTACGCCACTGGACACCATCACTCAAAGATGGCAACTTGGAGCCTCAGAAATACTTTGAACCAATTATTATCACTTATTCCAACCTTCCTCTCCCCATTTTGTTATTTTTTATGTGACACCTCACAGGAGCGCCCCTGTCTGTTCAGTGTAAAGACAGGGGAACTATGTCACCAACCAGTTGGACAGCGTTGTGAGACCGGTTAAAATAGACGCGGTAGGAAGGGTTTTATTAAATCTGATCTTGAAAAGGCCCGGATTTTATGAAGGAGGAAAAACATATACCGTTAGTTCATTCCATATACGAGTCGACTTACAAAAATGAGTCAAAGAAACGACCCGCTCTTATGAAACCAACATCAACACAAGTGTGCCGCTAGTGTCCGTCGAGTTTCACGCACGGGGATCAATGCTGCTATCGCCTTAGAGCAGGCTCCATTGAAATACGTGTAGAACAGGCTCAGCATGCCCAAATTGCATCTATGCATAAGATATGTCTATCGGTCTGTTAACAACGGATTGTCAATCTGGCAGACCGCCCTCCTTTGCACATAATCGAGTAGGTTAATCAAGTATGGTGGGGCTCCAACGCAGAGGACGTGGCTCCCAAATTTAATTATTGAGCGTACTTGAGATTTGTCAAAACATAATGATTACAAGTAGTTCTGTGAATAGTAGACTTCGCATAACGTCGATTAACTCCGCCTTGACGGAATGCAACTGTCGCGTCGTAACGCCCTTAGCGAAATAAAAATGTACCAGAAACAAACACGGCTACCATATAACACGATCAAATTTTCAGACAGAAGAAATGCAAAGTGGTCGAGTCAAAACAGGATTTCGCTACGCTCAGTCAAATAAACTAACCCACTCCGTGGGTTTTTGCTGTACGACGACGGTACCTTTGTAACGAACTTCACGTAAGAATATAGTTTTGCAGAGATGTACTCGAAGTCGGGTTCTTAAATTTCAACCGTGCAGACGCTAGCGTATTAATACTATCAGAATAAAATTTTGATCCATCCAGTAGGTATCTCATGCAATCTTAAGCCGCTGACCATGTACCCGGATTTGCTAGGAGTTACCTATGCATGCATGGTTTTGAGTAATGTTTTGGGTTTGTAAATTCTATTAAACTGATTGTAATTTGTAAGGTGGAAATAATTTTTTGTTAAGAAATAAGAAAAAATAAGTTAATATCTTTAAATAGTATAAAATGAAGTCGTTCTCGCTGTCTGTGCGCTTAGATATTTTAAATTATGCAACGGATTTTCATGCGGTTTTCACCAATTGGTAAAGTGATTTATGAGGAAGGTTTTTAGGTATATAATTTGTCGAGGTTTTGTGTAAATTAGTTGAAATATATAAATAAAGGGAACGGGTTGGTAAGCGGGCAGCGGGCGGTGTGAATTTCTGGTTATGAAAGTTGGGTAAATATGGCGTTGTGTTTCGTTAGCCACAGCAAAGTATGGCCGGGTCTGCTAGTTTGATCATAAAAACCTTTTACGTAACAGAACTGATATGATCGCAGTGAAATTGAATAGTGTGAACTACCTACATTTAATTTTAATTTTTGTTTTATTAATTATTGACTTAGTTTATATTCATGGAGTAGGTATAAACTAACTCAATAATTAATAAAACAAAAAGTTTATACCTTCTCCATGAATATAAACTAATAAGCACAATGTAACATTTCATTTGATAAAATTAAATATTTTTACAGTAAGGACTACATTTCTTGTTAAATACATTAATTCTTTCTTCATACATCATACTTTCAGGCATTTCATCATACATCTTAAGTCCTCTATACTATATACATTAGATTGGGCAGTTCTGTGATTTTTTTATGTATGGCAATTTAACTCTATTTATATTTTTTGTATCGTAATTATGTAGATATCTATTAAAAACAATTTCAGCCCTAAAGTATTTTGGCATTTGGTTTTTCATAACTTTATGCACATAAATTAACACATTAAATAGCAGTCTCTTTTTTATTGGAATCCAATTCAGTTCCTCTCTCGTTTGATTAAACCCTTGCGTAGGTATTTGCCTCTCCCCAGTACATATCTCATAGCTTTGTTCTGTATAACTTCTAGCTTATTCAAATTTCCTTCAGTGCCTATTTGATTACATGAATACCGCACAAGAGTCCCAACTGCTCCCGTCTGGAGCCAGTGAGACTATGGCATCCCCAATTGGGGTATGTTGTGAGGCTGAAGGTAGTGGAGAGGGAAGGAGATAGGGAAGAGGAAGGTGGGGAAGTACCTGGCTATTCAGATCTGGTCACCAAACATGGCGAAAGCCACTTCAGGCAACGTTTCAATTCTGAATGGTGGTCTTACACCAGGGCGACTTGATTGACTTGATCGTGCCATATCTTCATCGGCCATCCCCGAATTCTTCTACCATTCACTTCCACGTCATTAAATTCCTTTCTTCGGTCATCTACTCTGCGTATTCAAAACATCTAAGCGTTCCTTTCATCTGTTTTGCAAGAAATTTCCGCATCTACGCATGATTTCACCACTCATACCACGGTTTTACCATGTATTGGGTAACAAACACCTCTGCTGTAGATAACCCAAAGTAATTCGCTACGTTCGGTAACTTAGTAGGGGTGCCCGGATTCACGGCGTTCTAGGTCACGAGAGCGGATGTGTCTGCCCACCTTCTGGGCCAGATTGGGAGAGACTGCTTGTTTGAGACCTTTTGACCTCTCCAACCGAACTCTCTCAACCTATCCCCTTGCACAGCAGTTAGGGAAATGGATTCACATGTCCGTCACTACACTCGGCTCCATTCTCTCGGCCCGATCGCGATGGTTACTTAGTTCCTGACACCTAACGATTCTGCAATGTACATAGCAAGAGAGTTGTGAATATTGCATGAGTGAAGCACGGCCGCATTGTTAATAGTCAGACCAACATTGACAGAGGATAAATAATAAAAAAACGATAGATGGCAACACTGGCGTATCGGTACATGGATTTACATTTATAAATGTAAAACGACTTATAAAGTAAATACTAATAAATTGGCAATTTCGAATTGAAATAAGTACTCACTTATACAGGGTGTTAAGGGACGTACTTGACTTACTTTAACCAGTGATTCCTGACATCATTTGGAGTAAAAAATGTAAATGAAATTTTGGTCTCCGGTGACTTTTTTTAACGACTTTTTTTTTTTCAAAATTTTTTTCTTCAAAATCAATAAAAAAAAAATTCTTCCACACATCGTCACTGATCACTCAGCCGGGTGTCTGACGAACCCCTTACCCTGCCTCCAACTGTTCAACAACTACCATTTTTTATGTTTTTGTAGAAAAAATAAAAAAAAAAAAACATCAAAAATGTCACCGGAGACCAAAATTTCGTTTACATTTTTTACTTCAAATAATGTCAGAAATCACTGGTTAAAGTAAGTCAAGTACGTCCCTTAACACCCTGTATACATTGGCCATTCGTGTGTAATTTTTTAGACTAAACTGGCGTTAATTAGTGTGGTGTATCGTAAAAGCTTCCGCCTTGTAGACACAGATGGCGGTGATATCATCTATCGGTAGATTCCGCTAGATGGCAGAGAGGGTGTGTTTGAGTTATCACTCGCCAGAACCATTATGGCTAGCTTCTAGTTAGGTAGACTACCGCAGTCCCAATTGTATACGCGAAGTATAAATAAATCCAGATAACAATAAGAATCTATTCATTTCTACAAAGTAATCTCCATCCAAGTATTTGGAGAGTCTGTTAGTGTGTCCACTAAATAACAGAACACTACAATTAGTTAATGAGGTCTCTAGTCACATTTCAATCATTTTCTTTTCTCCAAGATCGAACGGAATAAATGTATCTCGTTTTAAATGATTTATTTTAGTCTATGGAGTCACTTCGTGTAAGTATACGATTTCTTTCAATTCACAGATAAGAGAAACAAAGGTTTCTCAGTTCCAGTTATTTTGCGTAACGAACGACATTATTCAAAATGTTTTATATAATGACAGCTTTCTGACACTCGGGAGGCCGCGTTAAAATTCTAATTCGTCGGTCGGAATATCGCTTTTCAAGTGTTGACCGTACCCGCAATTAACTGAAATATTCGAAGCATTGATAACTGAAGATAGATGGCAGATTTAGTCAATATCGTATTGATATAGGGTTTTATATTCGTTATTTGTTTTGGGGGTGTTATGCCGGGTTGCGCTACCAGATGCCGACTGTTTTCCCGTCGGTAATTTACATAAAACCTTTGCTTATAACGTTGCATTGTTAATTACCTCGACTAATTTTTAATCAAAACAATTTTTTTCCCTACCCAAAAACGGGAGACCTCTGTCTCCCATAAATAGTCAAGCACGTTTTACCAATATGATATAAAAATTGCGAGGCGCGTAATTTGACGCCGTTCTAATTATGTAAGGAAAATTAACTCTATTCAGTAATTAGTCAAATTAGTCACCCTCTCATGTTTCTTTTTTCTTTTGAAGAACTTCTTCCAAAAGTAAATAATAATAATAATGATTTATTGTCTTCATTTCTTAGTAACAAGTAGAGATAATGATATCCTCATTGGGATCTCCTGTGATGATTTCATTTACATATTATAATTATTTAATTATAAGAAAATAATATGAATTTTATATGAATTAGACATAACATAAATCATGAAGTATTTTTTTTTAAATAATTATAAAGTAAATAAGATAGTGTTTTTTTTATAATTCAGTTCATTAGATTTGGTTTTAGTCTGTATTATTTGATATCAGTATATTTTCTATTTCTGATCTCAATGAAAATAAATTATTAAAGAATCTACCGTTTGCAACCATAAATGGAAATTTATCAAATAATAAAAACAACATGTAAATATTTAATATAACAACAATACGTATGTGCATGTATGTGTAAATATATGCACATATTTTTATCATTTTATATACATACATATCTTTGTATATGCTGTTTACCCGTCTCTGAACAGAATTTGTCTAGTGACGTGGGTTAAAGAAAACTATGTACATACATGAACATAAAATAAACGCCCGGGTTGCCGGCACTGAAATTGAAATTGAATTGAATTTCACATCGGTTTCCGGTTACTGAAACTGCATTGACAATCTATTACATCTCTAGTTTCGGGACTTCAAGCTACGTCACAAGCCCGATGCGTTTTTTTTTCGAAAAGTGCCTGGAAAAGCTAAACTTGTTAAATAAATTTTCTGCGAACCCGTTGCTTGGAAAATAAGAATCCAGAAAATGCATCAGTTTTATCGAAATGGTATTGGCATTCGGGAATTGGCAACACATGGTTACATGAGAAACAGGGCAACACTGATGGTCGCCATCTTGTCAATCTGTCACATAAAAGTGCGGTTCTGCGCGTATTGGGGCCGGTTCGTTTCGTTATAAAACGACATAAAAATAAACGTCTAACTCGTTTTACACTGGCATAACATCCAAAATGCCTGTTCTTGAAACAGCTCACAAACAATCTGACAATGAACAAGAAGAAGAATCTCCACCAATCGGGCCGACTATCGGCATTATCTATCCTCCTCCGGAGGTTAGGAGTATCCTTTGACATTCGAGTTTAACATAATGTACATACCTAATGTTTGTTTTCAGGATTCTGGAATACTTTGAAAATATATTTTGAGTTAATTCGTGGTTCCGAAGTATTTTCCTGAACGTTTTTTCAGATATCGTCGACAAAACTGCGAGTTTCGTCGCCCGAAATGGGCCGGAGTTCGAGGCTCGTATTCGGCAGAATGAGTTAGGCAACCCAAAGTTTAACTTTTTGAGTTCTGGGGACCCTTACCATGCATACTACCAGCACAAGGTCAAGGACTTCCGCGAGGGGAAAGGTTTGTCCAAACATTCAACATCCTAATAATTAGTTTGTATTTTGGCAGTGTTTACAAATTCTTTCATATAAAATGCACTTCAAATATAAAGCTGCCAGTACGCGTTGGGCCAGTCCGCTGGCCCAATGTACACCTGACCACTTGGTGTACATTTGCCGTTTACAACGCATTGGCTGCAAATATTGGTTGACCAAAAAATTATTTATTATCAGCATTTTGTGCACGCAACTTGGATCTTGGCGTTAACAACGTTCACACGTTGGCCTCATCTGTCATATTTGTCATAGTCAGCATCCACCATCTTCTTTCGCCTCATTTTTTTGTCGTCTTTCTTTGGTACACATTACTCGCTGTACATGACATAAATAAATTGTAGTGGCTGTGATAGTTTCCATATCCATCTTGATCAAATGGCCAATGAATGTTTGGCCGACCGAATTGGCCCAACTTGTTCTGGCAGCATAGTTATCTGAGGGAATAAATCCTCGACTACATGTGAGAAACTGCCGTTGCGCTATTTAATATATGCATCTTACTTGTCATATTAAAGTAAAATACAGTATATTTGCTGCATCGTAAGACTATCATTCAGAATGGAAACATTGCTTGAAATGGCGATAGATATGTTGATAATTATTTACCTAACTGCCGCACTTTTAAGCACAGATTATAGAAAATACACTTATTTTCAAGAATTCCTACAAGAAACAACTATTTACATACATAAACGAAGGTTATTAGTTTGGATTAATTAGGTATACCCATACCCGCCTCACAATTTGGGAGGCGGGTATGGGTACTGCCGCCCCGGGAACCATTTATTGGACAACCAACACCCCTGCCACAGGTCACCCCAAGTGGTTCGCTACGTTTGGTGACTTAGCAGGGGTGCCCGGGTTCATGGGATGAGGTTTGTCTAGGTCTTGGTGGCGAATACGTTTGCCCAACCGCTGCGTGGCAGGGCTGGATCGGAGGAGACTGATTGAGTGAGGCCTTTTGACCTCTCCAGCCGGATTCTCCCGACCCTTGTACCGCATTGTGAGGAATATATTCATATGTCCGTCACTCCTGGCCACACTGACCCCCAGATTCCTACCCACCCCTCATACCTTTTTCCTTCCCATATCTTCTTCTCCTTCCTTTACCTTAAAAAACCCTCCACACAGCATCCTCAAAGATGACATAGGTCCCCAGGGAAATTGTTTTCCTCGGTGCCTCCTGTGTGGAGCTAATGTAAAAAAAAAAAAAATTACGAGTATTTCGCATACATCAATCTATACCAAAAAATTCCAAAATAGAGTCCAAAGAGAGAAAGGGTTAGTTTTATAATTTTGAACTATGATTGAATAAAAATGGAATTTTAACCCCTCCGAATTTTCGAGAATATTAGCTTTTGGTGTCTTAACCTCTTGTTTGCCGGGGTAGGCCAGCAAAAAGCTCCACCAATTACGACGCGGCACCCGGCGGCAGAAATGACACTCGTGTCCAGCGATTCTGACACTGTCCTTTACAAATTCGTAGGGTCAAAGGGTCAAACTCGTAGATAAACATATTTTTCCCACGCATGCGCAAGAACTGCGCACATTCCCGCGCTCCGGTAAATTATTAATATAAATTATTTGGAGTGACTAGGCGCATTGCAGGTTTCGCTATGGTAAAGGGCGATAATAGAGCAAGCGATTCTGACCGTGTTCTTCATACACTTTCTTTATACATAAGGGTCAAAATCGCGTGTAAAATCTCATGACACACCGGTGCATGAGCGGCAAACGAGGGGTTAAAACGAAATGACATTTTACGAAAACTTTTAGTTATAACCGCTTCACAATTAAAGCTCTATAAATGAAACATTTCTGAACGTAGCCGAATAGTAAAAACTGTTTTAGACAGGTTACAAAATAAGCTTTCGAATTATTATATTACAAATAAATATTAACATTTGTAAATATTAAAATTTAGAATGCAAACATTAAAAAAATGTGAAAATGACTCACGTGATGTTTTTATGTGAAAACGGTACTAAAATCACAGATTATGTAAACAAAAATACTTATTCTATTGTATAAATGTGTAATAAACACTTTTGTCACCTCATTTTTTTATCATTTCATATAAAAATATTTAATAGAAATTAACAATGTCGGGCGCCCGTAGGAAATTCGGCGGTATAAATTATGTGTCAGACTGCGCGTCTGACAGAATGTTCTTTTTATGTAATTCTATGGACAACTTGAATAGAGATGTGCAGCATAATTCACTATCGACCTTTCACTTTTTATTTTACGGATGTAACTAAAACAATAACGGAGTTATAACGGTTTCTATGGAGATACACGCGCTGACGTGTAAACACGCTTATTGTACTTGATTGCTGTCGTATTTTTAATGCATATATCTGCTTACGTTGCGGAGGGGTTAATAGTAGTAATTAGTTGAGACGATGTGTAATTTCCATAATCTGTGTCTATTAAAAGTGCTGCGGTTAGGTAAATATACCAGATAGGAAAGCTAGCTTCTCTTCTTCATTTCAATCACCTCCCCACTCCTTATAATCTTACAACATAACCTAAATGACTGGCCCTGGGCCTTAGGGACTCTTATGTAGTATTCTCATAAAAACAAGAAAAAACACATAAAAAAAGTTTGAACATACAAGCATAACATGATTTGAAATAATGTAACTAATTGGATAATTTGTGACAGCCCAAGAGCCTTCTGGTGCTGGAGGACTGGGGGGCGCCATGCAGCGCCTGGCCGTGACCCCCGCGGCCGCTCTGAGGCAGCAGGAGCTGCTGAGGGCTGCCGCGGCCGAGCCCCCGCCGCCCACCGAGGCACCCCCGGACTTCGAGTTTATCGCTGACCCGCCTTCTATCTCAGCTTTAGACCTGTAAGAATAAGACTCACTTTGTTATTGAAATTACTAGACAAAATTGGGAGTAACAACTTCAGAGGTTGTGCGGAGGGAGGGCCTGACGGGCCTGTTATGGACTTAGGCTGCTGGAACAGCATAGGAAAGGGACATTTCGAGGTCCCTTTTCGATGCATTGGATCCTCGACCTGTTTAGTACAAGGGGTAACGCTTTATTAACCTTTGGTATGTGGTCGCCTCCAATCCTTGTCTCAATAAAAGTCTCCGTAGTTGGTTTGATTTATTCAAATTATAGACTACTTTCTTAGTTATGATTGGTTTAGAGATGTGACCTGTAAAATGGAAAATCCTTATTAGATATCCTGTCAGATTTGTGTGATTTTCTATGACTGTCATTTGCTTTTTCTATGGGCCGATGTCACGATGTCAGATTTCAACTATGAGATGTCACATATTTTAGTTTCGATCATTTTAAATTGACGAAGCTGGCCTGAGACCCTGAAAATCTCACAAATCTGACAGGAGATCTCGATCTCATAAAAGATACAGAATCGCTCGGCTGTGCTGTTTTGTCGTAGTTCGGCAACAGTTGGCACACTTCTTTGCCATAGCTACCTTTATTTGTGTGCATTTTCCAGCGACATAGTGAAACTGACGGCCCAGTTTGTGGCCAGGAACGGGCGGCAGTTCCTGACTAACCTGATGAACCGGGAGCAGAGAAACTACCAGTTTGACTTCCTGCGCCCGCAGCACTCTCTCTTTCACTACTTCACCCGTCTGCTGGAGCAGTACACCAAGGTACGCTAACACTTGTAACAAATTGATCTTAACTGTCTCTAAATTCTTGTTAAAATCTTACGTAATCTTAGATTCAATTTTTTTTTGTGTACATATGCTTGGCGATCAATTCCCGGGTTACAAATAACCTGACAATATATATGAAAAAAATTGCATAAAAACTCGCTCTTTTCTAGCCTCTTTACAAGAGTAGGTTTTTCTCATTGTCGTCCTGGTGAGAGACCACCATTCATTGTTGCATTGAAGTATTACTTGAAAAATGTTTATAGTTGGATCTTTAGATCTGCTTTAGCAAAAGACCTTGTTTCCTGGTGTTGTCTGGAATAAAGGGAAGTGCGGGCGGCGTATGTGGTGTGTACACTTAAAACTACTAATAAACCACGCCATTACTGCGCATGGCGAGAGACATGCATGTGCGCACCCTCCTTTTATACCTAAGCTGAAACTGATCTGGGCAGTATATTAACAAGTTTTCATTTTATAACATGATTCAATAATGTAAATACAGGGTGCGGCAAAACAGACAGTGCGGTTTTGAAGGGCTATTAAATAAAAATGGCGCTACTTATATAAATGGGGTTAATTTTATTCGGTACATCATGCCGTTTTATGCATCAAATTCTGAAGATGACATCAGAAAGACGATGGCCCTCAGCAGCAAACATTGATGAAGGCGATTTCTGAAGTTTTCTAATGCATTTTGGCACATCTCAATGGGCATAGCGGCGATTTCCTCCCGAATTCGATCCTTGAGTTCTTTCAAGGTGTGAGGTCAATGTTTAAAAACTTTTTCCTTCAGCTAGCCCCACAGGAAGAAGTTGCAAATGCTTAAATCAGGTGAACGCGCAAGCCATCCCACGTCATCCATCAGAGAGACGAAGGGCGCAGGGAACATCAATCGCAGTTTTGTCATTGAAACTTATGGGCTGTAGCACCGTCCTGTTGAAACCAGATGTCCCCCAGGTCTGTTTCCTCCGTTAGTTTTTCCAATTGAGATTCAAAAAAAATTTCCAACAAGGAAACATAGCGTTGAGCGTTGATAGTCACGGTTCGTCCATTCTCCTCAAAAAAATACGGCCCAATCACCCCAAATTTGGAAATCGCACACCACATATTCACTTTTGGGGAGTGAAGAGGTCTCTCACGAAGTTGCCAAGGGTTATTTTGAGCCCAGTACCGAAAATGTTGTTTATTCACAGCTCCACAGAGATGGGAGTGGGCCTCGTCACTATGCCATTTTTGGCCATTTTCAATAAATGTACGGACGGCATATCCCCGATGTTGTCCAGATCAAACCATGGCAACGACTGAAAACGGTATGACCCTCCCGACACAATGAGACCACTCCCAGGTTCCTACCCCCACCACACGGGATATACCGGCCTTTCAAAACTGCACTGTTTGTTTTGCCGCACCTTGTATATCTTGATATAAATGATTATAATTTGTTGCAGGTGCTCCTCCCCCCCAAGGAGCTGCTGCCCAAGCTGACGGAGGAGGCGGGATCCACTCAGACGGTGCTGAACCTGGCCAAGACCCGCGCCGCATGGCTCGCCCATCAGCTGGCTCAGAAGCACAAGGAGGAGCAGCGCATGGAGAGGGAGAGAAGTCAGTTCATTACACATATATACAGCCTTACTATTAAAAAACTCTTCATGACCGTTAAACGGTGTTTCTGCAATGTTACTAATAACATAATGACATTTTTTTGTTGGCTGCATTGAACTTTGGTAGATTTGCGCAAGCGCGGCTGCCATGTTTATCATTAATTCGCGTCAAATTTTGTTTTTGTGACATGTGGTATTTTACGCGTAATTCATTTAATGTTTTGAATATGATTTCCATTGTAATGATCAATTCTTTTTAATTCTGCTTCTTTTCTATTAGTGTAAAGGAAGAGAAATAATAATTGGTATTTTATTGTTTCTTTTTCTATTATTACTATTTTACACAATTGATATAAATGCTCCAAGGGCGTAAATAAATAAATAAATATTATATTTTTGAATGTAGCTATTACTTTGTGGTTATCCATTATAGAAAAATGAAACAATACAACTTTGTAAAATAAGTGGTTTTTACAAAGTTGTATTGTTTCATTTTTCTAAATAAATATTAGTATAATTTAACATAATTACTATTGTTTGCGTTATTTTTGTCAGTTTTAGTGCTTTAATGTCATGTTGTTAATTTAATTTTGTTAACATAAAAATATAGGTTATTTCAGATAAATAATTTTAAAAAAATTTCCTCGTTTTGAGGCTTAAAATATGGCAATTTTTAAAAACTAAAATAGTCTCCGACCGAAACTAGTTTTTGCGGCCGAAACCGAAACTGAAACTTCCATATAAGGTCATGTTTTCGTGGAAAAAAAATAGTCAATCTTAATCAATCAGCCTTTATTTTTAAAGCATATATTAATCATAAAATGAAACAATGCAACTTTGTATAAACCACTTATAAAATGTGCAAATCCGACCGGTTTCGGAACAAACGTTCCTTCGTCAGGGAAAGCTTATACTAATTTGACAGTTTAGAACAATGTTTTATTAGGGTAGGGGTGGAGCCGTTGTTAGTTAATAATGTAGATTGGGTGGGTAGGTATTAGTGTAGAGTGGGTGGGTAGGGGAACAAATCCATGATTGGGCTATATGACAATATAAAAAAATATTGTCATATAGCCCAATCATGGATTTTGACCCTTCTATGTACACAATTTGTATGGAGAACAGTGTCAGAATCGCTTGCGCTGTCATTACTCTCGGAGACGCTACAAGTTTCATTCACCTAGTCACCCTGGAATATTTTAAAAACGATTTCTTCTATGACAATCGGCTGTCAGAATTTGCCGCGAATTTAACGGTCGCAATTAATGGGTGTATCGCGAATAAAACGATCATAAAACCTATTAATTTACGTAATAAATGCAAGTAATGTGGTTTTAGTAGATAGCTTATTGTGTTGTGAACGTGTTTCAGTTAATAAAATATACAATAGCTCAAAATTTATCAACAAAACATTCAATTCAACATTCAAAGTGGTGGTTTTTTAGTGTTTTTTTGCGAAGTTCTGCGAATTTCCGCTAAATGTCACGGCCTTTGACCGGTTAAACAACGGCCGCCATTTTGGTTACCTTTCCTTTCGCATTTGCAGCACCATTGTGGGCCTGTAAAATGTAAGGTGAAAGTAAATGGTAAATGTCAAATGAAAAAACCCATTTCTATGCATTTTACCGTTTACTTTTACAATTAGCATTGCATTTAGCATTCTCGGTAAATGAAGAAACCCACCCTTAAGGACAAAATAATTTGGCAGGCGGGAATTGGTACCGCCGCCCCGGGAAACTTTATTGGATAACCAACACCTCTGCCATAGGTCACCGCAAGTGGTTCGCTACGTTTGGTGATTTAGCAGGGGTGCCCGGGTTCATGGGATGAGGTTTGTCTAGGTCTTGAAGGTGGATGACCAGGACACTGACCCCAGATTCCTACCCATCCCCTTTTCTCCCAGAACTCTCATCTCCTTCCTTTCCCTAAAAAAACCTTCCACAGAGCATCCTTAAAGATGATATAGGCCCACAGGGAAATTATGTTCCTCAGGGCCTATCGTGAACTAAATCATTTCAATTAGAGATGAAACGGATACATAGTTGTTTGGCCTGATATCGGATATCCGGCGAGCTGCGAGGCCGAATGGCCGGATATCCGGTGGCCGGATATTCGGCCCATTGTCTCGTTGCATGTCGTGACAAGTTTAGCGCCGCACAAGTGCGGCGAACGCGATCAGATCAATTCGGGCGGTTTCGGTTGCCATCGTGAGTATTCGTGGGTGATCGCGAAAAAATTCTCTTTGATAAGAAGAAGAACAAGAGGTATATTCTGGTGCTTCAATGTCAATATTTAATCATTTCAATAATCTCTGTGTTTTTTACGATTTTTAGTTCACTATAATTTTGATTGTGATTGTGATTAGTTAATCATGTTAATTTAAGTTTTCGCTACTCTGCGAGGTTTTTGTAAGTTTTTACTAAAAGTTTTTAGTTTAGATATTTACTATTTATGTACTTAGCATTAGAGTGAATATCTCAGAAGAAAATTTTAGTTTTTTGGAAGGCCTTACGGCTTTTTTGTAACTTTTTCGACTTTAAATAAAAGCCGTCATAATTATAAGCCATTTTATTGATATTTACCTCACAAAGATTAATGTATTGCATTTTAT
This sequence comes from Limnephilus rhombicus, assembly GCA_929108145.2. NCBI lineage: Eukaryota > Metazoa > Arthropoda > Insecta > Trichoptera > Limnephilidae > Limnephilus > Limnephilus rhombicus. The sequence goes on from OV815284.1 coordinate 14,117,082, forward strand.
TATAGGAAATTTTCATAGTTTTTGAAAATCCGGTATCCGGCCGGATACCGGATAGTTACCGGATATCCGTTTCATCTCTAATTTCAAAAGCGGAATAAAACTTACCTATTTTGAAATAATGTTAAGTATAAACACCTCCTACTTCACAACAAATAAACCAAACTACCACAAAGTTTGCGGAGCGGGCACAAACAAATGATTGAAGTCCTGACACGACTATGAGCGCGGACGAAGCAAAATGAGACTTCGTGGCTCGCAGTTCAGTGCACCGAACATGTCCGATCCCAGAACGAAACCTCCCAAATTAAGCCTTGGTTTCGGCTGGATGGCGGCCGAAACCGAAACTAAGGCGAAACTCAATTTTTGGCTGAAACCGAAACCGAAAGTTCGGTCGGACACTAAACTAAAGTATATTTAAAATACAAATACATACGTAATCTTTTCTAGTTTTTATAAAGGTATTTGTTTTTACGACATCTTCAAAAATAAAAAATATACAAGCCCTTTAAATTCCAAAATTCGTTCAGAAATCTTTACATAGTATAAAATGAAGTCGCTCCCGCCGTCTGTGCGCTTAGATCTATTAAACCACACAAAGGATTTTCATGCGGTTTTCACCAATAGATAGAGTGATTCATGAGGAAGGTTTTTAGGTATATAATTTGCAAGGTTTTGTGTAAATTGGTTGACATGTATAAATAAAGGGAGCGGGCTGCAACGGGCAGCGGGCTAGCAAGCGGTTGGTGTGGATTTGATTTAACAGATGGCGTTGGCCATTGTATATTTTATTGACTGAAACACGTTCCTAGAACAATAAACTATGTACCAAAACAACATTACTTGTTGATAGGTTTTACAATGTTTTCGTCAAGTAAAACGCATCGACCTTGACCGAAAGAATTGCGGCAAATTTGACATTTCGATGCCATAGATAAAATCGTTTTAAAATATTCTGGGGTTTTTTTTTTTTTTTTTTACAGTGAATACCGCACAAGAATCTCAACTGCTCCCGTCTGGAGCCAGTGAGACTATGGCATCCCCAATTCGGGTATGTTGTGAGACTGAAGGTAGTGGGGAGGGGAAGGAGGTGGTGAAGAGGAAGGTTGGGAAGTACCTGGCTATTCAGATCTGGTCACTAAACACGGCTAAACCCATTTTCAAGCAACGTTTCAATTCTGAATGGTGGTCTTACACCAGGGCGTTACTGATAGTATCTTCCACTCTGGAACATGCCGCAAATATACTATATATTATTTTAAATGAATTAATTGTGAAATAACACAAATTAATCAAATAAAATTTGGTCTTACACCAGGGCGTTACTGATAGTATCTTCCACTCTGGAACATGCCGCAAATATACTATATATTATTTTCAATGAATTAATTGTGAAATAACACAAATTAATCAAATAAAATTTGGTCTTACACCAGGGCGTTACTGATAGTATCTTCCACTCTGGAACATGCCGCAATTATACTATATATTATTTTAAATGAATTAATTGTGAAATAACACAAATTAATCAAATAAAATTTATTTGCGCATGCCGGGTTCAAACCCGCGACCTCCGGATTGTGAGTCAAGAGTCTTACCCACTGGACTACGGTTGCAAGGTGAATGAAATTTTTACCCATCTTATGGGGAAATGTTGGCGCAAGCAATTCTGACATTGTTCTTCATACAAATTCTGTACATAGAGGGGTCAAAATCGCAGACAAATATATTTTTTCGGAATATTTTTTTCGCGCATGCGTAGAAAGCGCCCGCGCGTCTCCGGCCAATAAGAGGTTAACCTGTGACGGGCCTTGCCCTGAAGCAAGGAAATTATGCAAAGCATCACTTTAAATTGAATATTTTGTGGATTAATTTTGAGCTATTGTATATTTTATTTACCGAAACACATTCCTAGAACAATAAACTATGTATCAAAACAACATTACTTGCTTTAATTTGCTAAATTGATAGGTTTTACGATTTTTTTGTCCAAGTATCACGCATCGGACTTTGACAGTTTGAATCGCGGCAAATTTGACATTTCGATTCCACAGATAAATCATTTAAAAATATTCTGGTGTCACCAGGTGAATTAAATTTGTGTCTTTATCATCAATGATGTTGGCGCAAGCGATTCTGACCTTGTCCTTCATACAAATTCTGTACACAGAAGGGTCAAAATCGCATTAAAAAATATTTTTTCGAAATTTTTCTATGCGCATGCGCACGCACCGCGCTTCTCCGGCCAATAACAGGTTAAGCCACGAAACGTCTTAAGAGAGAACTTCTTAAGAGGGTTTCACTGTATATACAATAGATAAACAACCCCCTTTGGCTGTGTAAGCAATGTATATATCGTTCCATGAAGAATTTTTTGTCATTTTTTAATTAGTAATGTTTTCACATACACGGTTGTTTACAAATTGAATAAAATTTTCACAACGTTTTTTAGTAAGGCTGATATTATGATAGTTTAGCAAACAGTGCTGGCCAAGACCTGCTTCGGGTGGCTCGCCCATCAGCTGACTCAGAAGCACAAGTAGGAGCGATAGATTGTTAGTATTGCAAACGAATGGAGATTTGATATGTGTGATGTTGTATGTTCCAGTTGCCTACGCCTCCATAGACTGGCACGACTTTGTTGTGGTGGAAACGGTGGACTATCAGCCCATGGAGTTGGGTTCCTTCCCGCCGCCCACTACTCCTGATGAAGTTGGAGCCAGGGTTCTCATGCAGGTTTCTAAATTTCTTTACACCCCCATTTGCTTAGATCTATGTAAATATTGGTTCTTCACGCAATAATGAACTCTATGCCCTGGTGGTAGATGCTACATTGTTTACGGCCTTCATACTTAGGTGAAAATGGCATTCCGTAGAGCTGCGCAATTTTAAAATTATCATATGTATAACATTGTTTGTTGAGATTTTAGGTGTTATTGTATTTGATCTAAGCAAATATTGATTGATGTAAGTAAATTTTTACTTGGGTAATACTTTGCCTTCATCAAGATTAAATCCAAATCCACTGTTGTGTTATAAAATATATAGTCGTAAAATTTTCCTTTGTCTTAGAAGGAATTAATTAACCCCTCCGAATTTTCGAGAATATTAGCTTTTGGTGTCTTAAACGAAATGACATTTTACGAAAACTTTGTATTATTACCGCTTGACAATTAAAGCTCTATAAATGAAACATTTCTGAACGTAGCCGAATAGTAAAAACTGTTTTAGACAGGTTACAAAATAAGCTTTCGAATTATTATATTACAAATAAATATTAACATTTGTAAATATTAAAATTTAGAATGCAAACATTAAAAAAATGTGAAAATGACTCATGTGATGTTTTTATGTGAAAACGGTACTAAAATCACAGATTATGTAAACAACAATACTTATTCTATTGTATAAATGTGTAATAAACACTTTTGTCACCTCACTTTTTTATCATTTCATATAAAAATATTTAATAGAAATTAACAATGTCGGGCGCCCGTAGGAAATTTGGCGGGATAAATTATGTGTCAGACTGCGCGTCTGACAGAATGTTCTTTTTATGTATTTCTTTGGACAACTTGAATAGAGATGTGCAGCATGATTCACTATTGACCTTTTATTTTACGGATGTAACTAAAACAATAACGGAGTTATAACGGTTTCTATGGAGACACGCGCTGACGTGTAAACACGCTTATTGTACTTGACTGCTGTCGTATTTTTAACGCATATATCTGCTTACGTTGCGGAGGGGTTAACATATAATTAAATTTTATTGGAATATCTTTATGAATAACTTTTGAATGTAATATTTATGTAATCATTTAAAGAGACGATAATATGTACTAATAATATCTAAACGAAACATCACTAAAACTAGACACAGAAAAAAAAATAATGGTCGTAACTGGGAATCAAACCCAGGATCCCTGTCTTACAAGGACAATGCCTCTCACCACTCAATCATTGTGACTTGATTTTTTCACGTTTATTTTTATTTTCCTTGGCTGATTCTGTTTCATATTTCGTTTAGATTTGTTAGTATTATCTTCTTCAATGATTAAATAACATTCACATAATTCATTGTGCTGTTGTAGTACGGAACTGTCTGCGGCACCCGGCTGACTTGAGTGTTTAACCTGTAGAATTGGAAAAACAAATCTAGCTTTGAGGACTGTTATTAATTTTCGTTAGTTTAACCTCTGATTTGCCGGAGACGCGCAGGCGCGCGCGTCGTATGCGCATGCGCGAGAAAATAATTCGAAAATTTGAATAAAATTTTTGACCAAAACTTTTTGTCTGCGATTTTGGCCCTTCTATGTACAGAATTTGTATGAAGAACACGGTCAGAATCGCTTGCGCTAACATCATAGATGTTATAGCCACTAGTTTCATTCACCTTGCAACCCCAGAATATTTTTAAAACGATTTCGTCTATGACATCGACCTGTCAGATTTTGCCGCGAATTTAACTGTCGCAATTTATGCGTGTTCTGCGACTAAAACATCGTAAAACCTATTAATTTACGTAATAAATGCAAGTAATGTTGTTTTGGTAGATAGCTTATTGTTCTAGGAACGTGTTTCAGTCAATGAAATATATAATAGCTCAAAATTAATCAACAAAACATTCAATTCAAAATTCAAAGTGGTGCCTTTTTAGTGAATTTTCGTGAAATGGCGTGGCCTTTGACCGGTTAACGGATATTTAAGGCTCTATGGAAAAGAGAGAGAGCTAAAAACAGAAAGGAAAGGCGTGGGAGAGTTAAGATTGATGTTCATAATGTTGTGTATTGCAGGAACGTATTGAAGACGGCGGTGTGGAAGAGATTGAGATGCAGCTGGAATCAGACGATGAGAGGGAAGAAAAGGACAGCTCCAGTGAGGAGGAGGGACTCTCCAAGATGGAGGACCGCACGCACCATCGCCAGGACAGCAGGCCAGACAATACTCAGGTTACATTCTAAATTATTATGCCGACATCGTCTTTGGGATGCTTTGGGTCTTTTTTAATAAAGGACTGGGCACCAAACAATTCCACAGCCATGCTGTTTTATAAGCAACAAGAATGAGTTGTAGAAACAACCCATTCTCGTCACAACTGTGTAAAAATGTTGGGCACATGTTTGTCGTGAGCATCTTCCATTGAAATACTATTAGAACAACCTCTTATGTTTTTTTTTTTTACTTTGGCTTCACACATGAGGGCCTGAGAAAAATAGTTTCTCTCAGGACCTATGTCATCTTTGGGGATGCTGTGTGGAGGGTCTTTTTAAGGAAAGGAAGGAGAGAAATTTCTGGGAAGGAAAAAGGTATGAGGGGTGTGTAGAAATCTGGGGTTCAGTATGTTGAGGTCATCCTCCGCTAGGCCTAGACAAACCTCACCCCATAAACCCGGGCACCCCTGCTAAGTCACCAAACGTAGCGAACCACTTGGGGTAACCTACGGCAGAGGTGTTGGTTATCCAATGAATGGTTCCCGGGGCGGCAATACCCATACTCCCTCCCAAATATGTGCTCGAAAGACTGCAATCTGTTTGTTAAGATAGGGGAATCTATATACGGACCGCCGGTTTCTGCACAGTAAAGGTTTTTCAGGTATTTCAGACCAGAGGTGGCTGCCAAATTCCTTTCATCCACCACGTTCAGCTTGGCAACATTCTCCCTAATTCATTAATTGTTTCCTTCTAATGAGTAAACCAACCCCGCAGGTCCAAGACATGGAAGAGGAGAGCTCCTCGTCGGACGACTCGGACTCCGACTCGGACTCGGAGGGAGAACGTAGGAAAGGATCTTCCGCCATGCAGCCTCCACCGATGCCCCCGCAGCTGGACAAGGTGGTGGTCAAGAAATATGATCCTAAACAAGGTATGCACTTACAATTTGTACGGCATTTAGGTCTCATTGTTCTAGACCAGTGGTTCCCGACCTCTCTTTTACCAGGGACCACCATGATAATTATTTGTTCTCACAGTGATCAAAATGAGCTCTTCTTGGATTTCTCCAGCTACCTCTCTAACACTAATACCAAAATGGTTACTAATCAGCTTTTTGGATACCTTTCGATTCAGTTTTGTAGTAAAATGAACAAATGTTTCGCTGACCACATTTTAGATCTCGTGGACCACCTGTGGTCCACGGACGATCGGTTGGTAACAACTGCTCTAGACCAAGAGCAATGGCTGCTACGACGTTCATTCGCTAGCTTGATTCAGTTTCTATCCATTTCCAATTGATGGCAGTAGTGGTCCTTTCCTCTGATTTTTTATATGCATTGAAACCTTCTTGAAGTTTTCCTGCTCAAGTAGTTTCGTTTTTTCGGTCCTTTGAAGACTGAATGGTCCAATTTATCCCACATATTATAAGGATTTCCAGCTTAACCTGTCAAAGGCCATCAAAATCCAGGAAAAATACGGAAATTTCCTAACAAAACACCATTTTGAATTTTGAATTGAATGTTTTGTGGATTAATTTTGAGCTATCGTACATTTTATTGACCGAAACACATTCCTAAAACAATAAACTATGTACCAAAACAACATTACTTGCTTTAATTACGTAAACTGATAAGTTTTACGATGTTTTCGTCAAGTAACACGCATCGACTTTGACAGAAAGAATCGCGGCAAATTTGACATTTTGATGCCACAGATAAAATCATTAAAAAATATTCTGGGGTTGCAAGGTGAATGAAATTTTTACCCATCTAATAGGGAAATGTTGGCGCAAGCGATTCTGAACTTGTCATTCATACAAATTCTGTACATAGAAGGATCAAAATCGCAGACAAACATATTTTTTTCAAAATATTTTTTGCGCGCATTCGCGCGTGTCCGGCCGATTACAGGTTAAGCTAGTTAGTAAACATTTTTAAACTAAACATTTTTTCCTGCTTAATTACGAATGAAATTTGCTTTGACTAGCGTTTGAATATTTTTCAAATATAATTTTGCGATCCATGAAAGCACGTAAAGTATTTCTAAGAAGGATTTGTGTGTATATTGTTTACAAGAATCAGTGTCTTAGTATTCAGTTATGCTTTCATCCTCAGTTATCATCTTTAGCTTCGTTACAGCTGTTGTTTTTTCGCTGGACACATCTTACGGTTTCATTATACATACAATCAGATCGATAATTTTTATATGTATTGTAATAATAACCCTCTAAGCTTGGTTCGCAGTCTGTGATTCCGCTGTATTTAGTGCCTAAAAATAAATTATAATTTAAAAATATAGCTCATTCAATGTAATCTTTTCAATAGGTCTCTTTTATACATGCAGCAATGTAATGTAATATGTGTGTTGTTTGTTTCTAGTGAAACGTGATGCCGGCCCCCCCGGGGCTGCGGGCGGCGAGGAGTGGCTCATCAGTCCTATCACGGGCGAACGCATCCCGGCGCACAAGGTGCAGGAGCACATGCGCATCGGCCTGCTGGACCCCCGCTGGCTAGAGCAGAGGGACAGGGCTCTCGGGGACAGGGGGGCTCAGGACGCCGTGCTGGCGCAAGGTACCCTATCCAATAACTGTTTTCTATTGATTTATTTATTAACACCATTTTTTAGGTGCTTTTACATACAAATACACTATTTATTATACAAAACTGAACCTTATTCCCTCCATAAGTATTCTGGACAATGAGGAATACATATGGCAGTTAGTCCTAGAACTTCTGCACTGACAGAGATTCTCACTTCTAGTATTATGTTGTGGAATTTAGAATTTTATTTAGAAACTTACAAGTTCCCCAGCATGCATTGCAATGCTACTTAAGTAAAGAGTTTGTTTCTCCCTGCGTATCCTTTCCCATTCGACCCTGTTCCTGCTTCCGTTTTTCCTCCCCTTCCTCTCCCTTCCCTCCCTCTCCATCCTTCACTTCCCTCCCTCCTTCCCTTCCTGCTAAACTATATGAAATACACCCATTTTTCAAACAACTTGCGCGCCACCTATTGCAATACTTTTATACAAATTTCATAATGACAGAGTTCACTTTTATAAATAGAAAAATTTGCAAGTATGCGCGTGCATACAACTCACCAAAGTTTCATCGCAATCGGATGAATGGTTTAGGTACCGCATAAGGGACAAACGAAGAAACATTCATTTTTATATATTAAGATATCAAGTCAGTGAAAATTTTTCTGTCTGATATTTTAAGCATTTTCACATCTTTTAAATGAGTGTTATTGTTCAACAAACTTGCTGGAATATCCATTTTAAAACTTAGAAAATGTAAGAATTTATTTTGGATTCTTTGAGTAGCTTATACAAGGATATTGTAACGTGGGTTCCAGATGGGAGAATTTTTATTTTTTTTTTACATTAACTCCACACAGGAGGCCTTGAGGAAAATAATTTCCCTCAGGGCCTATGTCATCTGGGATGCTGTGTGGAGGGTCTTTTTGAGGAGAGGAAGGAATGAACATTGGTCTTGAAGAGACCCATGTCGTAGAAAGGAGGAAACACAGAGGCCGGCAAATCATTCCACAGCTGAGCTGTTGAACACAAGAACGAGTCGAAGAAACAACCTGTTCTTTCTCGTGTGACAAATGTCAACTGTGTAGAAATGTTGGGCACGCGTTTGGCGTGTTTCCCGACTATGCACCGGTGCCGAAGGGATCAATGATGCTAGTTCCTCGGAGCATCTTCCATTGTAATACCGGTAGAACAAGGATAGCATTCCCACCCGACGCCTGTGCTCTAAAGATTGCAATCCGTCTGTTAAGATGGGAGAATCTATCAAACGGACCGCCCGTTTCTGCACAGAGTCTAGGGTATTTTTCAGCTATTTTGGAGCTCCAGAACAGAGGTGGCTGGCAAATTCAACCGTGGGGCGCACTTGTGATTTGTACAGGGTTAGCAGTTGTGTACTATTAAAGAATCTGCGGGCTCTGTTCAGTATGCCCAGTTGTGTATTCAAGTTGACTTCTAACAAAACCCAAATATAATGTTTTGTAGTAGGTTTCTACTAATGTTATTGTTGTAATTGTGCGTAGGATCTGCCATCGAGGCTTCCCTCAAGCAGTTGGCTGAGAGGCGTACGGATATCTTCGGTGTGGGAGACGAAGAGACGGCCATTGGTAAGAAGATCGGAGAGGAAGAGGTTCGCAAGGATGACAGGGTGAGTTTTCTTTTATTCCTTTCATGAATACTGTTGGTCAAATTATTGTTTTGTTCCCTGAATTAAAGAAAATTTGATTTCACTTTGCGCACACCAGACACGTTTATATTACCCCATTAGTAGCCGAGTGTACAAACGCGCGGGGTTCCCACTGTGGTGCCGTGGGTTCTATTCCTCTGCTAGCTGAGTCCTCCATCATTGTACAAGCAACATTTTTTGCTTGTTATGATGGTAGCAGGAACTTTTTAAATAATAATAGTAATCAATGTTTGCTGGAAAGCATAACTATAATAACTTTTGAAGGTTATACCCATGATGTAGAAAACGTTACTGGCAGGTAAGATGGTTGTCATCGAGGTTGGTGGGTGTAACATCAGCCACGCCATACTCGCAAACAAAAATGAACAAGTCATTTTGACGAAAAATCAAAAATGGCATCATATAAAAGTTTTAACAAGGGAAAACTATTTACTCTTGCTAAATATACAATTTTTATTAACAAGTAAAACAATTTTCATTAGATCTGGGATTTTTGGTTACTGCTAAGGACGGTGAGGAATTTGCACACAATTGTAAAAAAAAATGTGCTGTTCATAATCACAATTTGCCTCGATTGCTCTATATTTCCAGAAGTTCATCAAACTGCTGTGAGAGGTACTTATTCGAGTTAACATAGAATATTTTCAATTTCTGTATGTTGTCTGTGGTTTACTTGATAATGGATAGGTGCATATTTATGGAAAAAGGACCTAATTTTAACCGCAAATAGCTGATCAGAAATTCCGCATGAAAAAAATATTTTCAAAAAATATTTTTAACATCATTCTAAAATAGTCTACGAAGTTAGGATTTGCGACATCTATGGGCCGGTGACGCGCGGGCCCGCGCGTATTATGCGCATGCGCGAGAAAATAATCCGAAAATTTTAATAAAATTTTCGAGCAAAAACTGTTTGTCTGCGATTTTGGCCCTTCTATGTACAGAATTTGTATGAAGAACAGGGTCAGAATCGCTTGCACCAACATTACTCTGTGAGATGCGTATAAATTTCATTCACCTTGCAACCCCAGAATATATTTAAACGATTTTATCTATGACATAGAAATGTCATTTTTGCCGCAAATTTTAGCCATCAAAATTTATGCGTGTTCCTCGACTAAAACATCGTAAAACTTATTAATGTACGTAATTAATGCAAGTAATGTTGTTTTGGTACATAGTTTATTGTTCTAGGAACGTGTTTCAGTCAATAAAATATATGATAGCTCAAAATTAATCAACAAAACATTCAATTCAAAATTCAAAGTGGTGCCTTTTTAGTGAATTTTCGTGAAATGGCCTGGCCACTTAGAGGTTAATAGATAAAGCATTTCAATAGCTTCGTTTTAAAATAAATGGCGGTTGGCCATAGAAATGTTTTACGAACGAAGGTAGGAAAATTTTGGACCGCTGTCAATCGCAGAAAAATAAAAATGGTCCATTTTTTTACCATAATCACTCCAGTGGATAAGCAGATTTCTTTGTGGAAGACTAACTCACCACATAAATGCAATGTGAGTTCATTTGAAAATCACTGTGAGGTAGACATTAGTTTCAGAGAGATGTTAGTTTCTTCCCCTCCACTTTATAGGCATATCTAGATCTGTGATGCAATGAATAGTAATTAATGAATTAAATTGATCAGGTGACCTGGGACGGCCACACCTCCTCGGTGGAAGCGGCTACCCGCGCAGCCCGGGCCAACATCACCCTGGAGGAGCAGATCCATCAGATCCACAAAGTGAAGGGGCTGCTGCCCGATGAGGAGAAGGAGAAGATCGGTCCCAAGCCGGTGGCGGGCGGCGGAGGGGGCGCTCCAAGCGGCGGGGGCGGCGGGAAGCCTCCGCAGAGCATGCAGAAACAGCAACAACAACAACAGCAACAACAGCAGCAACAACAGCAACAACAGCAAATGCCGCAGATGGTGATCATTTTGTATTATTGCTTTATTTTGGCCTTTGAAGTCTCTGTAAATAATCTGTATTGATTTCGATTAGGCTGCGTTCATTACAAAAATCATCTCTAAATATTAATACAGAAACATATTGATGCTGGAGAGAAAAAATGGCTAAAGCGCAGTACAGCTGTGACATTAAAGATACCTACACAATAAGCTCTAGTGTTTGTTTGTGCTTGAGTTCATCAAATCAAGTTTCCCACATGTTCTGAGAAACTCAACAAAACTTGATTTGATCACCACAAGCAAAAACAAGCAAAATACAGTTTGTCAAATAAGAGTAGAAAATATATGAGGGCGCCACTGTTGATCAAATGGCAATATTAAACACATAACTCATGGTGTTAAAGTAAAGCTGTGTAACCTACATTTTTATAAAAAATTAAAAGGGCATAATAGTGGAAAAAATATTTTTTCATTGCAGTGTAGATACTCGCCGATCTCAAAATTAGAATTGCATATAGGTATATTATTATTATACCTTTGAAATTTTGTGTTAACATAATGAAGAATAACTATAATGTAATATAAAATATAAAGCACAGTTTAGAAATTGCCCATATTTATTTAATACTAGATAAAGTACCTAGCGTTGCCTGGGCTTTAGATCATGTCTCTAATTTTAGATCTGAATATATTTAACTCATTCGGATCTAAAAGTAGTATAACTAAACTCACCATTAGTGATTCTTCCTTTCTATCTATTGTTAAATTCAAATATATGTTAAATTAAATTAAAGCAAATCGCTTTATAAATCACATTTTAATCTAATTATGTCATGAAGAAAAAATGTTTTTTTTCAAATGTGGTTTACTGTGTTCTATACATTCAGTGTCATTGCACTTCAAAAAAATATTTGACAGTTAAATTGGTGTTGCCAGTCTACAAATTTAGTAGTTACAGTTTTTATATTTTCTACTCTTTTTTGACAGATTATACCTTATTGTGTAGGTTCTTATTTAATCTCACAGCTGTATGGCGCTTTAGCCACTTTTCCTTTCCAGCATTATCAATATGAACTGTTTGTTAGGGTTTGAAGCCAATGAATCCACCTTAGATTTCACCTTTATCCCATGTTTTTAGGTTTTATTAAAAAAATCATAATAATCACCTACCCCAATTTGGGTACAGACAAGGAAATAATTTTTGGCTTATGTTATCTTTTGGGATGGGTGCTGTGTGGAAGGTTTTTTTGAGGATCAAGCTCCATTTTGTAGGAGGAAAGAAACATAAAGACCGGCCAATCATTCTACAACCGAGCTATTGAAAATAAGATCGATTCGTAGAAGTGACCTATTCTCTTATAACGAACTAGTAAGTTTCTGGCATGCGTTGCAATGCCACTTTAATAAAGAAATTGTTTCTCCCTGCATGCCCTTTCCCATTCGTCCCCATTGGTCTTCGCCTCTCTTTCCCGCCTCCCCTTCCCCTCCCGCCTCGCATTCTCGTCCCGCGTTCCCCTTCCACCTTCCCCGCCCGAATTCCCCTGTTCCTTCTCCCGGAAACCCTTCCCCCTCCCTCTTTTCCGCTAAACTATATAAAATACACTCATTTTTCAAAGAACTCACGCGCCACCTATTCCAAAATTTTTATTCAAATTTCGTAATGCCAGAACTCATCAGTTTATATAAAAACCTTCACTTGCATGCGCACAACTCACCACAGTTTCATCGCAATCGGATGAATGGTACACGAAATAATTTCATAACACCACAGCTCACTATTATGTATAGAAAATAACACATAGTAAAGGTCTGACTGACATTATCCGAACATTTCCAACTTGTGAGTTCCATATTACATTGATATTTTATTAAATGGTCAATTTTATATATGCAGTGCCATTTTGTGATTTAATCACCTCAAGGACGCTTTACAATTTTTGTTAGCCTTTCCAAAACAAGTGTGTTAAATTACTAAACTTTTCAAAAGCATTTTCGTTATTTGTTTTTGGGGTGTTATGCCGTGTTGCCCTACTTCCTTCTTTAGCCAAAGTTTCGGACATCATTGCAGTGTCCATCATCAGGGCAGATCCGGTAGATGTAGAAGGAGGTAGCGCAACACGGCATAACACCCCAAAAACAAATAACGAAAATGCTTTTGGCCGTGAAAATCTTAAAACGTATCTTTTCAAAAGCAGTTCAATAATTTGGTATACAGTCTGTCAAATAAGAGTAGAAAACATAGGAGGGCGCCACTGTTGTACAAATGGCAATACTAAAAATATAATCATGGTTATAATCCAAAGCTGTGTAACGTACATTTTTATTAAAAATTAAAAAGGCATAAAAGTGAAAAAAAAATATTATTTTCGTTCCACTGATCACAAAATTAAAATTTCATAAAGGTATATTGTTATTATATCTTTGCAATTGTGTGTTAAGGTAATGAAGAATAACGATTTTGTAATAAAATATAAAGCACACTTTAGAAATTGTTCACTGCTCACATTTATTTAATATTAGCTTAAGTACTTACTAGCGTTGTCCAGGCTTCAGATCATGTCTCTAATTTTAGATCTGAATATATTTAATTCCTTCAGATCTAAAAGTAGTGTAACTAAACTCGCCATTAATGATTCTTCCCTTCTACCTACTGTTAAATTCAAATTAATGTTAATTTAAATGAAAGCCAATCACTTTGTGAAACACAATTTAATCAAATTTATGTAATTAAGTAGGTAACAACAGTGCTTCTTCGATTTTTTTTTAAGAACAAAAAAAAAGTAATTTTAAATGTGTATACAGTGTTCTGTATAATCAGTGTCATTGCACTTCAAAAGAATATTTGACAGGTAAATTGGTGTTGCCAGCCTACAAATTTCATAATTCCAGTTTTTATTTTTTCTACTCTTATTTGACAGACTCTACATACCGTAACTGTTATTGCTTTGGCTGTTGTAATTATATTTATTTGTCTCTTTATGTACAGATGGCGCCCCAGTCAGTGCCCCCAATGGGGAGCCTGATGCCCTCGCTCATGGTCATGTCCCCCATGAACCCCATGCCTCAGCGCCCTCCTATGATGGGTAAGACACCAAATTTATTATGTTTTATTCCTATGTATTAAGGTTTAACTTATAACCACTCTGGTATTTTGGCATTGTGCAGGTTTTTTGTCTTAAACGAGATTTATAAAACCTTTGTGTTATTTCTACTTCGCAATTAACCTCTGGGTGGCCACGCCATTTCACGAAAATTCACAAAATTTCACTAAAAAGGCACCACTTTGAATTTTGAAGTGAATGTTTTGTCGATTAATTTTGAGCTATTGTATATTTTATGGACTGAAACACGTTCCTAGAACAATAAACTATCTACCAAAACAACATTACTTGCGTTAATTACGTAAATTAATAGGTTTTACGATGTTTTAGTCGAGGAACACGCATAAATTTTGACGGTTAAAAATCGCAGCAAAAATGACATTTCTATATCATTCTGGGGTTCATTTAAAAATATTCTGGGGTTGCAAGGTGAATGAAATTTATATGCATCTCACAGAGTAATGTTGGCGCAAGCGATTCTGACCCTGTTCTTCATACAAATTCTGTACATAGAAGGGCCAAAATCGTAGACAAACAGTTTTTGGTCGAAAATTTTATTCAAATTTTCGAATTATTTTCTCGCGCATGCGCATAATACGCGCGCGCCCGCGCGTCTCCGGCCCATTAGAGGTTAAAGCTCTATGAATGAAATATTTCTGAATGTAGCCGATTCAAATTATATTATTACTAATAAAAACATTTGTAAATATTAAAATTTAGAATGTAAACATAAAAAAAATTGTAAAAATGACTCTTGTGATGTTTTTATTTGATTATGTGAAAAAAAACACTTATTCTATTGTATAAATGTATAATAAACTGTAGCCAAGCAATGAACAGTCATAAAATATTATTCAAATCCGATTTCATACACTGGTATCACCAGGTACCGCTCTCCGGCCGAGTGCATGATAATGCAAATTCATTCCGGTTTTAACCGGTCAAAGGCCAGGCCATTTCACTAAAATTCATGAAAAAACACTAAAAAAGCACCATTTTGAACTTTGAATTGAATGTTTTGTTGATTAATTTTGAGCTATTGTATATTTTATTGACTGAAACACGTTCACAACACAATAAACTGTCTACCAAAACAACATCACTTGCATTTATTACGTAAATTAATAGGTTTTACGATGTTTTAGTCGCGGAACACGCATCGGTTGCGACGGTTAAAATCGCGGAAAATTCTGACAGGTGATTGTCATAGAAGAAATCGTTTTAAAAATATTTTGGTGTTGCAAGGTGAATGAAACTTCTAGGCGTATCATAGAATAATGTTGGCGCAAGCGATTCTGACACTGTTCTTCATACAAATTATGTACATAGAAGGGCCAAAAACGCAGACCAAAAGTTTTTTGACGAAAATATTATTCAAATATTTGAATTATTTTCTCGCGCATGCGCATTGACTCGCGTTAATCAAGAGTTATTATTAAAAACCTCCACAACACACACATCCAGTTTACAGACGTGGCAAGGCCTGTAAACTGTCAAACCCTCTGGACGAAATATCTAAACATAACCCGTATTGCTAAAAAACAATTTTGTCACCCGTTATTTTTAACCATTTCGTACAAGAATATTTAATAAAAAAATAACAATGTCTAACGGCACCTAGGCGATTTGGCGGGTGAAAACCGTTTCTAAAAATGAGTCTTTTTTGTGTATTTTTATGGACAACTTTGAATAGAGATGTGAAGCTTCATTTATTATTGATCTAAATTACTATATTTTACTTTTTGTTTTAGGGTCGTCACACTAAAACAATAACGGAATTATAACGATTTCTATGGAAACACACGCGTTAGCTTGAAAACAAGCTTATTGTATTTGACTGCTATTGTTATATTGTCTTGTAAAAAAGCTTAGGGGTGGGAGTGGTTAAATTATTTACAAACTATATAATGGCATGGTAGATGGCGATACTAACAACAATTTATCTGATGTTATTTAATATAATCTGGTAATTGTTGCGATAGGTGGCTTCCCGGGCTTTGCTCCCCCTGCACCCCCCCAGCAGCTGGAACCCCCTCCGGTACCCCCGCCGGCCCCGCAGAGGGACCAGGACTCCGGAGAGCCCCCGGCCAAGAAGGCCAAGACGGAGGATCAACTGCTGCCGGAACAGCACTTCTTGCAACTACATCCAGTGAGAAACAACTTCTTTTTCTACAACTTTGTCATTCAGCTTTATACTTACACAGGTCTTAATGCCACAGATAAAAATATTCTGGGGTTGCAAGGTGAATGAAATTTTTACCCATCATAGGGTAATGTTGACGCAAGCGATTCTGACCTTGTCCTTCATACAAATTCTGTACATAGAAGGGTCAAAATCGCAGACAAACATAATTTATTCAAATTTTTTCCCCGCGCATGCGCACAATACGCGCCCGCGTGTCTCCGGCCGGTTACAGGTTAACCCGTCAATGGCCAGGCCCTTTCACAAAAATTCACTAAAAAAGCACCACTTTGAATTTTGAATTGAATGTTTTGTGGATTAATTTTGAGCTATCATATATTTTATTGACTGAAACACATTCCTAGAATAATAAACTATGTACCAAAACAACATTACTTACGTTTATTACGTAAATTAATAGGTTTTACGATGTTTTAGTCGAGGAACATGCATTAATTTTGACAGCTAAAATAGATACCAGGAGATATGGCGTTGTCGCCCACAACGATTGAAGTTTGTTTTTACACAGTTTTTACACTAAAATAGTAACTATTTTTTTAAATTATGGAAAAAAAATGCAATAGGCTTATAGCCCTTAAAAAACTGCACCGGGGGGTGAATTTTTTTTTTCTTAACTTCACAATTGACCGAGTTATTGTATATAATATCGGGGAGCTGAAAATGTATATGCTCTTCGCACGGGAGCGGAGAACAGAACTGAATCTGGGGGTCAGTGGGTCCAGGATTGACAAACTCCCTCCCACTGTGTACATGGTGATGTTCTGAGAGAGTACGGCTAGAGAAGTTAAAGGGGCTCAGCCATTCTCTTCCGATCCGACCTGCCATGCAGACGTATCCACCACCAAGACCCGAACAAACCTCACCTCACCCCATGAACCTGGGCACCCCTGCTAAGTCACCAAATGTAGCGGACCACTTGGGGTCACCTATGGCAGAGGTGTTGGTTATCCAATAAATGGTTCCCTAGGCGGCGGTACCTATACCCGCCTCCAAAGTTGGATTAATTTCCTGATATTTAACAAACGTTAGTCTGTCATTTGAACACTATATTAATGTGTCCTTCCTCTTTCTCAGGGTTCAATCTCCTTCACAGTGCTGGCGCCCAACATGCCCGACAAGCCGGAGTGGCGCCTGTCGGGTCAGCGCATACCCCTGCGCCTCGCCGGCAACTCCACCGTGGCCACGCTCAAAGCGCGTCTGCACTCCGCACTGGGCATGCAGCCCGCCAAGCAGAAGCTCAACATGGAGGTAACTATTGAGTCGTGTACAGTTTGTCAAATAAGAGTAGAAAACATGGGAGGGCGCCACTGTTGTTCAAATAGCAATACTAAGAATATAACTCATGGTGGAAATAAAAAGCTGTGTAACCTAAATTTTTGTAAAAAATTAAAATGGCATAAAAAAAATAATTTTTCATTGCAATATAGAGATACCCACTGATCTCATAATTAGAATTGCATATAGGTATATTATACCTTTGCAATTTTGTATTAACATAATGAAGAATAACGATATTGTAATATAAAATATAAAGCACAGTTCAGAAATTGCTCACATTTATTTAACACTCCAATACACGCGTGTCATCTCACAGATGACCAGTTCTGTTTTTTCGTCATAAGTTTGATGAAGGGAGGGGGCCTGGTCCCCCGCCCTAGTATTCCCCAAGCTCGCCTAGCTCGACATTCCTGCAAAATTGCGAAAAAACAATTATACTATTCACTTTTGACAAATAAGTGAGCAGTCCTCTGACAGATGACACGCGTGTATTTATGTCTCACTAGGGGGCGCGTGTATTGGAGTGTTAATACTAGCTTAAGTACCTAGCGTTGTCTGGGCTTTAGATCATGTCACTAAACTCATTCAGATCTAAAAGTAGTGTAACTTAACTCACCATTAGTGATTCTTCCTTTCTATCTACTGTTAAATTCAAATTTATGTTAAATTAAATTAAATTTATGTTATTAAGTAGGTACCTTGACAACAGTGCTTCTTCGATTTTAATTATTTTCTTTAAGAACAAAAAAATGTTTTTTAATATGTGATTTATAATGCTCTTTATTTTCGGTCTCATTGCGCTTTAAAATAATATTTGACAGTTAAATTGGTGTTACCAGCCTACGAATTTTGTAGTTCCATTTTTAATATTTTCTACTCTTAATTGACAGACTATAGCTCTTTTATGGTGTTTGCGCCCAACATGTTCTACAAGCCGGATTGGCGTCTGACTGGCAATGACAATTGCGGGAAATTGATTATTTGAAGATCGACCAATCAAGATTTCACTGTATACCGTTAGCTAAATTACCCAACGTTGCTGCCAGTGTTAGCTTTGGGTGGCAGTGTAAGCTAAACGGGCCCCCACGTGGGAGCCAGGTTAAGCTAAACAGGCCCCCACGTAGGAGTCAGGATAAGCTAAATTACATGGGGTAGTTACAGTTTTATAATATATTCTGGTTCGTGGAGGTTTTGGGGGAACTTGGTGTCTCCCGCCTATCTCACAGCGGGCCTACTCAAAATTAACTCAGGGAGAAACAAGGGGGCTCTGTCTAGGAGAAGGGTCAGGGACCGGTTACAGACTATGGTACTTTGGAAATGGTCCTCGTCTGAAATGAACAACACATGAGAAGAAGCGTGAAACTCATATATTTAAAGAGTAATCACAATTATATACAAACAAGAAAACGGTGGGGGTCCCTATTTCATAACATCTCTCTCTCCGTATAGTGAACATGGTTATAAAGGCACAGGTAAGAGTAGATTGCAGTCTGAGCTTATGTGTGGTCGTCAGCACTGGGAATTTGGGTGGCGGGTCTCCACAATGAGACGAGCCCTTCAAAGAATTTCTTTGGGAGAAAACCTCATTCTTTAAGCGAATCGTTTCGGGCGATCGATACGCGTCTCTAATGGCGACCCATGCACCAATGGAGGAACAGGCCCGCTTAGCAGTGGGAGCGCGTAAACTTCTAGAGTGTGGCAACCATTGCACGCTCACGGTGAGCGGTCAGCACAGGTTTCATTCTGCACGAATGTGAATACGGAATGAAACCTGCTGGCTACGCGGGAGAATTCAAACTGTCAACTTGCGTTTTAAAACAATACTTATCTGAAAGGGTTGATATTTTAACCTATTTAACCAAAACTTAAACTTTGCCTGTTATCTATTGATACTGTTCTTTTAATTTATTGATACACGTGTACTAATTAATGTTCATGTTCCAGGGTCTGTTCTTCAAAGACTCCAACAGTCTGGCCTTCTACAATGTGTCCCCCGGCTGTGTGGTGCAACTTCAGGTCAAGGAGAGAGGAGGCAGGAAGAAGTAAATTAAATACATTTATCTCTTATCTTCAGCAAATAATATTAAAACATCCTGTTTGTAGTTTATTTAAAAAAAAAACTCTAGATTAATTTTGCCAGTTTCTTATCTTAACCTGTCAAAGGCCCGCAAATTCCAGGAAAAATACAGAAATTTCGTAACAAAACACGATTTTGAATTTTGAATTGAATGTTTTGTTGATTAATTTTGAGCTATCGTATATTTCATTGACTGAAACACGTTCCTAAAACAAAAAACTATGCACCAAAACAACATTACTTGCATTAATTACGTAAATTAATAGGTTTTACGATGTTTTAGTCGAGGAACACGCGTCAATATTGACAGCTTCAATTTGCGCCAAAAATGACATTTCGATTCCACAGATAAAAATCATTTAACCGGTCAAAGGCCGTGACATTTAGCGGAAATTCGCGGAACTTCGCAAAAAAACACTAAAAAACCACAACTTTGAATTTTGAATTGAATGTTTTGTTGATAAATTTTGAGCTATTGTATATTTTATTAACTGAAACACGTTCACAACACAATAAGCTATCTACTAAAACCACATTACTTGCATTTATTACGTAAATTAATAGGTTTTATGATCGTTTTATTCGCGATACACCCATTAATTGCGACCGTTAAATTCGCGGCAAATTCTGACAGCCGATTGTCATAGAAGATATCGTTTTAAAAATATTCCAGGGTGACTAGGTGAATGAAACTTGTAGCGTCTCCGAGAGTAATGACAGCGCAAGCGATTCTGACACTGTTCTCCATACAAATTGTGTACATAGAAGGTCCAAAATCGTGGACCAAAAGTTTTTTGTCGGATGTATTATTCAAATATTTGAATTATTTTCTCGCGCATGCGCATATGACGCGCGCGCCGGCGCGTCTCCGGCCTTTGACCGGTTAAAAATAATCTGGTGTTGTCAGGTGAATGAAACTAGTGGCGATATCATCAATGATGTTGGCGCAAGCGATTCTGGACCTTGTTTTCATACAAAATCTGTACATAGAAGGGTCAAAATCGCAGACAAACACTTTTATTTCGAAATATTTTTTTCGCGCATGCGCAAAAGCTGCGCGCAAATGAGCGTTTCCGGCCGATTACAGGTTAAGAGTGGTCACAAAACTTTTTTTTAATTTGTTAAAAAACCTTTCTTTTCTTAATTTCAATTTCCTAGTTTTATTGATTTCAACAGTTTTATTGTTTTTTTTTTTTTTTTTATCGAAACACCCTTTATATAAAATTCATAAATCTTAAGTCTTACATATAAAGCTAACCTTTTAAAATGTATTTTGAGTTAGTAAAACAATAAATTGGTAATCAAAATATAAACTGTTTTATTAATTTGCAATTTTTTTGTAATATAATAAACCTTTTAAAATACTTGGATCATTTCTGCAGTTACCGTACAGTAATACAATGCTTTTAAATGACAGTAAATAACAATTTTAAAAAAAAAATCACGAATCTTATCAACTAAGGTCGAAGTTTCCAGTATAACGCATTCACCATATGTAATAGAAACAAAGGAGATATGGGCATGGAAGCATGTCGACTGCAGCTGAGCTATCACCAAATTTTTTTTTTTTACATTAGTCCCACCCAGGAAGCCCCGAGGAAAATAATTTCCCTGTGTCATCTTTGGGGATGCTGTGTGGAGGGGTTTTTAAGGAAAGGAAAGAGAGGAAATTCTGGGAAGGAAAAGGGTAGGTAGGTAGGAATCTGGGGGTTGGTAGGAAAATTGAGGGGTGGGTAGGAATCTGGAGGTCAGTGTGTCCAGGAGTGACGGACGTATGATTTCATCCCTCCCATTGCGGTGCAAAGCGATCTTCCGAGAGAGTACAGCTGGACTAGTCAGAGGGACTCCCCCAACCATTCTCTCTCGATCCGGCCTGCCATGCAGCTAGCGGGCAGACGCATCCGCTGCAAAGACCCAGACAAACCTCACCCCATGAACCCGGGCACCCCTGCTAAGTCACCAAACGTAGCGAACCACTTGGGGTGACCTATGGCCGAGGTTTTGGTTAATCTTTCTGCACACGTCGAGTTGTTTGGTTCTAGTCCACATGATGCATATTTTATGTGTTGAGTTATTTGGTTCTAGTCCACATGATGCATATTTTATGTGTCAAGTTATTTGGTTCTAGTCCACATGATGCATATTTTATGTGTCAAGTTATTTGGTTCTAGTCCACATGATGCATATTTTATATGTGTTGAGTTATTTGGTTGAAATCCACACAATGTATATTTTATATGTGTTCAGTTATTTGGTTCAACACATGATGCATATTTTATTGTGTTGTGTTATTTAGTTCAAATCCACATGATGTATATTTTAAGCGGGGTCCATAGCTCGTCATTTGTCTTGACAGTCCCACAACAAGTCAGTGAATTTATCAAGTTTGTCAATAAATATTGTCAACTTTTGTTGTGTTTTGAGTTTAGTTGTAATTCCCGTGTTCGACGGAAAACATTTCCTAAACACTCCATCCCGGGTGAAGCGGGAAGACAGGCGGGGGGGGGGGGGGGGGTATTCATTTTTTGACAGGAGCCGCGCGGTGTGGTCATATTTATGGAAGAACAAACCGAACGGCTTTTTGAGGTTGCGTGTTATGTGTAATGAGCAAGCTTAATAAATTTCATAAACAAATTTCATTAGATTTCGAGCGCAAATTTCATAAACAGCCATATATTGTTATTATTATTTTATGACTTTGGGCCTTGCCGCGACCGATGCTCTCGAATAATAACAATCGTCAATTGAGTCAATAAGTGAGTTACAACCAAAACCGACCTAAAGTTACTATTAAGAATTTAGAGTGCGTAAATATTTACGTCAAAAACGGAATAATTATAAATATTTGATATTATATTATAATTTTATTATCAAATATTTTTATTGTTATATTATATTTAGGTATAATAATATTTTAAACTCTTGATTATGCCCGCTCATTGCACATAACCACAAAAGGCCGTTCTGTTAATTCTCCCCACACGACCGCATTGCGCGGCATCTGTCAAAAAATGAATCCCACCCCCATCGGCCCCCGCCTGCCTTCCCGCTTCACCCGGGATGGATTGTTTAGGAAATGTTTTCCGTCGAACATTGGAAGCACAACTAAACTCGAAACACAACAAAAGTTGACAATATTTATTGACAAACTTGATAAATTCATTGACTTGTTTTGGGACTGTCAAGGCAAATGACGCGCAATGGACCCGGCTTTATATGTGTTCAGTTATTTGGTTCAACATTTAATGTATATTTTATATGTGTTGAGTTATTTGGTTCAAGTCCACATGATGTATATTTTACATGTGTTCAGTTATTTGGTTCAACATATGACAAATATTTTATATGTGTTGAGTTATTTGGTTCAAGTCCACATGATGTATATTTTATGTGTTAAGTTATTTGGTTCAAGTCCACATGATGTATACATATTTTATATGTGTTGAGTTACTTGGTTCAAGTCCACACGATGTATATTTTATATGTGTTGTGTTATTTGATTCAAGTCCACGTGATGTAAGTTGCAATCTGTGAACCCATCGATGCCTTCAATTTTGAAATCGTGTGTTTCATTCAAATTCTCGTCTTCGTTCGGTCGATGTTTGACAAAAAATACCAAAGTGGATCCTCCTGGAATATAAAAATACATTAATTTAGTTTAGGCTTTATTTTGGAATACATTTATTGTTAACGGACAAATTCATAGCAAGGAATAATATCAAAACATCTTCCGAACCATAAAGTATAAAATCTGTATGTATACAGCAATTAAAACCCTAGAGTTGTGTGCTTATACAACATGATATTTGTGTCATACATCATAATATGTAACTAATAACAGATAGTCAGTGTGTATGATGAAATGATAGCTCTCACACTGTGAGCTCTGGCTTCATAAAATTTGCATGGATTGTCAGTAAGAAATTTGAAACTATTTTCGCTATGTTGTTTCGGTGTATTTTCATCATAAGCTTATGGTGCTTTAAAATCACTATTTTACTGAACACATCAGTTTTGCAAAAAGAGTGTTGCAATCTCATGTTGGTAAAAGTAGTACATAGTTTGATAATGACCTATTGAAAGTGCGGCCACCAGAAAGATGGGTATCTGACAGGAGAAGTCCATAAAGGATCCGAAGAAGAGGTTGCTGCAGATGGAG
The DNA here is from genome assembly GCA_929108145.2 of Limnephilus rhombicus. Classification (NCBI taxonomy): domain Eukaryota; kingdom Metazoa; phylum Arthropoda; class Insecta; order Trichoptera; family Limnephilidae; genus Limnephilus; species Limnephilus rhombicus. The sequence goes on from OV815284.1 coordinate 14,140,954, forward strand.
CCCACTCTCCCCGCCAGGGTGGCAATGCAAACCGCCATTGAACTGAAATCATTAAAATCAAACGTAATATTGTCATCAAATGGCCATTCAGCGCCATTTTGTTTTTTAACAGTTGAAAGGTCACCGTGAAATGCCGATTCTAAGTCCGTTTCAGCTTTTGAACAAATTGTGATCAGCAGAAACGGACAACTATCATCAGAATTGGCATTTAACCGGTCAAAGGCCGTGACATTTAGCGGAAATTCGCGGAACTTCGCAAAAAAACACTAAAAAACCACAACTTTGAATTTTGAATTGAATGTTTTGTTGATAAATTTTGAGCTATTGTATATTTTATTAACTGAAACACGTTCACAACACAATAAGCTATCTACTAAAACCACATTACTTGCATTTATTACGTAAATTAATAGGTTTTATGATCGTTTTATTCGCGATACACCCATTAATTGCGACCGTTAAATTCGCGACAAATTCTGACAGCCGATTGTCATAGAAGAAATCGTTTTTAAAATATTCCAGGGTGACTAGGTGAATGAAACTTGTAGCGTCTCCGAGAGTAATGACAGCGCAAGCGATTCTGACACTGTTCTCCATACAAATTGTGTACATAGAAGGGCCAAAATCGTGGACCAAAAGTTTTTTGTCGGATGTATTATTCAAATATTTGAATTATTTTCTCGCGCATGCGCATATGACGCGCGCGCCGGCGCGTCTCCGGCCTGTCAGAGGTTAAGGTAAGTATTCATAGTCGGCTCTTTCATAGATGGCGCTAGTATAATTATTTTAGGAAAAAAACACAGTGGTTGAAGTTAGAATTTCTAGTTTTATCAAAAAATTTGAAAAATAAATTAAAACCTTTGCATACCTATGTATTATGTCTACTCATAAAATTCATAGCCAAAGAAACATTCTACCAGAATAAATGCGATGAGATAAACGACGACCTCAAGAGAGGAAATGTAGAAAGAGCTCACGCTGCGGTGAAAGGCTTCTTTGGGATGAGAGTTGGAAAGGGTAATGCAATAGAAGGAGAAGACGGCAAAATACTTTTCGAAAATGACGAAATAGGAGAGAGATGGAAAAGGTATCTCGAAATGCTGTACAATGGAAAGGGAAATAACAAAACATTGATAGAAAGAGAAAATGAGGTAGACGCAGATGATTTGGGAGATCCAATCACTAGAGAAGAGTTTGACCTCGCACTGAAAAATCTCAAAAACGGGAAAGCACCCGGAATCGATGACGTTCCGGCTGAACTAATTAAGCCAGCAGGAAAAGGAACTATAGATGCCCTGTTTAAAATGATACAGACAATGTATAAGACTGGAAAGATACCAGAGGATTTCGAGAAATGCCTAATTGTCGCATTACCAAAGAAGGCGGGCACGACGAAATGTGAACAACACAGAACTCTTAGCATAATATCCCATGCCTCAAAAATCTTAACTAATATCATTCTAAAAAGAATCGAACCAAAAGTAGAGAAGATCCTTTCCGGAGACCAGTTTGGCTTTAGAAGAGGTGTAGGAACCAGAGAAGCAATATTGTCACTACGAATACTACTTGAAAAAAGAATAAAAAGAAACCAAAATTCATCACATTCATAGACCTGGAAAAGGCTTTCGAAAAAGTTGAATGGAAAAGACTTTTCGAGATTCTGAAGAGAATTGACATCAAATATAGAGATAGACGAATAATCCAGGCGCTATACAAGAATGAGGCCGCTATAATTAGATGTGACAATGATGCAAAAGAAGCCAGTATAAGACAAGGGGTGAGACAGGGATGCTCTCTGTCACCTGTTCTTTTTAACGCTTATATACAAAGTGCGATTTATGACTTGAGAGAGAGAATGAGTCACAGAAAAGGTGTAAAGATACACGGGCAAAAGGTGGATATGATAAGGTTTGCTGACGATATTGCTATGGTTGCTGAAAGCGAAGAAGAACTGCAAGAGGCCTTAACAATCATGTAAAGCATTCTTCAAAACAATTACAACATGAAGATAAATAAAGACAAAACAAAGCTGCTGACTGTAGGCCGAACGCAACATCAGATGAGAGTAGAGATGTCAGGAGTTCCACTAAAGAACACCAAGGAGTTTGTCTACCTCGGGAGCAAAATAACATGGGACGGTCGGTCTAAGAGCGAGGTCGACAGCCGTATACACCAGGCTAGGCTTGCATTCAATAAAAGGTCGAAAATAATAGAATCGAATAATATAGACCTAAAACTGAGAATACTCCTCATCAAGACCTATGTATGGAGTATCTTGATGTACGGCTGCGAAACATGGTGCCTATCCGAAAGAGATAAACGGAGACTAGAGGCTTTTGAGATGTGGTCCTATAGAAGACTATTAGGAATTTCCTGGAGAGACCACATCACAAATGAGGAGATGCTCCAAAGAATCGAAGGAGGAAGGCACCTGCTCAGGACCTTGTCCGAAAGGCGCGCAAGATGGATCGCTAGGGGACGCCCACGCCGAGAGTACCTGGAGGACCTGCTGGTGGACGTGCGCTGCTCATCATATGCAGACTTCAAAAGAGCCGCACAAGACAGGGAAGAGTGGAAGAAACGTATAGATGAAATTGCTGCAAACCAATCCCACGATTGAAACCAGAGAGAGAAAATTCATATAACCGAAGGATAAAGTTTTGTATGTGAATGTTGGCAAAAAGGCATTTTGTTTAGCAACCTGAACATTGAATATGCCGTTATATCACCTTTTGCTTTGAAAATCCATACAATTTTGTTTGTGTGCCGCATTATTGTTGTAAGGAACATTTTGTTTGTACACGTATGTAGTGCAATGATTATTCTTCTTTCAAGCTATACAGCTTCTTTCAATAGATGTCGATAGTTTAGTTAGGTATATGAAGTTCTGCATATCCCAACAGATGGCAGAAGAATACCATCTATCGTCATTCGTGTCTTAGGTACGAACAGTTTCAATGATTATTATAAGCAATAATTATCAGCCTGAAACACTCATCAACATTGAAAAATCTTCCGAGAAAAGATACTTGCCGCCAACGGGACTTGAACAAGATTTTTATGCATAGCACAAAATAAAGTTGGTTGTTTTCAGGTGGAAAAAATATAATAAGCAGTAATTGTTGAATGAAACACTAGTATATATTGAATTATTTGGCGGGTATTTGATAAGCCCCCATAGCTCAGTGGTCAAGAGCAGCTGACCGGCAATCAGAAGGACACGGGTTCAAGTCCCGTTGGCGGCAAGTATCTTTTCTCGGAAGATTTTTCAACGTTGATGAGTGTTTCAGGCTGATAATTATTGCTTATAATAATTGTTACCCTTTGTGCTATGCATAAAAATCTTGTCTAAACGTTAATTTATAAATTAAAAATAATAATTAGTTTCAATGATAGCCGAAGGCCTCGGTGAGATTGGGCGGGCTCCTACAGTCCGCTCGCAGCAGCGGCAGAACTGCTTAGAGCCTAGTTTAGTAAGGTCGTCTGTCAAGTTTAATATTCAATGTAAATATTTATGATAACTAAATAAACCAACTAGTAAAAAAAACTAAATAAACACTCGAACTTACAACTTACTTATAAGATACCAACACATCTTATGTAAGTTGTCTTATTATTGAAAATTAATATAACTTATAATGTAGTGGTAAAGGTGTGATTAGTCATGAACACAGAAAAGATCAAAGCTATGACAAATGGGAAGCAAGAACCTATCAGGATCAATAACAATCTGATCGACTATGTGGATGTATGTACAACTAGGTCAAATAATTTCTCCTGTATATTTAACCACAAAAGAAATAGACAGACATATTGGAAATGCTTGGAAACAATATTGGGGTTTTAAAGAAATAATAAGAAACTAGGATAACTATTAAACCGAAACCTTTTGGTACCTGCATACTTCCTGTACTTAGAAACTTGAAACTTGCCAAAACTCCATGGAAAGAAGTATGTTAGGGAAAAGACTGTCTGATAGAATAAAAATCGAAACTGTTAAGAAAGAAACAAGAACAAAAGATGTCACAAAAAGCTAAAGTGAAAGTGGCCAGGCAACACAATCAGAGGAAGTGAAAAATGGTCAAAATTGGACCATTTAGACCAGCGGTCGTCACAATTTTCTGGTCAAGGGCCACAGACAATGTGAGGTATCACTGCGGGCCGCACACTTATGATTTCGGGGGGGGAGGGGAGGGGGGGGGGGGGTGTTTTGCCTTTTTGTTTATCAAGTTAAAAAAGCAATTCTTTTGTATTTCAGTACCGGGTTGCTACCTCCTTCCTTCTCGTGTTCATTGATAGAGTGTCAATGCTTTAATAATAATACACGTAAAGTCATAATATTATATTTTAAAAAATTGTGTAGATCTGTAATGGAATCTTTCAGGTCAATTTTCACCCACTTCCCGAACTTTTCGCACACCTGAAAAAAATTATTACAATACATTCAATAACAAAAAATAACCAATATTAAAGTTTACTTTGCTTTATTAGTACGTGATTAGCGTGTTTTTCTGGTCTATTCTAGACCACGTTTTTACCTCACTGCGCCATCTCTACGCCCTCTAATTTTCTCTGGGTCTTTTACTGCCCCCCCTGAAAGTCTCAAACGATCACAAGGGGGCATTATCGCCCACTTTGAGAACCTATGTGTTCAAAAACTATATGTTCAAAAACCAGCTGTGCGTTTTAAAATCAAATGTCGATCAATTAAAATCAACGTTTTAAAATCATTATGTTATATAATTGTACATGAAAAAATATATTTAAAAAGAAAACGGCATAATAAACGGCATAATAAACGGCAGATATTTGTGCGGGCCGCAAAAAAACGGATAATATAATTGTACATGAAAAAATATATTTAAAAAGAAAACGGCAGATATGTGTGCGGGCCGCAAAAAAACGGATAGTATAATTGTACGTCAAGATATTTGTTAAGAAAACGCCAGATATTTGTGCGGGCCGCACAAATATCCGCCGCGGGCCGCACAAATATCCGCCGCGGGTCGCAGTTTGATGACCACGGATTTAGACCAACCATACTCAACCTTTTGCCCGCCAAGCTTTTGTGTGCGGCCCTAAACACTTTATTATCAGGAACTTGATCTTAAAAAATCTATAATTCTAACTTTCGTATATCTCGAGATTCGTTTCGACTTTGACGCCCGAAAAGGATTGTCATTATGGTCCACATGATCTGGTATAAGAGTGGGACACGTTTTTTAGATTTTCACCGCCAAAAGTATTTTCATTGTTTGTTTTAGGGGTTTTTTGCCGTGTTTCGCTACCTCCTTCTATAGCCAACGTTTCGGACAGCGTTACTATGTCCATCATCAGGCAAATGAGTAAGAGTGTCGCTATTGCACACGCTAGATTTATTCCCAGAAAACAATTATTTGACACACAAGTACGCGTGCAAATAAATAATTTATAAATAAAAGTGCCACTTCTGGAAACCACCGCATCAATTATAATACATAAAATCTGGTTAGTCAGGTACATACTTAGTACGTATTGTTTTGTTATAATTTAAATACGAATAATGGTGGGAGTGTCTTCAGAGTGTCGACAAAAAGAGAGTGCTTCAAGACAAATGAAAAGAAGAATATTTCTTTGTTGAGGGGGGGCCAGTTGATAGTTTTTTCGTCACAGTATAGTGTTGCGGCCCGCATAACTTTACAAATTTATGTTTGTGGCCCGAAGAGAAAAAAGGTTGAGTATCACAGTACGACATCAAAGCCATAGCAGGTGGTACATGGACAAGAGTAGCTAATGATAGAGAGAAATGACGACAGTTGGAGGAGGCCTTTGTCAACTAGTGACATACAGACAGGGAGTCGATGCATGATAAGTGTTATAAATGTTATAAATACATATTATAAATAATGTAATGTAATTTACTGTCTGAATAAAGGCTATTATTATTATTATGTAGTAGGTACTCTAGCTGTTTCCATCCATCATAACATCCATCGTAACATGACATTTGGCTCTACGCTGAAATGTTATTTATCAGTCGTTCATCGTATGCTCCGAGGAACTAGCGTCATTGATCCCTTCGGCACCGGTGCTTAGTCGGGAAACACGCCAAACATGCGCCCATCATTTGTACACGGTTGACATTAGCCACATGAGAACGGGTCGTTTCTATGACTCGTTCTTGAGTTCAACGGCTCGGCTGTGGAATGATTTGCCGGCCTCTGTGTTTCCTCCCTCCTACAACATGGGTCTCTTCAAGACCCATGTTCCTTCCTTCCTTTCGTCAAAAAGACCCTCCACACAGCATCTTCAAAGATGACATCGGCCCCGAGGGAAATTATTTTCCTCAGGGCCTCCTGTGTGGAGTTAATGTAAAAAAAAAAATGCTTTATGTGAACTGCTTATGTTAATCGTCTCATGACTCAAACTTTATCGTGGTTTTAATAACCGACCAGAACAAACTCTATCGCACGCTTATGGATACATCTGTGACTGTCACCGAATGGATAACAAGCCAGACGACACAATAGCAGTGAGTACCACTTAATGTGTATTACCGTATCTTGTTTGGTTGTCGGGCATAGCTCGTATCGAGATCCATAAACGTTTTTAAATAGCAAAGAATGGCCGCAAGGTTATTCTGACCCCGTGCATTGTCACGAACCACTAGCTGAAGGTGACAACATTTAAAATTCAAAGTTTCTGTTATATTCTGTTGCCAGCGTGTAATTTTATTTAATCTTATTTTTTCTCACAATACGGAGAATTTGTAGTTAATTGTTTCACACATTAGGGGTATTTGAATAAGGAGTGAGAAATTATTTATATATAAGCAATATTTTATTTATTTACCTCACATTGGACGGAAATGCATCCATTACCAATCCCACGATGACGATATTCCCCGTGGTCATCGCGGACTGGAAGATGCTGGCCGCGGTCAGGCAGTAGAGCGGCGAGCTGACCCAGACGAAGGTGGCGGCGGCCACGCCAGCGATGGCCAGCGATATCGCCGGCAAGACCTTGGCGCTTACCCAGTCCGATACGTACACTGAGATAACATTGTATAAGAGGCAAGCCATGCCTATCGTCATTGTATCCTTAAACCCCTGGAAATTGAATTATTATTAATTTCTTGTGATGTCCGTTTCAAGTCTTTGTAAGATTTTTATGTCTGTAGACCGTACTTAACACAATGTACTATCTTGAGCAGTTGATTTTCAGTCCTTTCTTCCCTGTTGTACTGCTACATAAGTAAACAGGGTTTCTGCACAAATTGATATCATTTACCTGATAATCCATAATATTTTCACATTTTTTCTCCGCAACATCTCCTGCGTCGTAGTAGAAGTCAAAGTCTTTGAAGTTGGTGTTGTTCCCCAGAATATGTGAAGCCGTTATGTTGGGTCTTGACAAAATTGCAGAATTTGTCAGTTGGCAAACTGTGGTTACAGAATTTGTATTCAAGTTGCTGTATTTTCTGAACCGTGATAACAATTCTGGTATCCACAGTCCAAATCCGTAACATCTGTAATTTATTGAAAATTATAATTATTATTTGCTTATTAGTTGCTCACTTTGTTGGTAAAGCTAGTAAAACCTCAAGAGCGTCAAGCATACCTATTTACCTACCATTTGTACACCTTTTTGCTGTATTGTATTGTAAGCAATGACGTTATATAAATAGACTTGCCATAGTCTCACAAACTCAAGATATAATGTGGCATTTAATCAAAACTCTTTTGTTTTCAGCGATTTTCAATAATTTCTTAATTCAAAAGTTATTCGTGTATGATAAAGATAGACGCTTAAAAGAATATGTGCATATGGACGAAACAAAAGATAGAACGCGGGCGGCATTTTCGTATTCAAAATTCAAAAGTTCCGTCGAATACTGTCTCAAGGCCGACTAAAGTAGTAGGCTTGGGCACCAGTCGAATTTTGAGGTGTCAAATAGCTATAATGAACAACGATAGTTTGCAAATGGCGATGATTGTTATTGTATTTGTTGTTTCTGCTGATTTTTATGTTGTTTTACCGCAGGCAAGTAAATAAAGAATTATTAGATTATTATTATAAAAAGTAAATTTTACTTAGCGACGGCATCGACTTTGTAATTTGGCTGTTGTGCATCCAGACCTGTACTTTAGTAGGCCTTGAGTTCTCTAATGACGCATAAAATCTTTGGGCGGAAAGCAATTGTATTATTTTTATAATCGATAATAATAAGTAATTTGCATGATTTACAAATGAAATGTTATTCCTTCGCTTTTACTACTGTTTACCGTGTAATGGAAACATTTTCTCATCACACAGGAGGGAATTTTGGCGCTTTTTAATGCAATTTACTTACTAGTAGGACACGACCTTACTCGACGCGTGGCAGTTTAGTACTAAAGTAATTAGAAATCGAGTACTCTACAATTGTCTTGTTGTTGGCTTCCCATTTTGAGATTTCTACCCCACGTCTAAAGTATGTAACGTCTTTGATTGTAAGTGACACTTTGTAATATTCTACAACAGCAGTTTCTAATTCTAATCCATTTTCGACTTGCATACCCCTTAGCAATCCATTTTACTAAAATGTATTATGCTTAGATACAAATTTAAAAAGAATGTTAAGATATTTGTGTTAACCGAGGATTGGCATACTATTTTTTCATCCTTGTCCTTTTTTAAATAATAAGATTTCAATTTTTAATTAATAAGATTTGTTTTTTAATAATATTTGTTTTTTGAATAATAAGCTTTTTTTAAATAAATAGATTTTATTTGAGTTCCTTTTGCCAAAATTGGAGTGTCACCCTAGATGTTTTGAACTAGCTTTGTTTCTTGGTGGGTATAGTCATTAAAGATTTATTTATGGTCTATATTGTTACAAATCATACTTAAATTACCCATCTGGTCACTAATATATTTTTATTTCTTACTTTATTATTTTACGCACCAGATTTAAATGTCCGGGTTTAATTTTCCCCACAGGAAAAACTAAACCCTTTCACACACTTCCCAAATGATCATCTGGTCAATCCACGTTATGCAATTGCACTATATAAGTATTATAATTACAAAACAATACAAGAACAACATGTCAACCTACCAGAGACCAGATGGGAAAATAATTCACCGACTCCAGATATTTTCATATCAGAGGGTTCGGCTCTGTGGAATTCCTAATTGAACCTATAAATCCTGCTGATCCCTCAATATAAATATTTAAAAAATCTTTTGTAATCCTACATGTATTTAAAATTACCGATTTTTGCATTTATATATATAAATTCTTTGACAAATCTAATACGCCTAAATTTTGAATCAGAGACCTAGGTATAATGCCAGTAGCCGAAATAACAAATGGTAATATTTTTATAGTCCGAGAATGCCAAATTCTTTTAATCTCATTTCCTAAATCTGTGTATTTTCTAATTTTTTCAGAAACAGTTTTTTGAATATTACAGGAATTCGGAATAGCTACATCAATGATATAAGTTATTTTTTTTTAAATTTTGTCATGTAAAACTATATCAGGTCTATTATGACTAATTGTTCTCTCTGTTAGTATAGTTTTATCATAATATATTTTATAAAATACATTTTCTAAAAATGAATTTGGTTCATATTCATAATATGGTACTATATTACGGCAGTCAATCAAGTTATGTTTAATTACCAAACTTTGGTGGATTATTTTTAAAACCTGATTGTGCCTAAATGTATACTCGGACGGCGCTAATATAGAACATCCCGATATAATATGTTCTATAGTTTCCGGAAAAGCCAAACATTTTCTATATAAATCATCAATTTGATTTATATCTTTGATTATATGCTTCCTATAATTTTTAGTATTAATGACTCTATCTTGAATGGCAAGCATAAATCCTTCTATTTCTGCGCTCAACTCTCCAATTCTCAACCATTTGTTTGACGAAAGTTTGTCAACATACGTTTGGTTGAGATAATTGAAATGTTTTGCATGAATAATTTTATTTGACCAGGAATCTAATAATTCCTGGTTAGTATTTATAAGAATGTTGGCATTCTCGTCATATAAATTTAAAGGTGTAATGTTTCTATCTGCCTTGCAAATTATTTTGTGCATTTCTGAGCTATTAGCTTTCCTATGGAAAAAATTTCTAAGCATTTCTACCTGATTGTGTTTCAAAGATGTTATTTTGACTACACCTCTACCTCCTAAATTTCTAGGTAAATTAATTTAGTGTTTTAAATGTAGTGCATTTTAGTATTTTGTGTGTGTAAAATCACTCAACTTTATAAATGTTAACCTCAACACAGGCCTAGTGAAGTTAATTTTTTTTTGCATGTAAAAATAAAAAATAAGAATGTATGGTGAGAAGTTATAAATAAATAAACACAGTAAGCTTCAAACTTTAATGCCGACCTGATGTAGATAGAAAAATCATCGCAATAGGCGAGTTTAAGTTATGCAAAGTTGCATGCCTTTCCACCCACGCCTTTTCCTGTCGCACGTATGTATTACACATCTTTCTCTTTAGCTTACGGTTGTTGTAGAGTCAGTACAGTGACTGTACCTGCATGAGAATGGATCGTATCAAGTTCAGATCGGCATAAATTTGGCGCGTACTGTACCATTGTGCATCTGCTATTATTGTGTTTTGCATTCCTCCTAACAACTACCAAGCGTGTAACCCAGACATGTTGGTTCGGTTGCCAGTACCTATTAATTTGTATTCCAGTTTTTCACCCCCTCGGATTTAGCAAAGGTATAATATGTCATTGAATATTCCCGTTTGACGTTCATTTTCAAACAAGTTTTATTTTTTTAATGTATCCCAAAATGAAATACTGTTTTTGAAAGCAGATTAAAAACTCTCAGTTTTTATTATTACAAACGGACATACTCGTATGTAATTAAAAATATGCAAATGTACCTAACTAACTAAAGTTTAACTAACTAAATATTTTAAAATTGCTTACAGATGTTCTTTTTTTGCAAAGTTTACCACTTAACTCGAAATTTAAAAAAAACGCATTAGACAAACGTATTTATGTATAAACATTGTTGTCACTTAATTTTTTTTGTTTTATATAAAAATAATCCTATTAATCCTATCCTATCCTATCCTATTATAAAGGCGAAAGTTTGAATGGATGTCTGGATGTATAGATGTATGTATGTTTGTTACTCTTTCACGCAAAAACTACTGAATGGATTTAAAAAATTCTTTCACTAATAGAAAGCTACATTATTTGTGAGTACTATAGGCTATATATATATTGGTAAGCTCTGGCGTTATGAAATTATTTATTATACGTTTATTGTCCAGACGAAAAGCAAAGCGAGTAGTGTTTGAATGTAGCTATATATAGCAACCTAAAATTACACTTACCCGAACATGTTTGCGAAGAATATGAACATAACCATAATGGATTTAATGGTGAAGGGTTTCTTGAAGATGGCCGTGATCTGTGTTAAGATGTCCCGCAGCAGTCGGCTCACCCGCCCCCCGTTCAGGCTGATGGACATTTGGCTGTTTTGTGTGATGTTAATGCTACGCTTTCCGGGACAGTTGATTGCGTGCAGAACCTGTCATCAGTAATCATAATTATTCAGTTTGGTCAAGTATTTTGGTCTAAAATCCAAATTTAAGTTTTTTATGAAAAACGCTGCGCAGCTGCTTCTTTTAATTTTTTTTTGCATTAACTCCTCACAGGAGGCCCTGAGGAAAAAAAATTCCCTCAGGGCCTATGTCATCTTTTGGGGATGCTGTGTGGAGGATCCTTTTAGGGGCGCCCTTGAGTTGATTTTTCACAAATATTAAAGGACGACGAGGAACTTCTAGAAAGCTAAAGGTATGAGGAGTGGATAGGAAATCCTTCAAGCAGTCTCTTCCAATCCGGCTCGCCAAACGCGATGGGCAAACGCATTCGCCGCCAAACCTCACCACATTTTTTATTTTTTTTTTTTACAGTGAATACCGCACAAGAATCTCAACTGCTCCCGTCTGGAGCCAGTGAGACTATGGCATCCCCAATTGGGGTATGTTGTGAGGCTGAAGGTAGTGGGGATGGGAGGAGGTGGGGAAGAGGAAGGTTGGGAAGTACCTGGCTATTCAGATCTAGTCACCAAACACGGCTAAAGCCATTTTCAAGCAACGTTTCAATTTCTGAATGGTGGTCTTACACCAGGGCGATACTGATAGTATCTTCCACTCTGGAACATGCCGCAAATATACTATACATTATTTTAAATGAATTAATTGTGAAATAACACAAATTAATAAAATAAAATTTATTTGCGCATGCCGGGTTCGAACCCGCGACCTCCGGATTGTGAGTCAAGTGTCTTACCCACTGGACTAAGGAGGTCGTCCTGTCGTCGGAGGTCGTCGTCATGAACCTGGGCCTTCTTGCTAAGTCACCAAACGTAGTGAACCACTTGGGGTGATCTATGACGGGGGTGTTGGTTAACCAATAAATGGCTTCCTATGGACTGTACGGCTGCACGCCAAAGTAACATTCATTAGTTGACTTTCTTACCAAATACTCCTTATCTGATCTACCGGTGTTGATGCTGAACATGCTCTTGAGCACATTGGTAGCTTCCTTGTTGCGTTTGTTGGCCAGGAGAAGTCGGGGGCTCTCGGGCAGTTTGGAGAACAGGAAGGCCGACATAATGCTGGGCAGCGATGACACCAGCAGGTACAGTCTCCACGAGTTGAACTTCACATTGCCCGTCATGTAGATTTGGAATTTCAGGGGCATTATGAGGAACGCCAATGCTGAAAAATAAAATAAATATCAATTTATTAATTTGTAATCTTTAAATGAATAATAGCTCCGAAACTAACTTAAAGCGTAAGCTTAGGGAGTGTGACGAACCCATCGTTCAGGGAGTGGAAATACAACCTGCTATTTTCATCCCAAGCCAAGGTGTGAGCTACCGTGCTCAGGCTGAATAACCTGGGGAACAGTGTGGCAAAAGGTGCCTCCAAGGTGCACAAACCCATCTCAGAGTATTTAGATCTTACACCAGCACTCGGGGCTCTGCTGAAGTGGACCTTCTATTTACCTTCATACTCGTGCGACGACAAATAAAACCATCCAAAAAATAGGGGCCTTTGGGGAACCTGGAAGAGCTGAAAAAGTGGACTCTTCCTTGAATCAAGAGAGAATGGAGAGGACAGATGAGGCCTTCTTCCTTCGTGGGGTCTTCAGGGAACCAAGGACGTGGAGAGGAGAGATGATACCTGGGAAGACACATTGAGGAACCAGAAGACATAACCAATGACAACCCTGGTGAACTTTATGGAAAGGACTGGGTTAGTGTTAAAGGAATGAGGTAAAATGGGAGATAGCACAATGGGCCTATGGCTTAAGTGGAAGGGAACTATACGTAAACCATCTCCAATATTATAATGAAAAACTAACATAAAACAAGTTGCAACTTCTGAATTTCTTGATTAATATTAATTTGTGTGTTTTTGGTAAGCCAATAATTAGATTGAGTGTGATGTTAATCCATTGGCTTCCAAATTGTTAAGCTAAAAAATTGTCCTTCACATCTGAATTAATTTTGTACCAAACATTTTAAATATTTAGTATTGTACTAATCTAATATAAATTTTTAACTACATGTTTAATCGTAATACATATATTTTTTTAAATTTACTAGTGTACTGAATTATAGTACATCATCAGGGCACACATCACATCTGCCCTTATGATGGACTCCGTAACGCTGTCCGAAACAATGGATAAAGAAAGAGGTAGCGCAACGCGGCATAATCCCCCATAAATAAATCACTATAATATTTTTGACTGAAAATTTAAAATCATGCAAGACAAAAATTGCCGATATATTACGTTTGCAATCAAGTGGTACTCCACACGCGTAGCACGACTTATATGGTTTGAATTCTAACAGTTTCAGATTGCATCCTTTATCCATTATCAGAATAGATGGCAAAAACCACCAAGAACTGGCAAAACATGAGACATATCAAGGAAGGTCTTATATTCTTGAGACAATGTAAGACCTTCATATGAAAATATGAAATTTTTCAATATGAAAATGTGCATATTATTTCTTACCTGGTAGGAAAATCCACGACAAGATGAAACAAAACCCAATATAACAAATATATTTAGTTCTTCTTTTTAATGGAATCATATCCCCTAAATATGTAAACACAAGACAGCCGGGCCCGCCAATGAAGAAGCCGTTGAAGAAACGCATTATCAGAAGCATGCTGTAATCCTGGGACAAAGCCGAAAAAATTGTGACAAAAGAATCGGCTATCAGAGTCGTTAGAAGTATCTTTTGCCTTCCAATCATGTCTGCAGTTATCCCCCAAAGGCAGGCACTTGATATTCCACCTGAAATCAATCACAATTTATTATTACCGGCGACGTAAGTTAATTTAGCCCTGGAGGGTAATATTAGCCTAAATTGGTAAAGAGTTTGTAATTTTCGCCACATCTTAATCCCCTTTGCAAGTCATTATCATGGTTCCAGCCGAAAATGATAGATGGTAGTATAGACGCTTACCTCAGTGCCGTTTTGGTCACTTTGGGAACATGTATGCATGTATGTAACAGAACAGTTTGATTGCTTAACCACTCGGACCCATAAGCTTATGTACACGACAATGTAACATTACTAGTCATTCTTACGAGGCGTACCTGTGTTATTAAGAAAAGCCAGGAAAGCTTGATTGCTTCCACTGGAGCGATCACGCAAAATAAATAAATTTGCCTTGTTTGCTCGCAATTTCCCAGAAGATAATTTGTTAAATGTTTCGCCAACATTAAAAAAATCATACCTTCGAATTTTAACATAGAATCATAAAAACTTATTATAGTGCTATATTAGCCAATTAATTAACCTGTATTTTACCGTTTATCTCACATTTGTAGGATTTAAAAAAAAATTAAAAAAATTGTAAAGTTTATAACCGCGCGAATCCAGCATGTTGTTACTTTGAAACTGCCGTGAGGGGTACTTATTCAAGTCAACATCGAATATTTTCGATTTCTGTATGTTGTCTGTGTTGTACTTGATAATGAAAGATGCATATCTATGGAAAAAGGACCTAATTTTAACCGTAAACAGGTGATCAAAAATTAGGCGTGAGAAAAATTAATAAATATATATTTTTAACATTGTTCTAAAATAGTCTACGAAGTTTGGATTTGCGACATCGATGGTCATAATAGACAAAGCATTTCAAGAGCTTTGTTTTAAAATAAATGGCTGACCGGGGAAATCTTCTTAATAATTACAATAAATGTTTTACGAATGGTAGGAAAATGTAGTCAAATTTTGGACCGCTATCAATCGCAGAGAAATAAAAGTGGTCCATTCGACCATAATCGCTCCAGTGGTTAAGAAAAGAAAACTGAATGTTCCTCATTTTTTAGTACAATATATTAAATGAATATTAAATACTTACAATTTTCTTTGCATTTTATTATTACTAATGTTGAAAATTGAAAGAAGTTACGATTTTAGATTTTCACGGCCAAAGGTATTTTTGTTATTAGTTTTTGGGGTATTATGCCGTGTTGCACTACCTCCTTCTTTAGCCAACGTTTCGGACAGTGTTGCAGTGTCCATCATCACACATCTGCCCTGATGATAGACACTGCAACGCTGTCCGAAACGTTGGCTAAAGAAGGAGATAGCGCAACACGGCATAATACCCCAAAAACTAATAACAAAAATTTTAAAGAAGTTGATTTTAACTGTAATATTTACAGGGTTGGAAATTTTAACTGTTGTACGTGGCTTTTTAATGGCAATTTTTAAAACCATAAACTCTATAAAAGCCGCATGCATACCTATCATGAAGGCAACATTCACATATCCAATTTGATTTGTGGAAATGTTGAGATCGCATTTAGCTGATGGTAGCAAATATGCTGTGACTCCATTTTGGAATCCAACTGCAAGAAGCCCAAATGCACACGCAGATAGAACCATGTGACTGAACTTTCCATTTCCTGCAACAAATACGTAACATTTACATCGGGTTTTGTATTCAATTTATTTATGTTCTTGTACGTTTTTAGATTTTCACAGCCAAAAGTATTTTCATTATTTGTTTTGGGGTGTTATGCCATGTTGCGCTACCTCCTTCTTTAGCCAACGTTTCGGACAGTGTTGCAGTGTCCATCATCAGGGCAGATCTGGCAGCCTCCTACCTCCTTCTTGGCTAAAGAAGGAGGTAGCACAACACGGCATAACACTCCATAACTCATAACCGACTATGCACTGGTGCCAAGGGGACCAATGACACTAGTTCCTCTGAGCATCTTCCATTTAAATACCGGTAGAATATGGATAGCATTCCCACCTCACGCCTGTGCTCTAAAGATTGCAACTTGTTTGTCAAGATGAGAGATATTTCAAACGGATCGTCTGTTTCTGCACAGTCTGGGATTTTTTCAGGCATTTTGGAGCTTCAGAGGTGGATGCTAAATTCAACTTTACAGTGCGCCCAGTTTTTGGGAGGCTAATTTAACACTGGCTTCGATGGAGTCCCCGTGAAGGAGACTAGATTTTCACTTCGATCCCTTTTAGACGTAATCAGAGATGATTTGGTCTTTGAAACATTAAATTCAACGAGATTATATTTACCCCAAGAGAAGAGTTTAAATCTAAAACACCTTATTTCGATGACCTACCAAAATAAAAATTCAAATATTGTATGTACTAACCTGTTAAATCCAAAGACACTTCGTAGTTGCTGGTTTCAATCCATATAAACTGGTCTCTTAATTGTATTTCTTCTAACGTGTTGGCTTTTAATTCTGAAATGAACAAACTCGTATATAATATGCATTATTTAACACAAATCTTTCAATGAACAAGTTGTTCTATAATGAGAGGGTATAATCGTATATGTACCAAGCTTTTTCCTCTTATGTCCCATTATATTTGGTTTGAAAACAATTACTGCAAAATATCAGAAAATAAATAGAGAATCTTTGTTCCGCAATGAGAATGACCACTCGCATGGAAAGCCTTTTCCATTCTGAATTGGTTCTACGAACCGCAATGCAAATAAGCCGCGACGCCACAAACTTGACCATTTACATTCCCAAGGCAAACAATTTGATCACTTAATTGGAAGAATTAGGGGAGGTAAGCAAATTAGTCCAAGGGCTACAAACTCATTAAAACGCTACACTAAGTTATGATGTTGATTCTAGTGGCAGAAAAATGATGGAGAAAGTTTTTTTTTACATACTTACAAAGAAGTCTTGTTAATCTGCTATATAACAGTTAGTCAACAGAGTCAGAATAGTAGGTAAATCTTCTATTCTTGGTGGAATCCTTTATAAGATACTAGCAGACCCGGCCACACGTTGCTGTGGCTAACGAAACACAACGCCATTACCCAACCTTTATAAAATCCACACCACCCGATTGCCAGCTGCCCGCTGCCTGAATTGAATATTTGAATTTATCAGCTTTTCTCTACTATAATAAGCATGTATTATACATATAAACCTTCCTCTTGAATCACTCGATCTATTGGTGAAAACCGCATGAAAATCCGTTGAGTAGTTTAAAAGATCTATGCGCACATACATTTTGAGTGACTTCATTTTATACTATGTAATGATGATTATGAATAAACACACGGACACTTTCAATAAAAACAAATCTTTATTTAGATCAAAATTTACAATATTCCATAGTCAAATTACGCAGGCGATTACTAATCAGCGGCCAAGAGTTCAAATTTCGTCGAAAGACCCTTGTTGTACCCTTGCAACTGTACTGGGCGGTTCCGATGAGAAAGATTAATTATTCTCCGTACCAGCATTTTTAAATAATAACCCAATATCGATTTTATTTCAATCAAACATTGCTTTGATGTATACCTATATTAAAAAATGCTAAAACGTGTGATGATAAAGCTATTAAAATTATGTACTTTTTGTAATTATTTTTTTATCATAAGTATTTATAATTTTTCAATAGGGTTTTTTTTTTACAACTCCACACAGGAGGCCCTGAGGAAAATAATTTCTATTAGGGCCTATGTCATCTTTGGGGATGCTGTGTGGAGGGTTTTTTTTTAAGGAAAGGAAGGAGAGGAGAGTTCTGGGAAGGAAATGGGTTTCAGGGGTGGGTAGGAATCTGGGGTTCAGTGTGTCCTGGTCATCCACCTCCTAGACCTAGACAAACCTCACCCCATGAACCCGGGCACCCCTGCTAAATCACCAAACGTAGCGAACCACTTGGGGTGACTTATGGCAGAGGTATTGGTTATCCAATAAAGGTGCAGCGGTACCCATTTCCGCCTCCCAAATTGGTATAAGCTAGGAATAAGGTATAAGCAAAATAAGAATGTAAAAAAACTGATATATTGTTGCATTAATTCGTAGACTGCATAACTCCAAATTTTTCAAAAATACGTTTTAATGCCATCTGGTGTTAAAATTAGCCCCGCATCGACTAGTATAACTCGCAACTTTTAAAAAAATATATCTTTTTAGATAAACACAAATTAGGAAACTGCGTAAACACCATGGTGCCATTTTTACTCGCGAATACTTCGAAACTCCTAACTCCACATACTTTATTTTATTTACCATTTCAGGTCTTATTATTTAACTTCAAAATTATTCGTAGTATTAGTATTGTGCTGTTATGCTTTGTGTACTAAGTACTATTATATTTATCCTGTTATTCTTACATACTGAGACTATATATAAAAGTCAATTAGGATGTTACCGAGTAATTCATAAAATAAATATCGCAGTTCTGTATTGTTGTGTTTTATTTTTTTAATATTAAATTCCTATCTCCCAAGTCTTCAGCTAGTTATTCATAAAACTGTTCGCGGAAAAGTACGTATCTATCTTTGTAAAATACGTATCTCCATTCTCGGTTTTTATGTAAACTTCCTAACTCCGATTTGAAATAGAAAGCCTTAACTTACAAAATTTAAATGATTGAAAATAAATTTCTAAATATATTATATGTTCGGAACATAAATAAAAACAATGACCCGTCTTTAATTTTCTTCACTACGAGGTTTTTTGTGCCTCCTGTAAAATTTGACATTTGGTGGTTAAGCATTCTACGAATTAATGCGACGATATGTTTGCTTGTAAGACCGTAAATAAATATACAAATTGGAGAATTTTCATCACAAAACACGTGCGCGGATCTTTTTTTTGAAGATTTTATTTGAACTAAAATTAAAGTTCTGAAAAGTAGCTTTCCCAGATAATTTATTGATTTATTTTACTGCATGATTATATGATTTGAAATGCGTGTTGTATAATACAAAATTTTGTTTGAAAATTTAAAAAATCTGCCAACGACCTACGGTATAACCTTATTATACTTAAAATAATTTTTTTTTTTTTTAAATTTAAAACATACCTTGACTAGATAAAAGAACAATCTTTCCAAATCGATTTATACTTTTATGTGAGAAAAAGTCAATACGTCTAGAATTTTATATAAAAATGACATATTTTCGGTTGAGTCTAGTTATTTAAATGGATGGATGGAAATTTGTCGTTTTTACATCAAATTCTAGACATGTCGACTCTTATACAAGAAAAAAAAACAAATTGATTTCGAAAGATTGTTATTATCTAGTAATGTTATGTTTGAAATTTTGAAAAAATATGTTTATTTTTATTATAATGAGGTTGAACCTTTGGTTGTTGGCAGATTTGTTAAAGTTTTCAAACAAAATATTGTATTATACGAGTACACCACATATTCAAATCATGTTGTATAATAATACAGTGGTCCCCAAACCCTGGTCCGGCAGACCGGTACCGGTTCATGGATTAAATGGTACCGGGCCACCCAAGGTCCTGCTAAAAATTAAATAATTATCGACAAAAAAATACACTTGAACCTCTCATGACGAGCACCTCCCATAACGAGTAATTCGTATGACGAGCAAAACAGATTGTGGAAAAAAACGCTTCCTTAACGAGCGACTCTTCGCATAATAAGCGACATTTCGCATAAAGCAAAGAATCCCATCTTCACGTCACTCACTCACCAGTTCATCAGTCTCGGGTTAGCACTCATTCCGCTAGCACCTTAGAATCGCATGTGATCATACATTTTTCAAAAATTTCTGTTCTGACATTGTTTGTAATTTTTTTCATTATTTTTAAAATTTCTAAACATGAAAAAGGTTTTAATCCACTGTGATACAGGCGGCTTGTGGACTTTTAAATGTTCATTTTGAGAACATGAATACGGGTAGTTGCAGTCGGAACATAAAATAAGTTTTTCTCCACAATGAGTAAGCATGTGGATTTTAAATTGTCACTTTCGAGGAGATGAATAGTTGTAGCCGGAACATGAAAAAAAGTTTTTCTCCACTGTGAGATTGTGTTCTTTGTGGACTTGTGCTCCTTTTGATTTTCTCGCGGGAATGCTGGGACTAAATCGTCTCGACGTTAGGAGAAAAATTGCAATGGTGCTAGTAGCACACAAGCTGCTAAACGGGCACATTAGCAATCCTGATGTTCTGGAAAGGATTTCACTTTATGTCCCCGATAACTTCACCAGAGCAAGGCAAAACAGTCTTTTTACTTTTCCAAGAGGCAGAACCAACCTACCAATGGTCATGCCTCTGAGGAGAATGACCTCACTATTAAACCTTTCTTCTGAAATTGACATTTTTAAATCAAACTACAATCATTTCAAGAGCGAAATAAAGGTATACTTTAGCACCTGTCATTATTAATGTACCTATATAATTAATGTATTACACTATTAACTAAAAATTGTGAAATGTAATTTGATATATATATGTTAACTGTTTTTCACAATAAAAAATAAATAAATAAACATGAATAGTTGCAGTCGGAATATGAAAGTGGTTTTTCTCCACTATGGGTAACCATAAAGTCTCCTTTTTAGCACATAAATAATTGCAATCGGAAAATACAAAAGGTTTTTCTCCACTGTGAGAAGGCCTGTGAACTTTTAAATGTTCCTTTTACGAACGTGAATAGTTGCAGTCGGAACGTAAAAAAGGTTTTTCTCCATAGTGAGTCAGCATGTGGATTTTAAATTGTCGCTTTCGAGAAGATGAATTGTTGCAGTCGGATCATGAAAAAGGTTTTTCTCCACAGTGAGTCAGCATGTGGATTTTAAATTGACACTTTCGAGAACATGAATAGTTACAGACGGAAAGTGAAATAGGTTTTTCTCCACTGTGAGACGGCTTGTGGACTTTTAAATGTTCATTTTGAGAACATGAATAGTTGCAGGCAGAACATGAAGGGGGTATTTCTCCACACTGTGATACAGCTTGTGGAATTTTAAATTTTCCTTTTGAGAATATGAATAGTTGCAATCGGAACATGAAAATGTTTTTTTTTCCAATATGAGAAAGTTTGTGGGTTTTTAAAATATCATTTCGAGCACTTAAATAATTGCAATCGGAACATAGAAAAGGTTTTTCTCCACTGTGTGATGGCTTGTGGACTTTTAAATGTTCCTTTTGAGAACATGAATAGTTGCAGTTTTTATATTCTCGGTGTAGATTAAATTAAAACCAGTTTCGAGATAAGCTTTAAATTCGAGGTGCACACCACATGTTGCAAAATTCGGAGGAAAATCATTTGATTGTTCTGTGAGTAACTATTCTTTAAGCTAGTAACTATTCTTGATGAGTGCAAAATTTCTGGGCGTTAATGGGTTAATATTATTATTTTATTTGAAGAAGACTTGAAAGACTTTCTTTGAAAATTCCAGGGTTACAAATAATCTGACAGCATTTGAAAATATCCTACTACCACCACACTAAGGGGAAAATGTTGCTTGTATCGTGATGGAGGACTTAGCCCCGAGGAATTGAACGTACGACAGCCACTGACCGATCTGTGCTTTTTTTTTTCTGGAAACCATATTGATTGATGGGTTTGATAAAAATTGACATAAACCACCAGAATTTTGGTTTGTTCTTAAAAAATTATATCGCATTTGGACCATTTTAACAAGATGCGAGAAATGAAACATCTTGCCGTGTTTACTTATGCGATTTTGTTTGGAAGAAAGATATTCTATCGGGATATCGTTATTTTCATATACCTGCACTAATTTTACATGACATAATTTGTGCGCTGTTTTGTTTTATTGCTTTATTTTGTGTTCTATGTTCACAAAAAGCCACACTATTTTTCATGATTGGGGAACTAAAATCAATTATGGACATAAAACACAAACCGACATAATTACTTTTTATTTTTTTTTGCGACAAGAACTGAGTATTGATTTGTTCTTCGTCCGCAATGTTTCAGGCGAACGACTCAATGCCATTAGTCAAAAAGGACATGGTACGAACCAATACTAAAGAAAACGGGGAATGCCGAAGTTTTGGCGAATTATTAGTATTTTTTCGTTCTACGTTCGGTTACATTTTGGAAGGCGGGTATGGGTACCGCCGCCCCGGAAACCATTTATTGAATAACCAACACCTCTGCCATATGTCACCCCAAATGCAGGGGTGCCCGGGTTCATGACGAGAGGTTTTTCAGGGTCTTGGCCGCGGATACTTCTGCCCATCAGCTGCCTGACAGGCCGGATTGGGAGAGATTGGTTGAGGAAGTCCCTTTGACTTCTCCAGCCGTACTCTCTCGGAACATCGCCTTGCGCCGCAGTGGGAGGGATGGATTCATACATCCGTCACTCCTGGACACACAGACCTCCAGATTCCTACCCACCCCTAATACTCTTTTCCTCCCCAGAACTTCCTTTCCTTTCTTTCCTAAAAAGACCTTCCACACAGCATCCCCAAAGATTACATAGGCCCTGAGGGGAATTATTTTATTATTTATTATTTTATTTACTAATTAATTTCTCCTGTGTGGAGCTAGTGTAAAAAAAATAGAACAAACTAACACAATATAATATATAATTATACTAGCTGACCCGACAAATGTTGTTCTGCCATATAAATTATTTGTAGTGAATATTTTGGTTGTTAAATTAAAAATAAAGAATGTATTGTAAGTGTGTGGTGATGGGATCTATGACAGAAAGAGAAATAGTGCACTGTAGACGATGACCGCCGATAAAAACAAAAAAACACCTAAACTAAAGTAGGAAAATGAAATAAAGAAAATCAATATGAATTTCGAAGAGCAATTGAGTGTACGATATTTTTCGTCAGTCCGTCTTTAGCCAACACAAATAAGCTCGATGGTTTGCCCACGCGAGAACATGATGCCGAATAAAATATCAAAATGTAATGTCTCGTCATTGTCTTGCGCATGTATGGATGAAAGTTCGATGAGGCGGACGTAGTGCCATCTGTCATTCAACAACATAAATAATTTCGTTCTATTTGAAATAGAGAAAGACGGTTAAATTTGTTCATATAAAAATACTAAAATCGCGATTAAAAAATGGGAGGGTGGGGGTAGGCCGGTTAAAATTCAGGATTATAAGTATTGACAAGTATTGACACATTGACAGTATAAAAAAATTGATTTTTTTGACAAATTTGTAATTTGTCATTTTGGTAAATTGGTAATTTGTAAACTCAGCCCTCCAAATTATTAAGGTCGAGACGCGTAATTTGATATCATCCCGGGTACGGTAAGGTTCTATGAATTAAATGTTTATAGAAAAATAATTCCTACTTTCAGTACCTACCCACTGAGAACATCAATTTATTCTGATGCACAATATCCGAACAGGTACAAATAATAGCAAGTAATTTGAATTTATTTACCGGATCTGCCCTGATGATGGACACTGCAACGATGTCCGAAACGTTGGCTAAAGAAGGAGGTAGCGCAACACGGCATAACACCCCAAAAACAAATAACGAAAATGCTTTTGGCCGTGAAAATCTTAAAACTTATCTTATTTAAAAAATTTTAAATTCGATTAAAATTAACATTTTTTTGTAAACTTATTTAATTTTTTTGTTTTTTTGTAAAAAGTTATTTTTTTAATAAATTTTTTTTTTTAATTTTTATAATTTTGAAATTTTATGGATCTTAAATTTTTTTCGGATTTTAAAATGTTTTGGATTTTGAAATTTTTTGGATTGTAAAATTTTTTTCGATTTTGAAATATTTGGATTTTAAATTTTTTGGATTTTAAAATTTTTTGGATTTTAAAATTTTTTGTATTTTAAAATTAAAATTATTTTGAAATTGGTTATCAAAATAACGTAATATAATTTAGGGCCCCCTAGGTCGAGAGGTAAGACTCTCGACTCGCAATCCGAAGATTGCGGGTTCGAACTCGATGTGTGCAAATAATTTTTGATCGATTAGTTTGTGTTATTTCTCATTAACACTAATTAACTTATAAAGTATATTTTCAGCACTTTCCGGAGTGGAGGATACTCTCAGTATCGCCCTGGTGTAAAACCACCATTCAGAATTGAAACTTTGTTTGAAATGGCTTTGGCCGTGTTTACTTACCAGATCTGAGGTTCAATTTGGGAGGCGGGAGTGGGAACCGCCGCCCCAGGAACCTTTATTCGATAACCAACACCTCTGCCATAGGTCACCCTAGGTGATTCGCTACGTTTAGTGATTTAGCAGGGGTGCCCGGGTTCATGGGATGAGGTTTGTCTAGGTCTGATGATCAGGACACACTGAACCCCAGATTCCTACCCACCCCTTAAACCCTTTTCCTTCCAGAACTCTCCTCTCCTTCGTTTCCCTAAAAGACGAAGCGAGCAGGAGTGGTGTTAAATTAAATATATGAAGAAAAAACGATTCGTCTGAATACGGATGAAGCGAGGAGTGAGCGCCTACAAAGGGAACAGGTAGTCGACCGCTGCCCCAAAGTTTCATCGCAATCGGATGAACGGTTTAGCAATGCATAATTTCATGATGCTAGGGCTCACCATTTTATACAGAAATAATCGAAGGGATGCGCACATCAAGTCCCCCAAGTTTCCTCGCAATCGGATGAACGGTTTAGCAATGTATAAATTCATGATGTCAGAGCTCTCTATTTGTAGTTGTATTGTAAGTACTAAGTAAGTACTTTGTTGTAATATTTCACCAAAACGAGGCCATTATGTTGTTGAGCATAAAATAATTTTATAAAAACTTCTTTTCAGCACAAATAATTTTATTCAATATCATGTTTTGATTTTTAAAGGAAAAAAGTCCCTGCAAGAAAGTACTTACCTAGAACAGTGTAATATTTATATTTTTTTGTGATTTCACAATATCCAAATAGAACCATGCTTTATTCTAAATAGTCTACACATTTAAAAATAAATAAAATAAAAATAATAAGGCTGGGTTGTTTAAGAGGGCATTACCCGAGAAAACCAGAAATATGTAATTTTCAAATAAGATTTTAGACGTATTGACTCTTTTCCACAAAAAATTATAAATGGATTTCGAAAGATGGTTCTTTTATCTAGCATTCGTATGTAATAAATTTTGAGAAATTTTTTTAATTTTTAGTATAATAAGGTTATACCATAGGTCGTTGGCAGATTTGTTAAATTTTCAAAAAAGTTTTTGTATGATACCACACCCATTTCAAATAATATAATCATGCACTAAAATAAATCAATACATTATCTAGCAAACGCATGTTTTAGAATTATAATTTTAGTTTCAATAAAATCATTAAAAAATATATACGTACATGTGTTTCTTGACGAAACTTAGTCAGTTTGTGTATTTATTTGCGAACTTATAAACTAATATATTTCAGATTTTTTTACATACTTATTGTGCTAAGACATTATTAACAAATCATAAATAAGTTTGAGCGAAAAATAATTTTAGGAAGTATTTAATATTAATTAATTTACAGCTTCGCATTTCACGATTTTTCGCATACTCGCAAAAGAGAATTTCAGAGTTCATTCCGCGGGCAAGAGCCGCTGTCTCCGGTCGTCTCCACGGCGCTCTATATCGTAACATTTTGAAATGATGAATTGCGTAATAATAATACGAAACTTTGAATGTCAACAATTTCCTTGTTTCATGTTGATAAAATCTACTCGGTTGACCGAACGGAATGCAAAATTTCATGTTTATTGAATAGTTTTATGCAAATTTTTTTAAAATTTCGAATATTTTTTATTGTATGTGTGTTATATTATTGTTATGTGAATACCGAACAAGAGTTCCAACTGCTCCAAAATACATATTTAATTTTTTTTTGTAAATTATTGTTATGTGAATACCGCACAAGAGTACCAACTGCTCCAAAAAAAAATTTTTTTTTGAAATATATATATAACAATAATTTATGAGCACAAGAGTCCCAACTGCTCTAAAAAATTTTTTTTTTTTTAATTTTTTTTATTGAAAATTGTTATGTGAATACACAAAACAATAATTTATGAGCACAAGAGTCTCAGCTGCTCCAAAAAAAAATTTTTTAGAATTTTTTTTTATTGAAAATTATTGTTATGTGAATACACAAAACAATCATTTATGAGCACAAGAGTCCAAACGCTCCAAAAAAAATTTTTTTTTTTTTTATGTAAATTATTGTTATGTGAATACACATAACAATAATTTATGAGCACAAGAGTCCCAAATGCTTAATTTTTTTTTTTAATTCTAAATATTTTTTATTGTAAATTATGTATTGATAAGTGAATACAGCACAACTGTACCAACTGCTCCAAAAAAAAATTTTAATATATTTTTATTTAAAATTATTTTTATATGTCTAAATACCGCACAAGAGTCCCAACAGCTCCCAAGAGAGGGATGATGAGGCAGTGTTTTGATGAGGTGGAAGGGGTTGTTGAGGAGGGGGAGGGATAAGAGGGGGGGTGCAGGGGGGGGGGATCAGAGGGGGTGCAGGGAGACAACCAGGAACCAACACCTCTGAACCAAGAAAATCAAGCTCCCCGAAATTCTCTAGCCACGAGAGCCGAATCGAGTGATTTAAGAAGAGCTTCTAGTTTTCGCCGCTGATTCGTATCAGGGAATAAATCCCTATATATGTATTATTTTGTTGGAAAAAAATATCTCCTCGTTTCCGTGTCTTAATTTCAGAGTTACGAGGCTCAAAGTCACCTCGAGCGAATGTGAACCTCGAGGTGGTTGAAACGTAAAGGGCAGAGTGGTCGTTTTTCACGTGCAGACGCAGGTTACTTAGGTCATTTTGGTCTTTCCCGGAGTCGTCTTAAAGTCACCTCAAGCGAAAGCGAACCTTGAGGCGGTTGAAACATAAAGGGCAGAGTGGTCGCTTTTCGCATCAAGGCAAAAGTGAGCGGTCGAAAAAGTGAACATTAATATATAAGATATTATAAACACTACTATAGGTAGCGAGCCATCAAATACGTTATTCCCATTTGGTGCGTTTCAAAACGCGCACCAAATGCTCCGTACAAAAAAATGCTACTCCAGCAAACTGCTCTAAAGGTGATTTTAACAAAACTAGGGCTTTCTGTATGCAAAATTCACACACCGTTGTGCGACGGTCCCGATCATGATGTCCGAACATTGTCCGAACCCGATGTCTGATGAGACGAGTGTCGCGATGCCCGAGATACTGTGGGAGCGCAGACTGACCGTTTACCTTTAAACCATAGATTTTTGATTTGAGTTTTCGTATTCATTTTTTTAGATAAGACGATATATCCTTCAGTTACATTTACGATGATTAGTGTAGAGATTAGAGAAGGAACTATTGATAACCTCTATTCCTGATTTTAATACCCGCGTAATTGAAGTGTTTTCAAATGCAAAAGTCGGCGCATGCTTTTTTTGTATACCTAAGTGAAAAAAAAATTTTAATTTCGTGCCACCTTTATTTGTGTTTTTTGTTTTTATTTAATGTTTTAAAATATCAAATATATATTCTACGTAATTATTCTTGTTGAAAAAACAATAATAATTAGCAACGTATATTGAGAAAAAAACCTTAAAAAATGTAATTTTTCTCGTTATCTCGTTATTATTAATAATTTTGTTGAATGTCAAGTGATTTGAAAACAATAGTATGTAGGTACCTCTCCAACTTTTGTTGTGTGAGTGACGCTGTATTCGAAGGTTTGACGAAGGACAACATAAGTAAATGTTGATTAGATATATCTTCTCTTTAATTTGTGAACCCCCTGTTAAAAAGACCACGAACCGCCACTGCCACGAACCACTAAAATAAAATAGTTTTACCTACCAATAAAACTTATATTATGTACCTAACCTCATTTAAAACCTATATTGAGAGAAGCATTCTCAAATCCCCTTTCGCGTGGCCTTCCCCGATCTTTTTTAGTACCTTGTGGCTGTCAAGTGGTCACCAGATGCTAAACAAAAGTATCTACATACATCTAACTTTTGTTTATGGCATTTTTTTCTCATTAGTTCTCACCAGGCAGTGATTGCCTAGGTTTTAAATGAGGTTAGGTACATAATATAAGTTTTATTGGTAGGTAAAACTATTTTATTATGTATCCTGAACCGTCATTTAAAACCTATATTGAGATCTGTTTGTTATCGACTGGTGACCACTAACGCTAATGTGATGATATTAAAATATGTTAAACACTGGAATACCTACTCATGTGTTACAGTGGGTGGAATAGAGAAGTCACAGACAATGCCCTATTTACCTCTAGAGAAGTGTTAACTTCTCTTCTGTAGAATTTGGCAAAGGTGTCCTGGCTCCTCCAGTTCCCTCGAGCCAGGATATCATCCAGTCTAAAATTATCCAGCCAGTTAAGTGATGCCACTGCTGCCCGTACGCTTCCCGGTGCAGCTGTGGTCTTAGCTTCTTCTAGAATCGTTTTGACCCAACGGGCAATGGCTGTTCTTGAAGCTGCCTTAACTGCTCCTGATGTAGTGTAATCTTTGTTGTGTTCACCACATATATTGTCATTTATCGGTCTTAAACTCTGTTTTTAATTTTAAAATACTTCGAACAGCCTCGCTGTTATAACATAAAGTATGATTTTGAAATAATTCTTGCTTTTTTGGGGAAAAATCGTTATAAATTCGGAGCTACTACAAAACGAAAATGCCAGCGACGGAATTTAATACGCTAATGAGAAAAAAATGCCATAACAAAAGTTAGATGTATGTAGATACTTTTGTTTAGCATCTGGTGACCACTTGACAGCCACAAGGTACTAAAAAAGATCGGGGATGGCCACGCGAAAGGGGATTTGAGAATGCTTCTCTCAATATAGGTTTTAAATGACGGTTCAGGATACATAATATGATTTAAAATCTAATTGCATGGGTACGGCACAAATTACAAAGAGCTACATATTACACATGTATGGTCACAGAACGAGCTACACACAAAATTATAGTGTGTATTTAATAATATATTATTATGTAATACATTATGGTGTATAGCAAGACTAGAAGTACAAAAGATTGTAATCAGTTTAGTTAAAATTAAAATTCATATAATATGTACAAACACACGTAGTTAAAAATACATTTACAAAAGCAGTTCTATTTTTTTTCAAATGTTTCTGGTATTCACCCCTTAAGGGCCATCATTAAGCCATCATTTCAAATTATTGAGAAAGGAAGGTGAATAACATATTAATTTTATTTAAATGATCAAATTTCAAAATTAAACGGAAGATTGGAGTCGAGTTCAGACATAGAAGAGATGAGATGAGATTTTGAATGGAGGGGTGGCAGTTTTAGATAAGGCTTGATAGAAAAGAGGATTTCGTAAGGGAGGGACAACCCAAAAATATGTGATCTAAAGTTCCCACTTCTAGACGACAGGATGTACAATGAAGGAACGAGAATCTGAAGGAACGGGACAATTTCCTATTCTCGTTTGAATAAGTGAGGAAATTTATTTTTTGGAAAAATGGGCGAATTTTTGAAACCACAGTTTTGATGGGATAGTCTTTCGTATTGAGGCATAGCAGGCTCCCTTGGATTGACTAGTAATTTGCCAATGCTTAAGCAATTCTATTTAATTATAATTTATATGGGAACGGCGAGAAGAGAAACAAAACATTTATGAAGAATAATAAAGTAGCAAACTAATTGAAGAAAAGGTTAATTTTTATAAAGTAGCCAAGAAAAGCTGTTCTTATTCTAAAAATCTTTTACAATTTTATAATAAAACCATACTTTGATTATATCTTCCACGTCAAGTTGTGTGCATACAAAATCCTTTTCCGATCATTTATCGGTGTGTGATTTGTAAAAGATGGTTTGGTTGAGTTATTCGGTGGTGTGGATGCCAATACCGCAGCCTTACACATAATGAACTGGAGAAAGATAGCAGGAGATCAACAAGATTGGAGGTGTTTCTTTGAGGTGGCCAAGATTTTCCAAGGATTGTATTGCCGATGATGAACACATGTACCTACAGGAATTAATGGGCTCTCCCATAGCTTGAAATAAGGTAAATTTATTTTCTCAGAGCATGACTGAGTGAATGATTCAACATACCACTGGGTTGGTAGCATCGCGGCATCAGAACCTTCGCAATGATTTCGGAGAATTTGTGGTTATCTTTATGATACCTCTAATGACCGATGACAGTAAAAATCCTATCCAATAGGCCAAACGTACCAAATTAGCACTGGGCTTTAGCCCCAAATAATATTATAAAAAAACGCGTTTTGTTAGATTTCTACTCTGAAAGAATTCTAGAAAGCGACGAATTCCTGTGTCATTTTTGGGAAGAAAATATCTGACTTGCCACATTACCAAAACTAACGACAAAGTTAGAGGCTAATTAGTTATAAAAAAAAGCGTTCTGCCAACTTTTGCATGGGTAGAAGTACCTGACGGACGAACTTAATGGTAACCTCCAGAAGCAATAAAATATTTCATCCGCCACTCGAATGAAACCTTTTTACGAATATATCGTTTTCCCATTGAGAACCCTGTGGCAGACGCGATTATTCAAGTGAAAAAAATGCCTTTCTTCTCACTAATAGGTAATAAGAAATTTTCACCTTATATTTATAATATTTTTAATGTACTTAGTAATCTTTCAGGTAGATGGGCTTATATATCAATATGAGTGCTATGAGGACGTGAAAAGCCTGAGCGCATTATTCAAACGAAAGTATTGCGAAATCACAAAACCATGCCTACACCTACTCTATAATAACAAAAATTTTAACAAACCAAAAAAAACCTAAAAAAAATGCACTAAAAAGTAAAAAAATAATTTCGTATTCTTCTACAACTTAATAATCAACATACTTTTTCTACTCATTAATATGTAGGTACGATTGTTCTTTTTAGAGTCGGTGTCAGCCAAGGTAGGTTTGTAACTATATACATAGTTATAGGTGAGATGTGCTCGTGTCGCACGAGCGACTTTTTTTTTTTTTTTCAACTTTATTTATTCTCATTTCTTTGTACATATAATGTATAATAGCAAATAGTATCCATATAAAAACATAATATATAACAAATAGTATGAACAAGAAATGAAAACCCGCTAAGGCACTGCCTGAGTGTGGGTAATATTAAAACAAAATACTATATTTCCAAGTACCCAAAGTATAAAATAGACTTAAAAAACATATAAAATATAAAGTTTGTATAAAAAGTTAGTATTTCATAGATAGAATAAGTGAAAAGGGTTTTTTTTTCAGCTATTATATTTTTCAGCTAAATTAAAATAAAAATATGGAAAAAACATACTGATTTGTGGCGGCACATCATTATCAACTTCGCCATCAAAAGAAGGTACGAGAAATATCTAAGCTACTTACCTGAGTACATACCTACCTACTGCTGCTGCCGCCGATAAATAATAATTTCGCCACCGCCTAGAACGGTCTAGAGTTTATAAGCCGCCTGAATATTCAGCACCGGGTATGTTCGAGTACCTTCTATTGTACACATTGCCGGCGAATGGAACATTACTCCACCGGTCGCGCTGGTATATATAAAGCGACTAAACTCGGCGCTCGCTCAGTCAGTATCAGACCACCAGTCAGTCAACATCTCAGCATGTAACGATCTCCGCACAAGTGCTCCTGCATGGCATCTCTACGCATCCAGGGCAGCTTCCGCGAGGTCCATCACCACGTCTCAGCTACAAGGGCCATCGTGCCTTCAGCTCCGCAGAACAGCTACATCCCGCGTCTTACAAGGCTTGCGTCACCTTCAGTCCAGGGATCAGCTCACCATTTCATGGCACCCCGAAGTGCACCGTGCTTCGCTGCCATGGAAACACGCTCCGCCTCGCCAGGACTACCTGCTGGTGGCTCAGCTCACCGAGCCACTCACCGTTCATCTCCGCGACTCAAAGCGTCGAGCAACGGCCTGGAAGATAGGTCATCTCCACCGCCAAGGTGTTGAGCAACTCGCTGACCTTCACCACACCATCGCCATCTCCTCCGAGCGCCTGCAGCATCTCATCACGGCACCCTGCATACATCTTGTTACCGCTTCACCGACCCTCGCTACGTAGCCTAATAAACGACTGACTCACTACACCGACTGACGCCTTTTATTTCTCGTCCCGTCTCTGCCAATACGGCCCGCTCCCTCAGATTTAAAATTTTTTTTTTTTTTTTTAGTTATTTTAAAAAAATAAACAGAAAACATATTGTACTACGGTTTAGAAAGTTACAGAAAGTAAGTTGTAGAAGGAAGGATAAATTTATAGAAATAGCGTTTCAATATCGACATTATTCAACCATAATTTTACCTCTTTTACATATTTTATCATTTTATTTATCATTTGAGTTTGTAGTGGTAGAAGGTTAAATGAACGAGGACCAATGAAACTGCTATGTGTCTGCAATAATTTGGTATTGGTTTGTGGGATGTAAAATATATTATTTATTCTTTTGCTCATTCTGTTTTCATTTATTTCGAAATTATTTTTGTTTTTAAATACATATTTCAAAGTTTGTAATATAAATAATTTACGTATATTAAATATTTTAGTTTCTTTGTATAATAAGTTGGTCGAGAATGTTTTATTTTTGTTATATATGACTTTAATTATGTGTTTTTGAATTATTTGTAGAGGCTTAATAAATGCATCAAGTGCACCACCCCATCCTATAATGCCATAAGTGATTGATGATTGCACCAGGGAAAAGTAGATTATTTTCAATTTTTCAATGTTTAGTACTACCTAAGTCTATAAAATATGTAGGTCAGATATCTTAATTTAGAAGTGATTTGATTAATATGTGATTTCCAATTAAGATTTGTATCTATTGATACTCCTAAATATTTTATATTTTCAACATTAGTGAGTTCATTGCACATGAAACACATTTCTTGATTGCAACTAGTATTATGGATTCTAATTTTAAAGTTGTCTGTAGGTTTATTTTTAATGGTTTTATAAAAAGGTAAATAAAATGTTTTACTATAGTTTAAAACGAGTTTGTTGTATTTTAGCCATGTTGAAACCAGTGAAATACAATCAGTTGCTTTCGAAAAAGTTTCTTTCCAATGATTACCATCCACTATTATTGCCGTGTCGTCTGCGTAAGAAACAATTTTACCAGGGATTACAAAATAACATATATCATTAATATAAATTAAGAATAAAATCGGGCCAAGCACGGTTCCCTGTGGAACTCTATTTTTTATCTTTGACTCTGAACTATAATTATTCCCAATTTTTGTTTTTTGTGTTCTGTCTGTAAGATAGTTAGAGAGTAGTTTTAGTGTGTCTTTTTTGAAGCCTAGTTGATCTATTTTTGTAATGAGTAAATTATGATTTACGGTGTCGAAAGCTTTTCTTAAATCTAGGAATATGACGAGGTGAGAGGCGTGAGGGGAGCTGTCAAGTGAACACGCCGGGCCGGGTACCTTTGCTGACACCGACTCCAAAAATAACAATCGTACCTACATATTGATGAGTAGAAAAAGTAAGTTGATTATTAAATTGTAGAAGAATACGAATTTTTTTTAAAACTTTTTAGTGCATTTTTTGAAGTTGTTTTTTTGTTTTGTTAAAATTTTTGTTTATTTTTTGATTTTTAGTGAATCTGAATTACGCTAACTAATTTGTCTGATTATGAGTAGACCAGACGTGCTGCTCATATGAGGCAGACATAATTTGACCATAACGATGTTACGGTCAAATTAAGAGATTCAGCCGAGTATCGTTAATTTGCTCATAAGAATTGAAGAGTTCCGTTACTTTGTCACGGATCCCATAATCAGAATCTAACCAAATTCTCATCAAACTACCCTTGAAGTACATCCTTTTCAATAAAAAAAGAATCATCGAAATCGGTTGGCGTGATATTAAGTTATTCGTCCATTTGTCACGCACATACTTAATGCAAATTTAAGACTTATAAGGTTTTCTCATGGATGCCATTATCAAAACTAGACCAAATTAAAATGGGACCACACGGGAAGAACCAGCTTTCAAATAAAAAAAGAATCAATATCGGTTCACCCAGTCACCTGGTTCACCTGAGGTAACAAAAAAAAAAAATACAGTCGAATTGAGAACCTCCTCCTTTTTGAAGTTGTTTAAAAAGTAGCACACGCCAGAGCCATTTTGTTGATTATTCTCGTGCGGTTTTTTTTTGTTTAGACGTAAGTATATATTTTTGGGTGATTTGTTTTTTTCAATGAAAGATTTACAAAATACAACCATACCAGGATGAGTTTTATCAATGTCTTTGGTATAAGTTATTTTAATTAACCAAGACGATATTAGCGAACCTCAATCGAAAATCTAAAACAGAAGAATCTGAAAAATATACGGACAATCTAGGACACCAACCCAGGCATCCTAGATTGACCGCTAGCCGGGACGGAGCTTTACCAACTGAGCTAATGTATTCCTATCGGATTCGGTCATAATTAACTGGATCTTACTTCGACTGAGAACTTCCAATATTATTTTCATTTTCCTATCGTATTTTTTTATTGGCTGCTACCTATGTATGATTGCAAAACTCAAACCCGAACTAAATGCTTTCTAGATCTTGTCTTGGATAAATTGAATCTAGAATCTTGGATAAATTTATCCATTTTTATTTAATATGTGAGATCCATTGGCTTTTCTTCAAGTCTATGAAGAATTTTTATTTTTAACTTAATGGTAAAACCTCAAATTGTAATATTTTAAAATGAAGACAATATTAGCTATGCTTAGGGAATGCAATCCCGGGATCCCGAGATCCCGCAGACATTTTGCGGGACTAATCTCGGTCGAAAATTTTGCGGGATCCCGCAGGACTGGCGGGATTACAGAGAAGCGTAGTTCGTACGGATTTCAGATCGGCGAACTAACTTGACAGCGGTTTTATGATACTTACATGATCCATATAAGTACGAAGAAGACAGAAGTCAATTTATTAATGTTGATGACACATTTAGTCTACCTTCAAAAAGTGTAATACGGAAGGCGATCAAAACTATAGTCGAAAGGCTAGAGTACACGGACACGGGTAATAACGCAGTAGCCACTGCTCCTGCTGACGCTGATGATCCTTACAATGACGATGACGACACTCCTCTCGCTAATCTGGAGACAAACGCTGCAGCAGCAGCACCAATGTCACTTCAAGACAAACTCGAACTTACTTTGATTAGTATGAAGAGTTCGAGATCAACAGCCCAATAACCTAGATCTGGCAATAGGAGCAACCTTGAGGTTTTGATAAAGAAGGAAATGAATTACTTTGAGTCCGGTGGATTAAAAGGCACATACCTTCAATTCACTTAAAATGCACTAATGACTATTGTGCCAACCAGCGTGGAAGCTGAACGAGCTTTTTCAGCCGCTGGCTACCTTGTGTCCAATATCAGAAGCCGTTTATCAGACGACACAATTAATATTTTAACTTTTTACGAAGCTATTTCCAAAATAATGTTTAAACTTATGATGCTTATTGTACAAGAATATTGTTTATCGTGTGAACGTTATTTTTTAAATTTAAGTTGTTATGTAAATTTATGTCTTATCTTATTCTTTGCCAATTTATGACTTAAACTTTACCTGTGTATGACTAAATGTGTATTAATAAACCATTTAAAATGTCCCAAAGAACTTGTTTGATTAGGTATAAATTTAAAACTCTAAAAACAAGGTTGGTAGATCGAGTTATTAGGTCTTTATTATACGATTGATTAGCTATCTAGGTCCACCCTGCTGGATTCCGCAAATACCTGGATCCAGCGGGACTAAGATTGTTCAGTCCCGCAAATACCTGGATTGATATGGTCTTGCGGGATTGCATTCCCTAGCTATGCTCAATCGAAACAGAAAAATTAGAAAAAGATACGAGTACATCTAGGACTCAAACCCAGGACTTACGCCTTGCCGGGGCGGAGCTCTGCCAATTTGTTTGATATAATTTTTTGTAAATAAGTGAAAAATTATTAATTTTTTAATTGAAATGAGATATTTTTGTCAATCCCATATTTCAATATTTAGAATTAACAATATTATTTTCAACTAATTATTTTTCCATATTACGGGCAACTACCCTTTTTATTGGAAACAATCATTCTAAGAATTGGTTTGTAACCTGGATAGCGTCTCGGATAAATATATCCGAATTTATTCATATGGAACTATTGAATTTTTATAAAAGTCTAAATGAATGGTGTTTACGAAAAAAACAAAACAAAAAAGAATATTCATTTTTTTAAAAGAGGAACTCTCTTTTTATAACTTTGTAAGGTTATTCTCATCAATGTAATATATCATTGAAGAAGAAGAAGATAACAATAATAATCTAAACTAAAGTATACATGTCCCAGTTAGACGAGAGGTCTGGGTTCGAGTCCCAGTTGCGACCATTGTCTTTTTCTATTTTTCTGGGTCTTGTTCTCTTTCATATTTTCGTTTAGATTATTATTGTTATCTTCTTCTTTAATGAAAAATGATTGCTATTTATCAATATTTTTTATGTATCCAAACCACAAACATGATTAGTTCTAAAATACACATTCATGAATATTTTATTTAAAAACAATGAATCACAAAGTAATAAATATGAACACTGCAATTTTTGAATTGTCTCTTTATTTTGTCGGTAATAATCTGCGACATGGTTGACCGCAATATTAGGTCGGCAGAATGACATAAAAATAAGGGAAAGAGGGAACCCTTATTTAAATTCTGACATACGTTCCATTTAAGTGGCAAATGATGGTACTTTAGATATTTGCATCTTGAAAATGACATCGGAATACGATGGCAATTGTTTTATTCCGCCTCTAACAAAAACTGACTTTTGCTTCAATTTATTTGCTTTTCACGTTCTCATAGCTGTGTCTATGTAAAAGATTACTAAATTAAGTAAATTATAAATATATAATGCATATTTGGTATTATTCACAACCTATTCAACAAGATAATTTAACAGCATCAGTGAGAAGAAAGGAATTTTTTTACTCAAATAATCGTGTCCGCCAGATGGTTCTTCTCAATATTATGTTGGCAGATGTATTCGTAAAGAGGGAATTCATCCTTAAATTTTGGCAACGGTATCATTCGGGTGGCGGATGAGTATTTCATGTACTCCGGAGGTTATCTTTAAGGTCGTCTACCAGGTACTTTTTCCCATACAAAAGTTGGCAGAACACATTTTTTTTTATAACTAATAATTAGCCGTCAACTTTGGCGTTAGTTATGTTTACTATTATACGTGGCAGGTCGGATATTTTCTTCCCGAAAATGACACTGCAAATAGTTTCTTTCCAGGATACCTCCCGTGTGGAAATCTGGCAGAACTCTGGTTTTTTAAAGTTAAAGCCCTTTAGGTACTCATTTGGTGCATGTGGCCTGTCAGATAGTCATGGATGGATACGGTCATACTATTAATACTTTATTGATTAATGAAGCTGGTGGTCTCTACTCCGGCGGGTGTTTTCTTAGAATATTCAGATGATTGACCAAATGAACTCGTGTTTGAACGGCATCTTGACCTCTGAGTGTCAGAAACTGAAGGTCCGTAACGCAGTGTGTTGTATCTGAAAATATATCAATGACATTAGCAGTGGCGGTTCTTCACAGGGGGACAACGGGGACAGTCCCCACCAATTACATTCAAAACCTACTAAAGGAAATAACGGTTGATGCTTTGTCTTCACCAAAATGAATGAATTCTTTAAACATAAAAGTAATTAATATTTGCAGAAATAAAATTTAAAAAAATATTCTGATTGATTTTAATAAGACCCTACGCGCGTACAGCGAACAATGTACGGCGCATAAGAACAGCGGGTCTATTTCTCAGATTCTCAGTGTGCAGAATGTACTGCGCACTTGGGGGATAATCCGAACTATCCCCATACTTTCCTTGCGTTGTTTCGCGATCTTGAATTCAAATAACCGCGGGGACAATTCCTTGGATCCCCTCTGAACCATTTGTTTGCGCAGTTACGAGCGGGAATCGCTCGCGTTCAAATTAGTTTGATAATAATCTGGAAAAGGGGGAAAAACCTATTGATATGTAGATGGAACTGTGGAACGAAGTAATTAGAACCAAATATCTCAAAAGAAAACTAATTGGAACTACTTTAATTGACTTTAATAGATACCGGTATAAAGATAACTCTGACCTGACAACACCATTCACAATAAACAGGAGTTTGAGAATATTGCATATCTAAGGCCACAGTACATTTTTGGTCACTCTACAATTAAATCAAATCACAGGAAAAGATGCTTAACGTAGCCTGACGCTGGGAAATACGTGTGAATCGTCGAAGGAATTGCTAATCGTTGGACAAGAGGAAAAGATTGGCTATCACTTTGTTGACATGATATTATATAAATAATTTTATAGAACACGATTTCAAGTGATTAAGGGCATCATTAATACGAAACGATCTAAACAAAATTACACAAGCGGAATACGAATATTTACTTTAGGAAAAAACAATTACTTTTATGGCGTGGGCATTAACAATGACTTACGAGCAATTACATAAAAATTTTAATATAAATACATGTCAATTAGAAAATTTATGTGATTTTCTATGAGAGGGAGATACTAGACAAGTTTGGGTCTAAGACATGAGATAGGAGATTATCAGAGATTTAACAAAAGGTCATATACGGAATATCTGAATTTGGGAGAGTTTTCTATGGAAACCTGGGTGATCAGAAGTCATTTTCCTACAAAAAGAGAGCTCTAAGAAGTCTTTAAAAATGCCATATTTTAGAAAGGAAGGGGAGTTCGTGGGCAGAACGGAGGAGAGTTCGGATGGAACAACGAGAAGTGCGGGATCAAGAAAAAACGTAAAAGTGCGCGGTTATAGGAGTCGTCGTGGAAGACTACTAGTAAAGTTAAAATGTTTACAAGTGTTTGCAAAATAGGAAATTCAGTGTTTTATTTTCCTCTTAAAATTGAGAAATAAAAGTCCGATAAAGTGCTTTAAAATAATACTTCGTGAAAGTTTGGGTGCTTCTTATAATGAAAGTTTTAAAGCTAGTAAATTAGAATTTAATAATATTCGGGGTTTTCTCTTACAACATATAGTTATTCTTTTTAAATATTTAACAAAAATACAGCGTCTTAAAATAAATGCATTTACCGGATAAAGGAAAACACATCATGCGATTTTTTAAAACTAACTTAAGGTGATATAATAATTAAAACAATAATTTTACTTAAAACTACTTAACATCAGTGAAATTAATAACAATAACAAATTGCTCGAGTCATGGTTTGCGACAGTTTCCAAATAAGATGCCTTAAATTTTCATTGTGAATTAAATAACGAATTATAATAAACAATAGTGATAGTAACTTGAGCACTTAGAAAACTTGCATATCTACGGTTATTAATTCTAAAGTGATATTAAAATATTCAGGATAAATAGTAATCTACCTGATTCCGGATTTAAAAAATTAAATTATCTGATTTGTTATTTGATGAATCATCTCTCGAATGCGAATGAAATAAAAAACAATAGTTAATACGAGGTTGAGAAACTAAGTGAAATACCGAAGTGAATCTTAAATATACAGATATTTGAAGAGTTTTTTTCATCATCAGAGTCATTTCTCAAAAAGGCCGATAGGAATCCATTAGCTAGGAAACAAAAAAAAGGAAGCCTCGATCACAATGTCGATGTCAAAAAAATTCCCAACTGGAAAAATTGTAATCGATCGAGGCTGGTAAGATTTAAACAATTATTAATTATTTTCAGAAAACATATAATCCCCATATCCATTCATATCCATCCATTCCTACTTTTCCAACAATTTTGCAAGTACCAACCATGAA
This sequence comes from Limnephilus rhombicus, assembly GCA_929108145.2. Lineage (NCBI taxonomy): Eukaryota > Metazoa > Arthropoda > Insecta > Trichoptera > Limnephilidae > Limnephilus > Limnephilus rhombicus. The sequence continues at coordinate 14,181,052 of OV815284.1, forward strand.
TACTAACCATGAATACAAAAACATTATGTTAGGGGAAGTTGCAGACAAGGACTTCGAGTGAGAAAACTGGACTCTCAAATACGACCATCCTACAACAGTAAGGTAAAGTTTTCTTTCTTGAAATGTTTAATTTATTAACCGTTGTTTTATGTCATCGATAACAGCGGTGATAGGAAGAATAAAATAAACAAACTAAATTCCTATGGAAATCAAATAGACACGAATTTTAAGGCGGGGCTAGTTTATCAAACTCGGTTAAATATACTAAAATAATAATAACGAAATAGATCGGAAAATTCTCACACTTTCTCTAAAAGAATCTAGGGGTTACCACACGTAATACATTATCTTCTCTACATATGTCTGCATATTAAGTATGTGAGGGAGCGGTCCGTATCGGTAGAGACGGGGCGTGAGAAATGAAAGGCGTCAGTCGATGTGAGTCAGTCTTTATTGTTGCGCTACGTAGCGGAGGTCGAAGCGGAGCGGAGTGACGGTGGTGCCGTGAGTGTTGCTGCTACGTGATGATGTGAAGGTGAAGGTCAGGAGACTACGGCGGTGAAGATCACTGGTCTTCAGGGAGCCGGCGTGTTGCTCTACACCATGGCGGTGTAGAAGTGACCTTGATCCAGGCGGTCGACCATCGTCGCGTTGACGAGGTATGGCGGCTGTGTGTCCAGTGGGTCGGAGCACACACGTGACGCAGGAAGGAACCTTGGTTGCTGCTCGTTGCAGGATGCTGGCGCGTTGCCGATTGTTGTTGCTTGACATCTCATGTCGAGATGGTAGTTGGAGAAGTTCCTCGAAGGTGCTGGAAATGTTCCTGGTGTCACACTGGATAAATGGTGTTCACTGCTGACTGCGCGGGCCCGTGCCCGGCGCAGGCTCGGCACTTAGACGCGGCACTGCTCGTTGCGTGTTACTCGACCGATGAATGAGAAGGTACTGACTGACTAGACTTGAGACTGCACTTGAGACTATACTTGAGACTGAGCTGTATGCGGCTCGCGCTGACTTATATACTCTGCCGGCCGGGCAAGTAGTTTCGAGAACGGTAAGCAATGCTGGGTGAATTCACGCAAAGCTGAGAAACCGCTCGAACCTTCTGTGCGCATTTGTACGGTACAGCCAGGTGTTCTAGCTCTTTCGCGTAGGTGGCGGAATTATTATTTCTAGGCGGCCGTCGGTACTATGCCGAATGTAGGTAGGTGGATCGGCCGTCTTCCAGCCAGTTCGTTGGAGGTCAGTGGCGTAGCGGTAGATTTCGCAGAGCGGGTTAGCCGCTACATATGCAAACAGATGTAAATTCTAAAAAAAAAAAGTACACAACGAAGAATAGAGAAATAATGTGAACAAAAATCTTAAATCTTGATTACTGTGAGAAAATCGCAGGGATTTGAGAAAATAGGGTAGGATTAGCTAGATTATAAAACTATAGGGGTTTGAAAATCACGAGCCTGAGGTAGAAACAAATCGGAAAGAGGGTTAAGTCAGGCCATCATACCTAGTGGTGTGGTCAGTAGGACATAAGGGTAGAATTATGAACATAGCTACGAGATTTGAACTACGAGGAAGAAGCTTAGAAAAATAAATCAATTAGGTAGGGTTCATCACAATTGGTGTCAAAAGCCAGGAGTGTCGGACCATTACAATGCGCAGTTGCATACGATCGCGAAACAACCCAAGGAAAGTATGGGGATACTTCGGATCGTCCCCCAAGTGCGCATTAGATTCTGCGCACTGAGAAATTGACCCGCTGTTTTGTGTACTGTACATTGTTCGCTGTACGCGCGTAAGGTCTTATTAAAATCATCCGGAATAATTATTTGTGTTTTATTTCTGCAAATGTTGAACATCTAACACATCTAACATCAGCGAACATCTAACACCAGCAAACAAGGCCTTGCATGCTGCCACGAGGATTAAGGCGAAAGAAGTAAACTACAAATTCGTGTGGATCCGAAATGGCAGAATCCTTGCTCGTAAAGATGAAAACTCGGCGCACGTGGTGGTGATCCGCAACCAGGACTCATTGGCTTCGCTCATCTGATTCCCTACCTTATCTTTATCTAAATTTCAATTTGTGCGTTATCTTTGAATAATGTATACTAACATGGATAACCTAAGAATTTATTACCAGAATGTCAGGGGTTTAAGAACAAAACTTAATGAAGTTTACTTAGAAATACTTAATAACAATTTTGATATTATTATTCTAACGGAAACATGGTTGAACGACTCTATTTCTGATGCTGAAATTTTTGGCTTGCGTTATAATGTTTTTAGAAGGGACCGTGGCAGTTCCTCTAACCACAAAAGTGACGGAGGGGGTGTATTGATAGCCGTTTTACAAGAATATCAAACTAACCGCTGTAAGCATTGGGAAAGTACCTTGGAAGACGTATGGGTGACCATCAAATTCAGCCCGAATAAACTAACGAGATGTCTCTACATATGTGCTGTTTATATACCTCCCCCGTTGCTTGTTGATAATTTTGATTATTTTTTTTAAAAAGTTGGCAATGTTATGGATGCCGTTGGTGAATCAAATACGTTAATTTTAGGAGATTTCAACCTGGGAAATATCGGTTGGACCCACAACGAACCAAACCAGAATCATTCCCTATCCCCAGAAAATTATAATTCTGACATCGGTAACCATCTTGTAAATTTTCTTGCTCTAAATAACCTCAATCAATTCAATGGCATTGCTAATAGTAACTCTAGAATCTTAGATCTCGTTCTATCCAATTCAAAAACATTACAAGTCAGGCAAAGTACCGAAATCTTAAGTCGCATTGATATACATCATCCACCTTTAGAGATTGAATTTAGTTTTGATTTCAAATTAACAAAAATGCTAAAAAATAAAAACTTACTTAAATATGATTTTAATAAGAATGATTACGTTCAATTCAATCAGGAATTACAAGAACTGAATTGGGCACTTCTTTTACCTGATTTCATGTCGGTAGACGATATGGTTTCTTTATTTTACACTCATTTGTATCGTATAATTGAGAAATGCGTAACCAAATTTGTAAATCGCAACAGGCAGCATCCCCTCTGGTACTCACCAGACTTAGTTAAATTACTAAAGGAAAAAAATAAATTTCGACTTCTCTATAAAAAATATAAGAATCCACGTGATAGAAATTCTTACGAACTCTTACGCACCCGTTGTTCCAAACTCATTAGTAATTGCTACTTTAAACACATTGAACAAATAGAATCGTGTCTGGTTAATCATAATAACGTTAAAGCTTTTTGGAGATTTGTCAAACACAAGAAACAAAACATAAGTACTATCCCCCAAAACATGACGTTTGGAGAAAAAAAATCATCAAACGGCGAGGAAAGCAGCGAATTATTTGCCCAGCACTTTTCATCAGTGTATGAGAAAGATGACATTAGAAGCAATGAAGAGACTCAACCTCAATCTGAATCAATAGACTATTCGAACAGCTCTCTGCACACAGTAAACATTAGTGTACACGATGTAAACATAGAAATGCTTAACCTCGACCAAAGCAAAGGCCCTGGCCCCGACAAAATTCCACCACTCCTAATAAAAAAATGTGCACACAGTCTCGCACTCCCTCTGACTATCATTTACAGGAAATCATTATCTTCATCCATTTTTCCAACAAGATGGAAACAGGCTAATATTGTACCAATACCTAAAAGCGGAGACCTTCACGAAGTCACAAACTATAGACCCATCTCTATTCTCTGTTCATTTGCGAAAATTTTTGAAAAATTAATTTGTCCATATCTGAATTATCATCTCAAAGATCTTATAACTCCAAAACAGCATGGTTTTCTCTCCCAGAAATCAACATCCTCTAATTTACTTTGCTATGTCAATACCTTAACCGAAGCTGTCGATAGAGGTCAACAGATAGACACAATCTACACAGATTTTAGCAAGGCCTTCGATAAAGTAAATCATAGATTACTAATTCACAAACTAAAACAAATGGGTGTTCATGGTACCTTGCTAAATTGGTTTTACTCCTATCTAACTGACCGCATACAAAGAGTAGTATTTGATGGCTATGAGTCAAGAGGATTAGATGTGCCATCTGGAGTGCCGCAAGGGTCCCATTTGGGCCCAATCTTGTTTCTTGTTTTTATAAATGACTTGTGCGATGTTATTTTGGATTCTGAAATTTTGTTGTTTGCTGATGATTGTAAGATATTCAAAATTATCCATACATTACTAGACTCAATACTTCTCCAAAACGATATTAACAGAGTTTTAAAGTGGTGCAACGACAATAGAATGTTTCTGAATTCTTTAAAATGTGTTCACATAACCTTTACGCGTAAACACAATTATATTCCAACTCAATATTTTATCGACGGTACTAAACTCCAGGAAGTCGCAACCATTCGGGACCTAGGCGTATTATTTGATAAAAAACTTACTTTCACACCTCATATCGACAATATCATTTCTAGATCTATGAAAATGCTAGGATTTATCAAACGAAACAGTAAACATTTTAAAAATCCCACATCAAAAATAACGCTGTACAATTCCTTCACCCGCAACGTGTTGGAGTACGCAAGTGCTGTATGGAGTCCAACCTACAAAGTTCATATTCAGCGAATAGAGCAGGTTCAAAAACATTTTATGTACCACCTGGCATATTCCGATAGGCGAGCTCGATCACTTCCTCACTACACTGATAGACTAAAATTCTACAATATACGCACCCTTGAACAGAGAAGACTAAATACAGATCTAAATTTTCTATTCAAAATTGTAAATGGTTTAATAAACTGTCCTTTTCTACTTCATCAAATCAGGTTCAATGTTCCTAGAATTGGTTCACGACTGGTAAATTATGTTCCGTTAAATATTAAAAAATATCGAACTAAGCTGGGGTATGACTCAGCCTTATCGAGAATGTGCCGTAATTTCAATGAGGCTTATAAAAAACATTCGATTAATTTGACAATGTCAACATTGGCCAACTTCAAATCAAATCTTAACAAGCTTTAAAGCTCCCTATTACGTTGTTCTATAAACTTGTAAACCTATAAACTCATTGTTCTAAAAACTTGTTCCTTGTAAAACTTGTTAATTATTATTTTGTAATGTACATATAGTATGTGTTTGTGTGAATGAATGTAATGTATATGTAAGTATTATATTATCAATGCTGTGTTTGTCTTTAATTAGTGATAGCATCAACCATGTTCAGTGTAATTTTATCTGTGAAAGCTTTGATGTAAATCACTGTTGACAAACCTAATAAAAAAAAAAAAAAAAAAAAAAAAAAAAAAAAATGTTAATTACTTTTATGTTTAAAGAATTCATTCATTTTGGTGAAGACAACGCATCAACTGTTATTTCCTTTAGTAGGTTTTGAGTGTAGCTGGCGGGGACCGTCCCCATTATCCCCCTGTGAAGAACCGCCACTGGTATCATCCTACAACTACTAGTATGTGCATTCCACGATAACCTTTTAACAATTACCAATAATTCTTTGTCGATTTTTAATTTTATAAAACTATTTACATGATAACCTTATAAGCCGCATACAGATTGCTGTAACGTAACACGTAATGAAAGAATTTGCCATCCACATTGCCGCAATATATCATGCAATGTAACAGAATTCCCATAGTGCGAACCACGCACACTCCGCGAAAAGAGCATTTCAACTCGTGCGCGCTGCAGTCCACAAAACTTCGGTTTTTTCGCCGAATACAAAGGGGCACACAGTGTGCGCGGAGCGTTAGTGTGGACGGGTTGTTTGTGTCTATATGGCAAAACGAATGAAGAACTTGTTCCCGGCAGACTGAGCTATGTTCACTGCGCGCATGCCGGAAACAGATGCGAGTAGGTACATGCTCGGTTCATGCGCGCGCTGCGTCCACACTTATGAAATGTTCCTTTCATGTTACATTGCATGTTACGTTACAGCAATCTGTACCCGCCTTAACGATTTCCAATATTTTTTTGTAGATTTTACATACTTATGTTTTTATATGCATATTTATATTTTAAATTTTTAAAAAGAAAGACAAACATTCCCGGGTTATGAATAACCCAACAATGTTTGAAAATCTCCTACTACCACCACAGAAAGCCGAAAATGTTGCTTGTGTTGTGAGGGAGGACTTAGCCAGCCGAGGAATTGAATATGTATGATTTTGTGCATGCTTGCGCATAGTATGTATGTATGTGTGTATGTATGTGTATATATCAGTGGCGGTCCGTGAGTTTTCAATGAGCTAGAGTATTGTAGTATATTATGCTATAGCATAAGATTGAAAAATACAACGCTATTGATGTTGTAGCTGAAAACGATTTTTTTTTTTTTCAAAATTTTAACTTTTTGTATGAAGATATACTGAAATGTGGATGCGGTGCATCCCCAAACTGAAAGAATCCTGAAAATCTTTATACAAAATATTGAAATTTGGAAAAAAAAAATCATTTTCAGCTGCACCAACACCAATAACGTCATATTTTTCAATCTTGGCACTATAGCGACTGAAAACTCACGAACCGTATATATGTGGGTATATGTTTATATATGTGTGTGTATATGTTTGTATATGCATATTGTAGTGTATGCTGTATATAGGTACACACACACACCGCGTTCGCCCGGGAAGGTTCGGGTTTCCGGAGATTCACGAGTGAGCACAGTACAATGGAACAACTGGCCTATTCGGCAGCGCTCAGATCTACTTAGGAAGCCTTAGTAAACAGTCGCTACCAAATAACATAAGTACAATATTACTCCCGATCATTGTAATTCACAATGAACAACACAAAAAGAACTTACGTTGTCATTGCTATTGTGGGCTAATGAGCCACAGATTAAAGAACATTACACATATACATATACCCGTCTCTGAATAGACATCGTCAAGTGAATTGGGTTACCTATTTGTTTGTATGTATATGATAACGTTATATCAATAAACGCCCGGGTTGCCGGCAAATAAAAAATAAAAATCGTACCTTTTAATGATGAGGTTTTTGACCTGCTTCTTCCAGACGAACGTAAAGAAGATGAATACGCCCAGAATGGTATTTATGAGGTCAGTGGCAATCCAGATACTGTCGGAGCCTCCGATGAGGAAGCTCATTACTTCTGTTATCCAGCTTATTCCCATGAAGATGAATAGTTTGAGATATACAAAGAACCTGAAATCAAATTGATAAATCATTAAAAAAAAAACTTGAGAGCAAAAAGACGTGAGCCACGGTAATGTACGTTTTCATCCCGCGAAAAAATATCCCCGACAAAATATCCTACGGACAAAACATCCCCAAACAAAAAATCTACTAAAACCTAACCTAACCTTACTTTACAGGATGTCTGTATTATTGTTGTCCCATTTTTTTGTTAGGTTAGGTTAGGTTTTAGTAGATATTTTGTTGTGGAATGTTTTGGAGATACAGCATTTTAAATGAAACCTTTTTAAACAGTTTCTATGTTGATTTATCCTTCAGCAAAACTTTGAACGCGTTACTCAAAACCACGTTTTTCAACCTGGTTGACAACATATTAGAAAAACTATACATCCGATTTGCTTGCACCGAGTCTTAAACTGTTCGAAATTTCAGTCACTTTTCCTTTTTTTAGATATCAAAATTCCCCCACATGGTGCTATAGATACTGGATTTTCAAATAGTTTAAGACTTGGTGCATGAAAATTGGATGTAAAGTTTTTTTTAATATATTGGCTACCAGGTTGAAAAACGTGTTAAAAAGTTTCGAGAAAAACGCATTTAAAGTTTTGCTAAAGGATAATTCAACATACAAACTGTTCACATAAAATGCTGTACCTCCGTCAATTTTTTTAAAACACTTGGTAAGATTATTCCACCACTGGAGCGATTTTGGTCAGAAAATGGACCACTTTTATTTTTCTGCGATTGATAGCGGTCCAAAAATGGACCATTTTCCCACCATTCATAAAACATTTATTGTAATTATTTAAAACATTTCCTTGAACAACCATTTATTTTAAAACCAAGCTATTGAATTGCTTTATCTATTATGACCATAGATGTCGCAAATCCGAACTTCGTAGACTATTTTAGAACGATGTTAAAAATAAATTTTTAAAATATTTTTTTCCTTCCGAATTTTTGATCAGCTGTTTAAGGATAAAATTAAGTCTTTTTCCAATAGATTTGCACCTTTCATTATCAAGTATACCACAGACAACATACAGAAATTGAAAATATTCTATGTTGACTCGAATAATTATCCCTTAAAGCAGTTTCAAGTAAAAAACATGCAGGATTTGCGGGATTATAAAGTTGACGATTTTTTTAACATATTTTTTTATAAATCCTACGAATATGAAATTAACGATAAAATACCGATTAATTCATTGGCTATAAAGCACTATAATAAGTTTTTATGTCTCCATGTTAAAATTCGAAGGTATGATTTTTTTAATGTTGGCGAAAAATTTTAAAAATTACCTTTCGGGAAATCTCGAGCAATCGAGGCAAATTTATTTATTTTGCGTGATCGCTCCAGTGGTTTTAACAAATGCATCTTTCAGAAAATTAAATTAAAAAAATTATGAAATTTTTTTTTACAGTGTTATGGCGCCTTAAAGCCTTGTTTAGGATTTGATCAAGGGAACATGGAGGTGTTTGGAGGTCCCCAGAAACAGAGGCCCGGGGCGGGCCACCTCTTCCGCCCACCCATTGGTCCACCACTGGCAGTAGTAGTAATTTTATTTTAAAAATTGCAAATTACTGTTTCAGGCTGTATTCATTTATTCATATTTTATCTGTATGGGTTGATATTTGTATGGGGCCTCCCATCTCCCAACGAGAGGCTGAAGAGAAAAGTGTGGCACTATAGGTCAGCAGATTGGTTCGGTCTGCGGGCACATTTTAATGCTTTCCCGTGGTCAGCTGTCTGTTTTCGGACTTCGGATCCCTCAAGATGTGCCCAGGAAATTGGTGAAGTCATCACATCCGCGATGGATGGCTTCATCCAATCTACTGTTAAGGAATCTGGTGTAGGCTCAAAGCCGTGGTTCAGTCGACAATGCGCTGAAGCAGTGCGACGTAAAAACGCGGCTTACCGAGCCTACAACACATCTAGAACATCCGAAGACAGAACAGCTTACAACAAAATGGAAAAGGAAACCAAGAGAATCATAAATAGATCAAAATTCGAGAACGACCAGGAGATCAGCAAAAAGCTGACTGCATGCCCGCATGGCAACAGGCAATTCTGGTCGCTTGCGGGCTCAATAGGTCGCAATTTCTGCAAATCCAGTCTGCCACCTCTTACCAGACCTGACGGCTCACTAGCAAACACCGCCACCGAAAAGGCTAACTTACTAGGTAAAATGTTTGCGGATAACTCAACCCTCGATGACCAAGGTGCTGTCCCGACGTCGGTTCCTCACTGCGGTTTTCGTATGAAAAAGCTGAGGATCCGGCATCGGGAAGTACTTCATGTTTTACGAGAGCTTGATGTTAATAAAGCTAGTGGGCCTGACGGAATACCTGCCCTGGTACTGCAGAGGTGCGCTGCAGAAATAGCTCCAATTTTGACGAAGCTTTTTAAAATGTCCCTGAAGACTAGCTCTGTGCCCTCTGGTTGGAAAAAAGCGGTTATCCATCCTATTCCAAAGAAGGGTGACCGCTCCAACCCGGCCAACTACTGCCCCATAGCGATCACATCAGTTCTGTCTAAGGTGATGGAACGTGTGATCAACGACAAACTGCCCACATACCTCGAGAAGAACAAAATTATTAACAACCGTCAATACAGATTCCGGCGGAACCGCTCGTGCGGTGATCTTCTCGCGTATGTGACGCATGTTTGGGGGCGATGCCTGGAACGTTTCGGTGAGACCCAAACGGTTGCACTGGACATCTCCAAGGCCTTTGACCGGGTTTGGCACTGAGGACTTGTCAACAAACTGCATTCTTACGGACTTCCCGCATCCTTGTGTACGTGGATTGCCGACTTCTTGAGGGAGAGGTCGATTCAGACGGTATTCGATGGTTTCACCTCTTCCTCACACTCGATAAATGCTGGCGTCCAGCAGGGATCGGTTCTGTCTCCGACTTTGTTTCTGTTGCACATCAACGACCTTTTGTCATGTGCACCAATTCACTGTTATGCGGATGACAGTACAGTTCATGATAGCTTTTTGTTTGACAAGCCCCCAAAGGGCTCACATACTCCAACAGCTCGTAGGGCTTTGAAGCAAAGAATGGACGGTTACCTCGAGAGTGTTTTCTCTTGGGGTAAAAATAATCTCGTTGAATTTAATGTTTCAAAGACCCAATCTTGTCTGATTACGTCTAAAAGGGATCGAAATGAAAATCTAGTCTCCTTCAACGGAAGCAATCTTCCGAACAGGACCTCCATCGATATGCTTGGTGTAACTCTAAGTGACCAGCTCAGGTATGGGGGCTCCATCGAAACCAGAGTTAAGTTAGCCTCCCAAAAACTGGGCGTACTGTACAGGGCCCGCAGATACTTGTATAGTACACAACTCGTTGCCTTAGTTCTTAATTGTCCAAACGACCATTTGAAAATTTGACAGGAGGTGAAGGTTTTCTTTCATTATTTCAATGAAACATTATGATAGGTGTTTAAGGTAAAGCTATTTCCGTAAAGACAAAGGTCTGATTAGTTAAAAATATTCTTAATTAAGTGATTAACTATCCTTTTTTACACTTTATTTTTAGTTTTAAAGTGGAGATTGAACAAAAACTAAAATGGTCGTTTGGACAATTAAGAACTGAGGCGACGAACTGCTAACCTTGTACAAATCACAAGTACGCCCCACGGTTGAATTTGGCAGCCATCTCTGGTCTGGAGCTCCAAAATACCTGAAAAATACCCTCGACTCTGTGCAGAAACGGGCGGTCCGTTTGATAGATTCTCCCATCTTAACAGACGGATTGCAATCTTTATAGCACAGGCGTCGGGTGGGAATGCTATCCTTGTTCTACCAGTATTACAATGGAAGATGCTCCGAGGAACTAGCATCATTGATCCCTTCGGCACCGGTGCATAGTCGGGAAACATGCCAAACGCGTGCCCAACATTTGTACACGGTTGACATTTGTCACATGAGAACGGGTCGTTTCTTCGACTTCTTCTTGTGTTCAACAGCTCGGCTGTGGAATGATTTGCCGGCCTCTTTTTTCAACCTGGTTGAGAACATATTAGAAAAACTATACATCTGATTTGCATGCACCATGCACCAGTCTTAAACTGTTCGAAAATCCAGTCACAAGGGGCCCCGAGACGTGCATTGCCTAGGTGCCCCAACATGTTTAATCTGGCCCTGGCAGGGCCGTATTGTCCATAAGGCAGTGTAGGCCACTGAAAATCGAAAATAAAATTCGCTGTTCCTCCATTTTTTCTTTTTTTTTTAGATATCGAAATTCTCTTACATGGTGCCATAGACACTGGATTTTCCCCTACATGGTGCCATAGACACTCAAACAGTTTATGAATTGGTGCATGCAAATCGGATGTATAGCTTGTTTAATATGTATAATATGTTGTCAGCCAGTTAAAAAAGTTTCAAGAAAAGCTCATTCAAAGTTTTGGTGAAGGATAATTCGGCCCCTTAGGGTCAAAAAAACGTATCTCATTTTTCTCTACTTTACAGGAGAGCAAAAAAACATAGTTCTCAATCAATCAATGTTGTCTACTTTTAAACAAATGGAACATATTAATAATTTCTTCTCGTTTAGTTAAAGGGTGGTATTTTGTGCTTCTAAATCATCTTTTAAATATAAAATAGTAATTCATTTTCATATGTTTTTTTAAATTTAAGTGCAGCTATATCTCAGTTACGTTTCTTTGAGCCTAACCAAAGTGAAAATTACAATCACTGAACTCAAGTTACGAAAAACTTCCTTTGATATTTGACTTTTTTTACACCCGAAAATTTGTAAAGATGATTTATAGGAATTTGGATAGTGGTGGAACAGTAATAAAAATATTTCAAGTCTAGAAATATTTATTGAAAAACTTATTTATAACAGAAAAACATATAAAATATTTAGGTAACTATTTTCCAACTGATACTATGCTAAAAAAAAACTTAATATGCTACATAATATTGTAACTTGTTTAAAAAACTGGAATCTTGTACCTGACTAACTTACTAACTACCTAACTAACCATCACGCCGTTTCTCCGCAGGGGTAGGCAGAGAGGACGGACCGCCAAGCAACTCAGTCTTAGCACACACTCTTTGCTTCACTCACTTTACTTCAACCAACACCTCTTCCATTCTCACTCACTCCAAGAGGTTCGCTACGTTTGTGATTTAGAAGGTGTGCCCTGGTTCATGGGGTGAGGTTTTTCTAGGTCTTGGAGGCGCATGACCAGGACACACTGAACCCCAGATTCCTACCCACCCCTAAAACCCTTTTCCTTCCCAGAATTCTCCTCTCCTTTATTTCCAAAAAAACCCTCCTCACAGCATCCCCAAAGATAAAATAGGGCCTGAGATAAATTATTTTCCTCAAGGCCTCCTGTGTGTAGCGCATGTAAAAAAATAAATCCAGCTCGTTGCCTTGTTTTAGGAACTTAATAAATATGATCAGGATCTTCTTTTGAATGTGATTTTTAACTAGTTTACATCCATGCCATTTTTATGTCTTTTTGTTTTTAATTAATTGTTTCCTCAAGTTGACGAAACTAAAGAAATACTCTTGTCCCATCTCAATGACATCATATTTGGATTTTCTGGAAGCTAATCTAACTGCTGGGTACCACCATGAAGGATCAAATATATTTATTTTCTTTGTAGAAGTTTCGATATATCAACAGGTATCACTCATCAGAATGAACTTCTTTCCATTAGCATTAGCTACCAAATACTTATACATACATGAAGCGATTTCATCTGAGCCACGACCAGCCACTCATTCATGTCACATGTAATTTCTAGCTTCATTGCTCCGAACATTAAAAAAAGTTAAATTGTAAACTGCCAGGTGTCGTATATAAAAAATTATCTTCGAACGTATTCTAAATTAAACTCGATGAAATTTACAGTGGATTCAGAAGCAAGGGTTTTAGATTGGATTTTACAATTCTGTACAGCAATTTTGCGTTGTCTGTGGCTATCATACTCATCCAAAAGAATATTTTTCTTCCATATTAGCATTTTCGTATTTAACACACGAGTCGCACATATCTTCGTTGTTGAAACTATAGGTTACAGGGGTTAAATATTTTTCGGTTTAACCATGTTTTTTCAGGAACAAAATTTGTATCCTTACACAAGTCAACATACATAGTGTACATTACGTATGTGTAATGTCAAATCGGCAGCTAAATATTTAAATGAAGTGTTCGCCCTACAGTAATGTGACGGTACTGTTGGAAAAGACATAATTTTGTCCTTAGATTCTTCTGGTCTTTTATCTCCAGGTAAATGTTTTCCCCTTTTGTTTTGGAGAACTTTTCCATTTTCCAAGCTATTATTAATTATATTTCTAAAAAAGATTTCAGTAATATCCAATGTAGTCAAGAAAAATTCTTGGCATTCTTGGATTCTCGAATCGCTCTTAAAGAAGAAGTACTGTCTTGACTTGATTTT